>CM070840.1:14609919-15209919 GCA_036326025.1 Chrosomus eos
TTTGTGTGTGTGTGTGTGTGTTTGTGTCTGTGTGTGTGCATGCGTGCGTGTCCTTTTCTAAGTCCTCCCATATGGCAAAAAATTTTAAAATAATAATTTATTTTTCATTTTTTAATTTATTCCAAAAATGGCCAAAGCATATTTATATTATAAAATCTAAAATACGTATATTTACATAAATATGTTTTGATACGTTTCAGGTAGTTATATTTTCTCGAATATTTACTGGCCATTTAGTGTTTATTTTCAATACAAATATATTTGTATTGTTAAAGGGTACCTATCATGGAATTTTGAAAATTACCTTTCATGTAGTGTGTAACATAGATCTAAGTACGGTGGCCGATAGAGCTCAACGCGCTGCAAACTAAAGAAGACGCATGCAAATAGAAAAAAACGCATGCAAATAGAAAAATGCATGCAAATAGAAAAAAACGAATGCAAATAGAAAAAAACATCTGCAAATTAAGAAAAACATCTTCATCAGTTCCACAACACACGTGTGCTCCAAGTACTCACAACACAACCAAATACAGAAACGCGCTGCAAACGTTCACAACACAACCAAATACAGAAACGCGCTGCAAACGTTCACAACACAACCAAATACAAAAACGCGCTGCAATTAACACAGACCACAACGGAAATGTTTCCGGGGAACCAAATAAGTGACGGACCCGGCTGGGACGTGCTTATTGCTCGCGAGCATCCCTATGCCCTACTCCATTCGAAGGGCAGACGGCAGAGCTCTTCAAGTGGGACTTTGGAGTGAGCAGGGCACTAGTGTGTCATTTATGTAGCCGTTTGGAACACACTTTATGAAGGGAGCGAGGAAAGACAACTCCAATGTAATTATTTTTACCTAGGATGTTCCTATGACAACGCAGCACATTGTCCATCAGCTGAACTGCTGTTTTACTGACGACAGAAATATAATGCTGTTAACATAACGGTTGCAAATATATATATATATATATTTGCAACCGTTATGTTATATATATTTATATATATATATTTTTTTTACTTTACAAAAAAACTGTTAATATAGGCGTTTTATATATCCGTTATATCTGTGTCAGTGTCTCAACTTTAAACTTTGGACCAAACATTACCTAACATTTCTTATGAATATTTTCTTTATGAAACTTTAAACATAACATGAAACTATTTGTATAGTGTGACTGATGTATAGATTAATATCTTGCCTTCATGTTCTTCTTCTCTTTCTTTTTTATTTATTTATTTTATTTTTAAATAAATAAAAAAGATTTAAATAAAGATCATTGTTCTTTTCTCATTTGTATTCTGATGACATTGAACAAATTGTTAACACATATTGTATACTGTATACAAGTTGTATGTCATAATAAATTGAATCTCTGTGTTTTGTGGGGAAAAAGTTCAAAGAAATAAAATAAAGTAGAATTTTGAGCTGTAAGCAAGGAGTATAGAAGAACTATAAAAATTTTTAATATTATAATATTATTTATATACAATATTATTTTAATATTATAGTTTATTTATAAAAATAATATAGGCTTTCACTTCGTCAATAAATGTTTTTTTTTTTTTTTTTTTTTTTGCTGTAAGCACGCACGTCCCAGCCGGGTCCGTCACTTATTTGGTTCCCGGAAACATTTCCGTTGTGGTCTGTGTTACTTGCAGCGCGTTTCTGTATTTGGTTGTGTTGTGAACGTTTGCAGCGCGTTTCTGTATTTGGTTGTGTTGTGAACGTTTGCAGCGCGTTTCTGTATTTGGTTGTGTTGTGAACGTTTGCAGCGCGTTTCTGTATTTGGTTGTGTTGTGAGTATTTGGAGCTCGTATGTTGTGAAACTGATGCAGATGTTTTCTTAATTTGCGGTGTTTTTTTCTATTTGCATGCATTTTTTTCTATTTGCATGCGGTTTTTTATATTTGCATGCGTTTTTTTTCTATTTGCATGCGTCTTCTTTAGGTTGCAACACGTTGAGCTCTCACGGCCACCGTATCTAAGTGAACAAAAACATCCTGCAAAGTTTTAAATATGAAAGTTCACCGTATACAAAGTTATTGTCTCTCAAAAGTAAGAGTCGTCTCTGAGTCGCTGATATGAATCGATAGACAAACGATGCATTTTCTCTAACTTTCGTACGTCACTTGTACAAGTTATTTGAATTCGACACGCCCACTCAGTGCGCGCACCGAGCAGACAGAGAAACCTGACAACAACATGTCGACGAGACTCTGTTCTGAAGTGCGAATCAAAAGCAAACTTTTTTTTTTTCACTGCCCAGGGACAAGCATGTGAAGACTCAGTGGCTAGAGTTTATATTTACAACTATACCACACAAGTATAGCCACCTTGCGCTGTGTTCGCGTCATTTTAATGACGATCGCTTCACAAACACAAATGCTTTCAAGTGTGGATTCGCGTGTCGGCTGATATAGGAAGGTTCAATACCAAGTTTATTTAGATCAGCTTCCTCCTCCGAATCACAACCTGTCAGTACTATTAATAATTGTTGCTTTTGTGTGTGTGTGTGTGTGTGTGTGTGTGTGTGTGTGTGTGTGTGTGTGTGTGTGTGTGTGTGTGTGTGTGTGTGTGCGTGCGTGCGTGCGTGCGTGCGTGCGTGCCTGCCTGTGTGTGTGAGAGAGTGAGAGTTACGCTCAGCAGCTTCTAGGTCTCCAATGTCATTTTTTTTTGTTTTTTGAAATATGTGAAATTATGTGAATCGTATTGTAGTACTGCAGTGCTTTAACAATATGTTTAAGCTTTGGGCTAACGCAAAATATAACTGACTGCGTCATCTGACCAATCACCGCCGATTAGCGTCACGCAAAGGAGGGGTTTGGACAAATGAGTCGTCAAACGAATCATTAGGGAGTCGGTGAGCAAATCAGGTAAAAATAAATGCATATTATAAGACAACAAAAGTGTTTTTTGTCAAATGTTGTTGGGGACTCCAGAACATTATTAGGAACATTTTAAATGCCATAATAGGTACCCTTTAAAATAATTTAGCATTTACCCAAAATTGCAAATTAAGATTTAAGACAGCAAAAATATTTTCTTGCCTGCCCCTTAAAGTACATTTTATAAGATTTAACTGTATGTATATAATTAAACATGTATGGATACAATTCAGTTGAATAGAATAAAATATTAATTTCATTTGGATACTGCTATTATTATCAGATTGGTGCTTTTTCAGGTGTTCCTGGCATAGCTGGTGTGAAGGGGAAGCGAGGAGACAATGGAGAAAGAGGCCCACCTGGCAAAATGGGGCCCCAAGGCTTCTCAGGGCCACTGGGCTTGAAAGGCCAGAAGGGAGAACTTGGTTTGCCAGGACCACAGGGCATCAAAGGGGACGAGGGTCCTATAGGCCCTGAAGGAACACAAGGAGACATTGGCTATAGGGGAGACAAGGGCATACAGGGTCCTTTGGGGCCCCCAGGGCGACCAGGACCAAAAGGTGAGCTCGGCCAACCAGGTATCAAAGGCAGCATTGGTGTTCGTGGTGAGAAAGGGTCAAAAGGGGACATCGGCGAGCAAGGTCCAAAGGGGGACATGCCTGAGATACCAAAAAGTGCCTTCTCAGCTAGACTGAGCGAAAGCACAAAGTTACCTGCCGCTAATGCTCCAATTCGCTTTGATAAAATCCTCTATAACCGTCAGGGTCACTACGACCCTGAGACCGGCCGCTTTACTTGTGCCATCAGCGGAGCATATTTTTTCTCCTACCATATCACTGTCTACTCTCGCAATGTCAAAGTGGCCCTGGTGAAGAATGGTCAGAAAGTGATCTACACTATGGACAGCTACCAAGCAGGTGAGGACCAGGCTTCCGGAGGGGCAGTCCTAGAACTGCAGGTCGGAGATAAAGTGTGGTTGCAAGTGGCTGATAAACAGCTATTTAACGGGTTATATGCAGATGAAGACGACGACACTGTTTTTTCTGGATTTCTTCTTTTTGCAACCTAAAGATGCTGCCCCGAAGAGGAATACAGTGTTGCAAAAACCATGCTTTAAAAGAAAATATTTTAAATTCACTAAATGGTGTTATAATTTTGAATATATAAATCATCCTCTTCTTAGATCCATCTGTTAACAAAAGTTTAAAATCGGCATGAAATGGAATTTGCGATTGTCATTTTTCCTTATTGTGACGCTTATCTGATTTAAACGGCTTCTCTGACAAGAAAAACAATGAAAGGCAGGACTTGATCCATAGGGAACTGATTGGGTCGTTGTCTTTTGCTCTCATGTGAGTGACAGATTGCTGGAGAAGAGGAATTATTGTCCCACCCTCACGCTGACGCACACGCCATCAGAGAAGAGGTGTCATTGCAAAGTGAATTTAATATTTTGGATGAATTATTTGGAATCTAAAAAAAATAATTATGTGCATGGATAAATCTTTTATGATAAGTCACATTCAAGTCAAACCACATTTATTTATAGCGCTTTATACAATACAGATTGCTTCAAAGGAGCTTGACATAACAAACAGGAGAATTAGTGCTGTAACATTAATCAGTTATGAAATTAATAAAATTTCAGGTGTAAAGCAGTGTCATTATTCAGATAAATTTATTTGTTTCAATTTGATTCAAAAACTGTGTCAGTGTTGCACTGTTCATAAATTATAAATGTAGGCTAAATGTAAATTATGACATGAGTTCAATACTGATATCAGCTCTACAGCAGATAATAGTGTCATTATTCAGCTAAATTCAGAACATTGTTGATTCAATAAAGTCAAAATCATCTGTGTCAATGTTTGTTCTTATAAACACTGGAATATATTCCATAACAAATAAGAATAGTTAATTTTGAGGCTCTCAAGGTCATGCATGCATGGGGTTGACTGCTTGTGGGATAAATTTGGATAAACATCTGCCAAATGTGTAAATACAGGCTCAGTGGAAAATTTGAATTTACCCTTTGGCTAACATTTGTGCTTATCCCAAAATCATTTTGGACGTACAATGGAGGTAGGAGGCCAGGCCAGTTAAGCAACTAACTAGCAAACACTTAGCACTGTGCTAAAAACCACTCAACACAATTTAGCATCCATAACACACACCATGTCATCCAATCTGTCGAGATTTGCGTTGACAAGCAGCACTAACATTTTCTTAAGAAAATCTAAAAAAAAAAACACTTTATTTATATTTAGTAGGCAGGGCAGAACATAAGCAAATGTTATTTGATTTAATGGCTGAAACAGGTCTGCGCTCGGATACTTCAGGACATAATGAGGAGATTGATCTAAATGTTAAAACAAAAATAATTACAGGACATTGTGATATCAAGCATATTGATATTGCTCTGGTGATTTTGGCTAGCGTCCCGTGGGCAAACTGCAAACCGCCCTGTTTCTCCGCCCCGAAGCAATCAGCGCAACAAGTGCACAATGATGCTGTCCTGTCGCGACGCTGCCTGGAGTCATGGCTCTCTGGCGGAGCTTTTCCACCGCAGCGAACCAACTTTAAATTTTCAACTGAGGCTGTTTTGACCCGCAAATCTGCTTCGTGTCCGGTTGGTTTCGGTCATGTGGGGTTAAATTGCCCACGGGAGTGCTCGAGCCACACACTTAATGGAAAGTTTTCCGTCCCGGGTAGATCTGTGACTACGGAGTGTTTGTTCTTGTGAATCACGCACCACAGACAAAATATTGGCTGGTTTTTGTTCACTGTGTACTTTCGCATTTATCACTGGTCTGTTTAACGATTTCCGCTAAGTTAATATGCGTAATTCGTCGGACATTGGACTGTCGGTGGAGTTAGCAGCAGTTGACGATTCGATCGAAGCCGCACAAATGTTGTGACACCGGGCCAAGACACCACTCAAGAAGTATGATAAAGGTAAGAATCCGCGTCTAAATATTTTTGGGTTTAACAAGGGGGGATATATTAATGTTCTTGGTGGTATTGTTAAAATGAGACTATATGTATATATGTCATGTGAATTTAAAATGTGCGTTTCATAAGTTCGGCAGCACTTTATCATCTTGCCAGTGCCGTTGGTTTCAAAAAAAGAAGATGAAGGGAGGAGGAGGGGGGGTATTGTGTATGCGTTACTATCCCACTTGTTGCCATAGTGATGTGGGGGGTGTTCGAGCGCGCAAGGCTTGTAGGGAGATCTGAGAAGACGATGAGGGGGTTGGTTGGGGTGGCGAGGTGCTTCTTAAAGAGCTTTATAGGGAGACTGAGTTAATTAAACTCACAAATAAACGAGAGCTTTTTTCATCTGTGGAAGAAACCCAATTCTGTAATCGCCTTCATTCATTCCAGCAGCCCGCTCTAAACCTGAAATATTTGTTTTGATCTGTACAGCTTGAAAGGTTTTCTTTGTGGTGGAACCAAAAGGGATATTTTTCGCTATGTAAAAAAACAAACATTTCACTCAGTGTTTTATAAATCTCTGCTTCTCAACCAGGGACCCGGGGCCCACCAGGGGTCATCAGCAACATTGCTGCAAAGAGGGGAAAAACGGCTTAAACCAGGTTAAAATGGTATGCTGTTCTTAACTGGTTTAGCTGGTCTCACAGTCTAGCCAAGCTGATTTTTAGCTAACGTTAGTTGGCAACAAGCTTGACCACACTGTGGGAGACCAGTAAACTTTATTTATTTATCTAAAGTAAATGTATTTATTTGTTTATAAGTTAAACTAAACTACCCTAATTAAAGTGTCTTTGGTCAACTTGCAAGCTTACATTTATATCTTTTTATTTTAATATTTTTTTTCTCAGGAAATATTAGAGAATTTATTCATGAAATATTCTATAATGAATATATATATATAATATTATACTAACATAATATATATATGTTAGTATATATAATATTTAATATATATATATATATATAAGTTATGCTGAGCTCTAAAATATCTTATGATATAAAATGATTAAAACCCTTATTCTGTAAACACCAACAACTGGAAAAGTCATGGAAATTTATCAATCAAAAAGTGTGGGAACATACAGTTCTTGAAGCTTCCGAAATTAATAATAGAATCAAGGTTAATTACGTTAATCTACATAACGTTTGAAAACAAGCAGCTTTGTCGTCATTACAGCCAAAGCACCAGAATTTAAGTATCTTAGCCTACATGGGGGGCCTCGAAACATTGTCTTTGACAGCAGGGGTCCTCGGAGTACAGAAGCACTGTTATAAATGTCCTGTAAAATTGATTACCTATAGGTTTGTAAGCGACTCATTTCTCATACTTTAATATAATGTCTAAAGTCCACCACATGTTTGTCATGTGCAAGCCGTGTGCTGCGTTGGCATCATAATTTATTATAGATAAAAGAAGCTTGCTAGAAAAAGAATGTCGACTGAATTTGTAATTCACGATAACAGTTTGTTAGAAGTCCTATGCCCAGCACTTTCGCTTCTCTAAACAATTGCTTTGCTTTAAGACATCAACACGCCTGTGCTGGAATGCACTCCTCCACACATAATGAGAGAGTTTTCCTTATCACAAGATACGCACAAGGAACTTTAATGCCTCACTGGGTGCCTCCTAAGCCATGACTGCCGTAAATTAAGACTAAATCTCACTTCCCACCCCTCTTCTCAACAATCTCACTCTCTGATACCACACAAATGCATTCATGTATTAAGTGTTTAATGGTGTTTTGCAGTAGAAAGCATTTGCTTGAATGTGCTTTTGTATTAGTCATATTAGCCATAAACAATTCTCTGAATTCTATGCATCCTATAGGGGGATAGTTCATGCAAAAATTCACACGTTGTTCCAAATCTGTTTGACTAACTTTTTTCTGTGGTAAACATTTTTTGGGTAATATACTGGCTGCTCCAAAATGACAAATAAAACACCATCTAAAGGCATGTGCACACCAAGAGTAATAACTAATATTGTTCTAAAAATCATTCTAAATATAAAAGAACAGAAGAGTTCCGACCACAAGTCCACAACTATAACGATAAGGGCACAGTGGAACGATATCGTTGGAATCACTTTCAGAACGATTTTTTCCAGCTGATCAATGATAACAACAATAACAGCCAATCAGAACCCATCCTGCTTTAAAGAACTTGAGCATTTAAAGCACAGATGACTCACATGACATAGGCTGCAGATATTTAAGAAAATTGCGATGTGCGATACGATAATGCTTAAAGTGTGTAAAATAAACTTATAAATGCGTTTCACATTTTTGTGACGATAAAACATCCCTACAACTTCTCAAAGTGAACAGCAGTGTTTTACTGTAGCATAAGAAGTATTATTTTAACATCAGTGTAAACCACGGGGTTCAGGGTTTCAGATAGTCCTACATTAGGTTTATTTAACAACAGAAACTGAATAAACCACTGCTTGATTTTCACTGTATGAATTAAATACTGATTCTTATTAAAGCTACAGAAGTTATTTAGCCAAGAGCAGTGAGTGATTTTCTCTGTCTTTTGTTCATGACCCCAGCAAACCGTTGTGATATCTGCATATCGCAATACATTTATGATATTTTGACAATTTCAATATATTGTACTGCCCTACTTACACTATAATAAACAGAACGTTATCGTGCGCTGATGTGGGCGCTAATATAGTTAATTATCATTATAATTATCTTTTATCTTGGTATGAACGAGCCTTAAACATACCATAAAATTGTTTCATATTACTTTTGCGCTGTTTTATAAGTCTTAGAGAAAATGTGATGAGTTTGCATGAAGAAAAGACAGAAATATAAATTTCTTCTACATATTTTTTTGGTTGGTCCATGAGAGTTCACAGGAAAGCAGAGCTAATTCACGAACAAATCATTTTTTTGAGTCGGATCTTATTGAATCACAGTTGATGCAATTCACAAACGAGACTGATTATATTCTCGAGCTTACTGTGATAACTGGCCAGTCGCAATGGTTCACATCCCACTGCAGACTATTTCACTTCTTTAAGTCTTTCTCTCACCCAAAGCTATCTTCAGAAGTCTTGTAATAGTGTTGCTTAATCGAATCAGTCCCCATTCACTGTAATTGCACAGAAAAGAATAACCTGTATATAAATCAGATCCAGTCCTTTGGTGTTCTACACAGGTTTGTAGTGACATGGGAGTTTAGAGAAAATTCTGACCTTTCCATATAGCTTAGCCCCGTTTTTCGCAATCGCATAGACATTTCATTGACATGTTTTCCACCAGTGGACTGGACTTGGAGTAGACAAATGCGGGTCATGAGACAGGTGAGATGAATGTGGTGTCAAATGTAGCATTACTTGACGCTTCCCATGCCTGAAGCAGGCAGGGTGTGTCTGCCTCCTAACTATGCATCTTGTTCTCGCTGATGAAAAGGAGAACTGGGTCGTGATGTGGTAGGTAGTATCAGTAACCAAACAAAAATAATAAATCTTTGCTCTCGTGGTCTTTCTTTCATACGCCAAACCTATCAGACTGATTTAAGGTTATTGCTTCAATGAACATTTTCTCTCTGCATATGTGTCTATGTGTGTGTGTGAGTGTGTTGGACAGTATGCAGATATATTGATGCTAGTCCAGACTGATAAAGCCTAATAATCAGATTAGGACAGGGAGAGGGGTGCTGCACATGTTATCATGTGGGCTTGAGCGAGTGCAGTCTTGTTTGAAGGGATAAGGAAAGTTAGAGTCCTTTAGCATTTTCATTGTGAAACTCTTTCAGCCAGAGGAAGGATCATCAATGGGTGAGTCAAATGAGATTTTTTACTCTCACTTTAAACATTAAAACACAAGATAATCAATAAGAATAAAAATAAATCTGAAATTCTGGATAGCGAAAGGGTGTGTATGTAGCCATCATAAGCCAAAATGAAAGAGGTAAAAGTTTTTTTTCTTAGTGGTTCAATAAAGAAAGCATTGACATTCCATAGAGATGTGACAGCATGGCAAGACTTGCTTATCTTGATGGGCAGATCATTATAACTGGTGTGGTTGGTTATTCTTAGGAATTTCCTTAGTCAGGAAGCATCATTTTGGGCTTATGTGCGTTTATTTGTGCTATACGCGTCATCCTTCACTGTTAACACCTTCATTTTGAAAGGGATAGTTCACCTTAAAAGAAAAATCCTGTCATCATTTACTCGCCATCAGTAATTTTTTCTTCTGTGGAAAGCAGAAGATATTTTGACGAATGTTTCTGTTAATACAATGAATGTCAATTGGTTCCAAAACAATGAAAAAGTCATACTGTGATTTGGTAAAACATGAGGATAAGTAAATGATGACTGTGTTTTCATTTTTCATGCACGATTTGGGGTAAAATTCTAATTGTGAATTTTCTAATAAAAATTGAGATTTAAAATGCAATTTTTTGTTTCGTTTTAAAACTCCAGGTTTGTAGTGCTGCAAATGGCCAAAAATGTTGTGGTTATAAATAAAAGTATCTTTTATTACTTGTATTATTTTTTATTTTACATTCTTACCTTTGTATAATATTTTATTTAGTAGAACTAAAATTACTAAAGGGATATTTACCTGATCTCGCAGGAACACTTAACTGTTATGAGGTGCCGATTAATTTCATATGAATTTGTACGATGTGAACATATTCCTCCTTGTGTTAAACCTCTTATATAAGTAGTTTGATGTCTTGCACAATGAAGCATACATTCTTTATTCTCCGCCTGGAGTTGGAAAATTAGAAAATGAGTTTTTGACTGCTGACTGTTTGTAACATGAAAGCGTGCGTGGCTTTAAGAATGTTGAGTCAGTGTTTAGTATACTTGCGTCAGTGCATATTAGTTGTAGGTGTGCTTGGGTGTATTCGAGGCTTCTGTAGGCATGCTTGTTTATGTTTGTCTGAGACCTTGTTTAGGGAGTTTAGTTTGAGCCTGACTCCAGCTGGTAACTGCACAGATGTTGTTTGAGCTCTTAATTAATTCTAACTCAGCAAAAGTGATGATACAAAGGTGGAAGAGTAGGAGAGAAGTTCAACTTTAAACTCTTGATACGTTGGACATGTGAGTAGACTGAGGAGTGAGTTGAAAGTTGAATTAATTGCATTCTTTCAAAGCTCTAGTAAACAAAAAGGTCAGATGGCAGCTTCTTCCTCATGCCTCGATGGAGCTGAGTGCTAATGGGTAGCAGGACTTGAAGTGATAGAGATCAGCATTTGAGTTGAAAATTGAGCTAGAATCAACCCTATACACACACAGCAAGACAAAGTCAAAAGGTGCATGTGGTTCATCTATATACGGTGGTCCCAGGAAGTTTTTGAACACTCAAGCCACACTTAATGTATGAATGTTTGCATTAGATAACAAAACCTCAAACAAAGTGGCATTTATTTTAAAGATGGCAGAAAACACATTTCAAGTAATACATGTCACAAACAAAAGTACAAGTACTTAATTTGCCTGGACACCAGCTGATTAGAAACTATGCTTGTTGGCAGGGCTTGACAGTAACTTTTTTTGCTCACAAGCCAGCCACTGTGGCTAGTGGTTTTCCAAAGTTACTAGCCACTCAGCATTTCCTCTGGCCACAATTTTGACATCGATACCATGGGAAAAAACTCATGTATATTTTTTATATTATCTCATAATTTGGCAGCAGGTATATTAGGCTGCTGTCACTTTAAGACCTATAACGCACAGACCCATTATACTGTTACACATGCATTTTATTTCTCTGTTTATTTGCGTTTACCTAAAACACAACCTACTGTGTTTACTTGGCTGGCTTTTGGACATTAATTGATGTGTTTATTTTATCCATTTAAGTACAAGCAACAAATAAGAACTCCCATTTATTACTGAGAGGCTGTGGGATTAGTCAAATTATGTGCAATACGTTCCCTTCCACGCAGAAATTCAAGCCCTGTAACACCAACAATATTCATCCAGAGCCAATAAAACAAGTGAGTGAGGGGAGGCGTTTTTTTTTTTTGGTCATCTCGCTGTCGGAGAGATAAGAATGCGCAGCTGGTGTCGTGTATCTATTCTGCTGAAAATGAGTATTGGAAGGATTTTAGATATTTCAATATCAAAAATCTATATTTTTCACAACACTGCATTGCACTTTATTTTTTCAGATGGCTTTTTAAAAGACTACAATTGAAAAATGTATATTATATAAAATTCAACCCGCCAAAGTGGCTAGTAGGAGTGACTGTGTTACACAACACTGCTGAAATCCACCTGCATTTGACGAGTGGGCGGGTGTTACAAGCCCTGCTTGTAGGTTAAAAAATGAGATATGGAAAGTTAGTTATGAGGAAGGGTGTAGCTTGTTGTGGTGATACCACTCAGTTATTTTATGTATAAATTGTTTTTAACTTTGACTCTGAACAATTAAATGATCATAAAATGTGTAATGTCAAAGGTCCAAAGCTCTGATTCTACATGAAAAAGATTGGAGATTTGAGAATCAGTTCAGGGAGGTAAGACTGGATAACATTTCGTCTATACTGTCTATAGATATGTATTTAATTAAAAAAAAAATTTTACAGCAAGTGCTATGATTTATTTTCATCTGTGTTGTGATTTATTTACATTTGCCAGCTTGTCTGAGAAAATACAATATTAAAATTGATGAGATTTATTTGTGATTAATCAGTTTATCAGCATATCCTGGTATCTCTGTTCATTCTTACTCTGCAACAAATGGGTTAAAACAGCTCAACCTCCTAAGGTCTACCCCTCTCTCCTCACTCAGAATATGGCTAGAATATCCTGGGCAATTTATTACATTAATCACAATGGATTAGGGGGTTTCATTGCCTAGTCATGCTCGCAAAAGCCTTTCATCATAGCCAACACACCAGGCAACAACGTCCATACGCTGGTAGAGGGGCCTCTCTTTCTCAGGAATTAAAAAAGCACAGCCTAAATCTTTTTCAGGAAATCTTACAGCACTTACTGTAACCTACTCATGAGCAAAGCTCTCATGCTACTTACCGACACCCTCCAATTTGCCAGATAAAGGCATTATTCATCCATAGCAGGAATGTTGAAGCTTAATTTACACCTGTGTGTGGATAAGTACACTTTGAATTACTTCACCTCTGCTGAGTTAAGACCTATATTTAATAGGTCAAGTAAGCAAACCGGTAATATAAGGAAATAGTTTAAGTTCTTTCATAATGTGACTTATCAAAGTTATGGTTATCACAGTGTCATTGTATTGTTTCATTGAAGTGTGTTAAAAGTTAAGATCTTCCTCAGACAAAACGGTGGGTCATTTATTGTCTCACTCCACGTCACATGCTTTCTTTGTTCTTTGTTCCCAGACTTGATTTAAGTTAACTTGTTCATTGAGATTGAACTTTCTTCAATCTGTTTCTGCAGACACCTTCGTCGGACCCACAGGGATCCTCTCACAACAATGACCCACAGAGTGACTATTTCACAAAGGAACAGCTGATGAATCCAAGTCTGAGGTCAGGTTGTAGGGTCCAGGTGCAACCGGTGCTATCCGAGCCTTGCTATGAGGAGAACCATCTTAACAGACTGAATTGTCAAGCCCAGTCCGTTCCTGTGATTGCCGATGGCCAGGCCAAGCTGTACCCTTCCAGGACTGTACGTCTGTTTTCCACCCAGACAAAATGTGAGGAGAGTAGAGGTCCACCTGTCACGCCACAGGCTTGGTCTGGATTGGCTGGTTTCCGTGTCATGGGCTCTTTCAAAAAACTGCGGACTTCTGTGCTCCAAGGAATCCAAAGCCGGAGCAATGCGATGGCAGCCGGTCAGGAGAGAAACATGTCCTTGATGCTTGAGGATGGTGCTAGTTTCTTAGTAACCAAACGAGAGGTTTCGACCAATCAAACCCAGGAATGTGACAACTTGATGAATGGGACGTCTCAAACTGGGAAGACGTCTTCGGTTTCAGATGAAGAAGATTGTGAGGAGGAAAAGGGTGGGTTTCAGAGGAATTCCCACTTCTCTCAGAGTATACGCAAGGCGTATGGGGCAGGACGGATCTCATTGCTTGACATGGTAAAGACAGAGAGCCCGTCCACCAGTGAGCCTAATCCTGGCAACACTGTGGAATCTGTTATACCTTGTAAGAATCTTGAGACTCAAGAAAATGTTCTCAAAAGATTAAGCAAAAGTGCAGATAATCTACATGTCTTCAAGAGCCCTTTTAGACGCAAAGTCACCTCAATTGATCCACAGAACCCAGAATGCACCCATACTATAAATCTTCAAAGGACCACCAGTTCCTCATCGGTTGACTTACAGGAACATGCTACAGTTAGGCATCGAAGCTCCATGAGGACGCGAGGACATTTGCAAAAGCTTGTCGGAAGTTTAACAGACCTGACTGTCAAGCGTAAAAACACACCAGACCCCACTCCCAAAGTAACGCTGTCACCTTTCAGTAGGCTACACGATGACTACTCCCGCAGAACTCCCTGTGTATCCATGAGTGGGCGTCAACGGAGGCCTTTACCCACTCCTAGCAAAGCCCAGCAGGCCAACGCTCATGAGCACATCCCAACTTTACACCCTGCTCCCTCCTGCCCCGCCGTTTATAGCTCCACCCTAGGATAACTCTCTGGAGCCTCCTAGCAAAACAACAGCCCTCATAAGTGACTCTGTCCAGGTGGCTGTGTCCTCAACTGGTTTCTGTTCAGATGCCCCAGTCTATCCACTGGAAAAATACTGTGAACCTATGGAGTGCCATCAAAGTGAAAAAATGACCACTACTCTCAAATGCCAAAGCAGTGTTCAAGTCCAAGTCAAAAGCAGACAGTCAATGGCCTTAATGCTAACTTGGAGGTAAGACACTCTTATGACCCCATATTGTCAAATTTAAAATATTGGCCTGTATCTACTGACAACATTTGTGGCATAATGTAAATTACCACAGACAAAATTTGGCTTTCAATATTAAAAAAAACTACAGACAGTACATGTATATTCACAGTTATAATTGACCTACAGTATATATTTTGCACAATCGCGCTACAGTTTGCATCTCTTTGAATGATTAAATATGCATTTGTGTGTCAAATTGTCAAGGCTAATTGTAGTTGAATTAACACATACATTTTTGTGTTATCTAGATTTGTTTGTCCGAACTGGTGCAATTTATGTCAGACTAAAGCCTCAGGTATACTTCATTGTCTGCGCTCCACTCCATCTTCAGCATAGTTTAATGTGCAAGCCTGTCAAAGTAGACAAAATGCTTAAATCACTTGCACGTGTGCTGTTGTCTGCAGCAACACTAAAACTGGGCTGTGGATTGTGTATGCGGACTTAAGTGGACTGAACTGAAAACAAAAATTACGTTGAGCAGACAGTTCGCAAGCCAGAGCGGAATGCCGACAATGGAAGTATACTTTCAGTGTAAAGGCGTTTACCTGGCATTTTAGGAAGCTTTAGTCACTGTAATGAAACCTTTTATGTGCATGTACCTGCTTATAACATAAGTACACAAGGCAAGGAGCAATAAAATACACACTGTGTAGCAAACAAAATTTTAGCTTACAAGAGACTAGTGTGGTGTTGGTGTAATTACTTGCTTACCAGACTTTTCAGTGTAAAATAGTCCATTATTTCTTTGCATTTCAGGACCATGTAAAACATAGAAAATGTTTACTTTTAAACTGGAGAACTTTAATGGAGAACAACAACAGAAACACAGTTGTAAGTTTAGACTACTTGCAGTACAATTAACTAATTTTACACACGTGACGACGACATTATTTTTTAATATTTTTATTTTTAATTATTCTATGAATGCTATTGGTAGCTCTTAACTTGTGTTGAACATGGAAGATTACAATAAGACATCAATAAGACAGTCTGTGGCCCAAAATGTGTTTCGGAGCCAGCCATTACTGCATACAGGAACAAAACCGGAAAAAATTTAGTTTATGCTTATAATGTTACAATTTGTGCCTAGGTTTGCTTGGTAAGATTTGCTGTGCACTTTCATATGTAACTTTTTTGTCTCTCCTCGAGACTATATTGATTACTTGTTTTTGTTGTTGTTTGAATTAGTCTGACTGATGATGAGCAAGGTCGGACAATGACTTTCTTACTGACTGTCAGATTGTAGATGTCAGATGAACCATTGCCATAAAGTCAAAGAGGACATGGTAATCTTATTCTAAACATTTAACTGGAATAGACCAGTTCATTAGATGACCTTGACCTTAACTAGGTTTAAGTCATTAAGACGTTTATTAAGTCATAAATTACAGTAGACAGATTTTGTCGAAGCATTAACTTTTGTGCTTCGCGTCATATGCCCACACAGGTGACCCTTGTATCTGATGACGCAACCACACCCTCATTCTGATATGTTTTAGTAATCGATCAGGACAAACCAATGCATTTTATCGCTCTGGCATGATTAGATCACCCCCTCCAAAAAGTATTATTGGATGACTGACATCTCATTTGGCAGTACTTCCTCTGAAGCCGTACATTGCTACAGTGTCACATGGGCTGCTCAGCTGTGTGGCACACAGCAAGTAGAGTTAATGATTAGCCGATGTTTATGATTAGCGGGATTGCTTAAATGCAGCTCTTGGACCTGTGGCTGGACACGTATCAACAAGGACAGTGTCTCCTCCCCAGAAGAACCACCCAAGGGCCGAAGTCCAGTAATCAAACCAAGCTAGCTTAGGCGCAAATGGACTCCAGTAGGTCAGGGAAATATAATAGAAAGATGTAGACAAGCTACAGCGAGCCAAGCTCAGCAAAACTTTATTTTGTTTTTTTTATGTTATTCTGTGTGTGCATTGATGTGTTTTCATATATACGTTGTGTCTTCCTCACAATGGTGCTGATTTATTGTGTGCCTTTTCAGTGTCTATGGACTGAAGAGAGAGAAACTGATGATATTGAGGTAAGATCTGTTTTTGTGGGTATTTTATACAGAATTGACTACAAACTGACAGCAAATATTACATCAGCACAAACTAGAAAACTAAAATGTGCTTATTTCTTTTGTCAAACAACCTTACTGTTAAAAAAATCATATTTCTGAATCCATCTTGTCACTGTCACATGCCTCATTTGTCAAATTGCAAGAATAAAAACCAGTAATTGTTTCATCGTATTCATTCATTTTCAACATAAGTGCGTCTATGAATTCAGTTATCACGGAGTAACATTTTATAGCTCAATAATTTTCTGGAATTATTGCAAAACAAACAAAAATGCTGTAGTGCATTGCATGTTTTTGAAGACAAAGGAAATATGGCTACAAATAAAATCAGTGGTCTGTTTTAGTGGTTAAGAAAGTAAAAGAGTTAATAGTCATTAATATTGAGTAATGGCTGATGTAAACAGAGTAACTAGTTACCCAGACAGCAACATGGTGTCAGCCCAATTGGGCTCAAAATGGATCTGGGTTGAAACTGTTGCTGTCTGGCTAGGTAATTTGCCTCTGAAACCACTTTTTTTTTTGTTGCTATATTAAAAAAAATATTATGACTTTATTTCTTATGTTAATCATTTAGTTTTTATTAATCATTTAATTGAAGGAATCATTATTCATCACTCTTTAATGAACTAAAATCTCTTTAAGGTTTGTTTTAGTTTTTGTATTAATCACTGTGTCTTGAACGCATTAATGTCCACTGTAATCTTTTTAGATCATTCATCAGATGTTGTAGGCCTTGAAGAATAAACTAACTGCAGACATTGGATTTCTCCTTTAGGCTTCATCCGATGACCTAGTCAGAAATGCGTTTCTCAAAAGTGACGAGATCTCAGCCACTGCTGCTTCATCCGTCACAAACTGTTCCTCAGAATCCCCCTTGGCAACTCCAACAACACCAAACTCTCCAGCCTTTTCCAGTGACTCTCCCACTTCTGTAGTGCCTAGGAAAAGGGCAGGTCGCTCCAGACCCCGTCCAGTGTCTGACTATGGCCATCTGGCCAGCACAAAGTACTGCATCCCAGAGGAGGACAGGGAGTCTGAGAATATGGACTACACTTCCCAAAAGGACTACAATAGCAATGGCAGCTACATAGAGAGCCACAGACCTGAGAATGGTCATGTGTGCACTCAGACAGAGAGCAGAAAGAGACGTCCCATCTCTGTTATTGGAGGAGTGGATCTGTTTTCATCCCCAAATGCTGAGCAGAAGGACGACACTGAAAGTTTGCCTTCTGTAAGGCCTATTGCACTTTTTCTTTCTTCTATATTTTGTTTTGTTGTTCAGTTTTGCGACATAAAACTGAGTTGTCCAGCCTCATTGGTCAAGAGTCCAGTTCAGAAAAAAAGATCTGATTGGCTAACAGTCATCTGATTTATTTTATTTATTTATTTTTATGCCTGCAATGGGCTGTCACAGAGACAATGTCAAGATGGAAATTACAGTAGCTTTAAGGGCCTTTTGACTTTTTTATGTAGAGCATTTGAGACCTGACAGGATAATAGAGAGGGGCTACATTGAGAAATGATACAGGCCTGATTCAAACCCATGTGCCTTTGAGTACTACAGTTACTTCCCACTGTGCCATGGCTCTGATAGGCCTTGTGGATTTTAAAACCTGCTTACATTAACATTTATTTTGTGAGTAGATGCTATACTGTATATATACATTAGGTATTAAGACAACAAGTAGTTAGCAATTTAGTTAGTGTATTTCGTACAGTGTTGAAGACATGCTGCTTTGGGTTGGGTCATTTTAACGATTCCAATTCTAATTTCGATTCCAATTAGGTAAAAAAACTTGGATATCATTCACATTTATTCTAAGTCTTGTTGCAAAACATTTAATTGGAGCTGAAAACCATGAACAAAAATCAACAGGCTAAAGAACACTTACACAAGGAACTTTTGCCTATTGTTTAAAAATACTAAAATAACTCATAAATTTCAAGCATTATTAAAGACAAATAAACACTCAGTAATCAAAAAAGAACAAATAAACAATTAGCAATCGAACAAATAAATACAACTGAACAAAGATACGATTTAAATAAAGTGTTTTAAGTTTTTCAGGAATTCTGGTACAGAAACTGGACTAATAAAATATACATTACAAATATAGTTACAAAAGTTATTAAGTCAAGAACAGCTTTGTCTTTTGTTGTTTGATAAACGTTATTATAGAGACGGAAGCAGGATTATTAGTCTGCTGTCACGTTAAGAGCTGCACGGATCCAATATACTGTTACACATGCATTTTCTGTTTACGTTCACTTAAGACATAACCGACTGTGTTTACGACTGTGTATTTGTCCGTTTAAGTGCAAAAAGACACGGAAGAGAACTCGGTTTAGTGTTGTGCATCATACAGTATGAGCTCTAGGTGGCTTTCTGTGTGCACAATGTTATGGATGTGTGCGTAGCACAGAAAACAGCGCATTGTTTTAATGGTTTGCCATGTTTAAATTGTAAGTATTTATACATCATATCAAGGTGGTATTTAGGGTTTTACTAATGTTTACATAAAATGTGTCCAGACAGGATTTTTTATTATGGTTTTAAAGTAATTCGAATAGTAATAATTATTACTATTATTATTTTACATTATAGTAGTAATAGTTTGGTTGGAAATGTGCTTAATTAAATGTCACAATGAACAACAAAAACAAACTAAAATAGGCTTCATTTTCCTTATGCAAAATTCCTATATCCTATTCTGGCAAATATAATCTAAACATTCCTTTGTGAGATTCACCATAAAATTCAATGTTATGCTTGTAATGTTATGTACTTGGCCGAGGGGACAAGCTAGCGTTTAAGTGTTTATTATCTCACAGGTCATTGTCCTGCTGTGAACAGTCACTGCACTCTGAACATAAGGCCTGTTGGACGGTGGGCTCCTTTTAAGGCTGCTGATTAAAGTCTAATCTGTCTTGTTTTGTTTCAGCCGGTTTCTCGTCCTCCGGTGCCCTCTCACAGAGTGCCTCCATACCGGGCGGTATCTGCCCGTCTGAGACCGTGCGTCTTCTCCCAAAGCACACCTATCGGTCTGGATAGGATGGGACGGCGCAAAGGGCGCAGATTGCTCAGTGGTTAGTGTGTGTTTGTTTTTTTATATGCATGTGTGTGTGCACTTGACCTACAAACATGAGGGGCTCAGTGGTGAGATTGTTTTGATGGAGAGGGAATATTGATTCTCTCGTGCATAATACCTAAGCTCATTCAGTGTGGTTGTATTATAGATGGCAGCTCTGATGCAATGCTCGATGACAGTGTAAGTGAGGAGGACGGCAGCTTTGAAGAACTAGTTGAAGGAACACCATATCTCCAACCAGAAGTTGATCTTTTCACTCTCAATCAGGTTGTGAAAATCATTTTTAAAATCATTTTACTGCTGTTAGTCAGTCCAGGTCATATTTTATATTCCATGCATCTTAATTAGTCACGTGTTTGTATGCAGAGTTGTTTGAGTGTATGTACTTGTGTGGGATCGTCACTCACTTCCAGTGCATGATGTCACCCTGTACTGTTCGTGTCATATAATTTTATCTGACCTTTAGCCTCAATCTTTTAGCCTGACTATAATCTTTCTCCTTCTCCAGTACATACACTCAGGCCATACCGTGTATGCAGAGGCCCTGTGGGATCATGTCACAATGGAAGAGCAGGAGCTGGCCTTCAAAGCCGGGGAGGTGATCCGGGTTCTGGATGTTCAGGAGCAGGACTGGTGGTGGGGGATGGTGGGCGACCGCGAGGCCTGGTTTCCCTCCAGTTTTGTGCGGGTGAGTCGCACTGTGAGCCTCTTGGAGTAATGAACGTGAAACAAAAGCTAGTTCAAAAACAGAGCTTGAATGTAATAATGAAACACTTAAACCTAGTAAAGGCCCCAATATACTTATGGCAAAGTTTTTTTGTTTTACGCTTAGGGGTAAAAGTTCAAAATGCCTTTGCAGTGGTATACTGTTAGCAAACATCCCGATGCCATCCACGCTGCATTTAGAAACAGCATTTAGCATTTAGTCACATGAACAAACAGGAAAACAGGTCTCATTAGTGCAAATTTTTACAGAAAGTTTACTAAAGTTTACATGGCCCTGCACAGTTGCTCCAGGTGACCCAAAAGGAAATGATAGATGTGTCATTATGGATGCGTGTGCTGATTGACTGGTGTGGAGGAAATGAGGGTGTACACAATGGTGTTTTATTGTTTCAGCTCTAGATTAATGCATTCCATTGTAAATCTATGACTCTTTCAAGATCCAACAATATGAGTCAATCAGACACAAAAAGGGCCGTAGGTGATTTGATCTAAACTTCCTGTAGAAGTGGATTAACCAGTTGATTGTTTTATTAAAATTGTGCTTCATCATGGTTACCCTCAGTTTGATCCTCTGGAATTAACCATAATGATATGTTGTCGTCAAGGTTCGAGTGAATCAGGGGGATTCGAGCAGTGACAGCGTGGAGAGCGTTCCAGATGCCGAAGAGTCCGTCCCGTCAGATGCACACAAACAAAACTCAGAGCACAGGAAGCAGATGAGAGCCAATGTGGTCAAAGAGATCATGGACACAGAGCGCGTTTACATAAAACATCTCAAAGATATCTGCGAGGTGAGCCTCCATCCCAGCCATTACACATTGACCACCTTCTGTCGTTTGTTTTCTGGTCTGTGTACATGCACATCATAAACGAACCCTTCTTCAATTTTAGCTGAATGGTAATCAGTCTCCTAGGCCTATCATTTTAAATATGAGATTATGATTGAAACACGTTTGCCTTCTTTTAAAGGGATAGTTCACTTTGAAATTATTTTTTGGTATGTTTTAGCTTACTTCAAGGGCATCCAAGATGTAGGTGTCTTTGTTTCCGCAGTAGTTTAAATTTTTATATTTTTTGGTCAAACTGTTCTTGTCTGTCAGTCATATAATGCAGGTCTATGGTCACCACCTCAAAGAGCATACACGGAGAAGTCCAAATCCAAATTAACTCGTAAATGTAAGTACACGTTGATGGCCTAAGACACGAAACAAGCGGTTTGTGTGAGAAAACGAACAGTATTTATATCGTTTTTACCTCTTGTAACACAGAGAAGCGCCGGCGCCCTCAAATCACTTGGACGTGGCTGTGGTACAAGAGGTAAAAACGATATAAATACTGTTCGTTTTCTCACACAAATCGCTCGTTTCGTGTTTTAGGCCATCAATGTGTACTTACATTTACAAATCATTAAATCATGTTTAATTTGGACTTCTCTGTGTATGCTCTTTGAGGTGGTGACCATAGACCTGCATTATATGACTGACAGACAAGAACAGTTTGACCTAAAAATATCAAAATTGAAAATACTGTGGAAACAAAGACACCTACATCTTGGATGCCCTTGAGGTAAGCTAAAACATAACAAAAATTAATTTCAAAGTGAACTATCCCTTTAAGATCACATTATCTCAGAATATAGGTGTAGTACTCGGAGTTGTAACTCCACCCTAGAGGAATGCAAAAATACTATTAGATATTGTACAGTACAGAGTTTTTGGGCGTTCAGATTTTGTTTTTTTAAAGAAATTAATACTTTTATTCAGAAAGTATGCATTCAGTTAATTAAAATAAGAAATATTTCCTGAGCACCAAAAATATATTCAATTAGAAATATATATATATATATATATATATTTTTTTTTTTAGTTATTTTTAAAATGTAATAATATTTATGTTTTTACTGCCATGGAGAGCATAAGAGACTTCTTTCAAAAACATTTTTTTTTAAACGTACCGGTCCCAAACTTTTGAAGAGAGGTGTGTATACTCTATACCAAGTATTATGATGATGATTATTGTTTTAAGTATTTTTTAGACCTTCACCATTGCATAGAATGTTTCTCAGCAGTATGATAAAGTGTGGTCATGTGACTTCATCACATTGCTTTTTTTATTTTCATTAATGAGTTTGTACGGAGTTGCTTGCAGTAAACTCAGATCTATACGGCTCACGTTGACAAATGTCCTCTAGGTATTCTGTGCAAACTTCACATTTGCATAATAGTATCCGAAAATAGCCTGGATTTAGAGGGAACCTTTGTCACTGCTGACCTCTGCTGGTCAAATGCTTAAAATAATTTTAGTGAAGGAAAACTTTCCAAAGCAAAAAATCTCTAAATTAATATGTTAATTTGATTGTTTCATAAAAAACATTTGTTGTTTTAGGGCTATATCCGTCAATGCAGAAAGCACCCTGGCATGTTTACTGATGCACAGCTAAAGACAATCTTCAGCAACATCGAGGACATCTACAGGTTCCAGAGAATGTTTCTCAAGGACCTAGAAAAGAAATACAACACTGAAAATCCTCATCTAAGTGAGATTGGCTCCTGCTTCCTTCAACAGGTACCTTTACACGCTCAAGAACATTTCTTACACGAAAAGAACGTTTTCCTCACAAATTGCACGCATTTCTTTACATCTTTTTCTCTCTGTCAGGAGGAAGGTTTCTCCATATACTCGGAGTACTGTAACACGCATCCTGTGGCGTGTGCTGAATTACAGCGATTGATGAAACAAGGGAGATATAAACACTTCTTTGAAGCCTGTCGTCTCCTACAGCAGATGATCGACATCTCCATTTCTGGCTTCTTACTCACACCTGTACAGAAGATTTGTAAATACCCTCTTCAGCTGGGAGAGCTTTTGAAATACACACCCAAAGACCACAGGTAGCTCATTGTCTTACAAACACTACCGTTCAAAAGTTGGGGTTTGGGATGATTTTTTGTTTTAATGTTTTTGAAAAAGTGTCTTATTCTGAGATAATATTATTACAAATTTAAATAACTTTTTTATTTAAATGGATTTTAAAATATAATTTATTCCTGTGATGTCAAAGTTGAAATTTGTAGCATCATTACTCCAGTCTTCAGTGTCACGTGATCCTTCAGAAATCATTCTAATATACTGATTTGCTGCTCAAGAAACATTTCTTATTATCAGTTTTGAAAACAGTTGTGCTGCTTAATACTAGTTTGTTCAAAAGAACAGCATTTATGATGTGTAACAATATAAATGTCTTTGATAACTGTCTCTTTTGATCAACTTAATGTGTCCTTGCTGAATAAAAGTATACATTTCTTTAAAAAAACAAATCTTACTGAGCCGAAATTTGTAGTGTATATTTAAGTTTTTGTATCAAAATGATCATAATAATAATAAAAAAAATTCTCCTCAGTGACCACGCAGGGGTGTGTGCCGCACATAAAGCAATGAAGAACGTGGCAAGTTTGATAAACGAGAGAAAAAGGCGACTTGAGAGCATCGACACCATCGCTCACTGGCAGGTGGCCATCCTCCACTGGGCGGTCAGTGACAACACATATTTACACTGTGGTCAACATTATTTCTGAATTATTCAAGATAGCAGCCATATCCTCTGATCTTTTTGCATGAAGAAATTTGATTTGGCAGACGTGTGCGTCTAATGCAATAAGATGTTAATTGGATACCACGCTGATCTGTTTATTAGATTACTATTAGTTAATACGCTGGGTCATTCACAGGGCTAAATGTGACTTTGTGAACAATTTATAGAATAATTTCAGGTTTCAAAGCTTGTTTGAAGATTTCAAAGTTGTTCAAAGCAACCCTTCTTTCACTTCCTTTAGGGTGATGATGTGTTAACGCGAAGCTCCGAGCTCATCCACTCCGGCGAGCTCACGCGGATAGTACGGCCTGGTAAGACGCAGCAACGCAGCTACTTCCTGTTTGACCACCAGCTGGTGTTCTGTAAGAAAGACGTCCTGCGGAGAGACCTGCTACACTACCGTGGCCGTATGGACACAGACCTACTCGAGCCAATCGACCTGCCTGATGGACGGCACACTGAGCTGGGCCTGCTGAAGAACGCGTTTCTGCTACGGCATGCGGAGAACCTGAACGTGCTGTGTGTGCTGTGCTGCAAAAAGAACCAGGACAAGCAGAAATGGCTGCAAGCGTTTGCTCGAGAGCGCAGACGGGTACAGGAAGACCAAGAGATGGGTGAGTCTCACGGTTGAAGGCATTGGTAAGGATAGGAATATGCCAGTAAATTCAAAGTGTGCCATTCTCTTTTTTCAGGGATGTCGATCACCGAGGCCCAGAGGAAGCAAGCAGTTCACAACGCCAGGAAATCTAAACAAGGCAAAATGAAAAGTATGTCCAGTCTTTCAAACTATTTTTGTGCGGGTTATAATAGTTTTCAATTGAGTTTTAAATGTATAATTTGTTTATATCGTATTTTCATTTTATTTGTCATTTTAATTCAAATGTAATTTTTTTTCAAGTTGATATTTATTTTCTAGTTTTAGTTTTTATCTTAAAATAGGATTTAGGATTTTTTTTTTTAGGATTACAGATGTTTGGATTTTTGGACTTTTATTCGAGTTGCTTGTTTCCCAGTTATGTTAGTTATAGGTGATAATGGCACTGGGTCAAACAATTTTAATCTAATCAATATCATATGTATTGATGGGGAACTGAATGGAATCTCCAAAAATCTCTTATGATTACATTTTAATAACATGTCAAATCACCAACCTAATCTGATGAAGTCATACTCACATTCTGTGTCTGTCTGCTTCCAGAAATGAATTATTCTGGTCATCCTGTTCCTCCCCACCATCAGCCCCTACATCCTCTCCATCAGCGACATGTGACCGTGCCAACCAGCATCCCCCAGCAGCAGGTCTTCTCTTTAGCAGAGCCAAAGAAGAAACCGTCTCACCTGTTGTACTCGCTTGCACGTAGTGCCCTCTTCAGGAAATGACAAGAGACACTTTCTGTTTTTATGTCATACTGAAATGCATATACACGAATATGTATATTTATATACGTATAAGTAGGTATGTGTGTACATGACACGTGTGCCTTAGTTAAGGCTAAATAATTAGCCTTTATACTAAGTCAGTGTGTTAGTATGGGAAGTGTTCGTTATCTTTTTTTGAAGAAGCTGCTTCCCTTTGGGTTTTCTCCTGTTCGTCGTCTCACACAAACGTGTCTTTTATGAGTTATATTCAGATTTTTAGCTACATGACTAAATAATTTTATTGCTTTACATGAGGCTGGAGCCTTGAAAGGTGTAAAAAATAAAACGCAAACACTAACCTATCTTGTTCTGTAAATAAAGATGAACCAAATATACCCAGTCTGTACCTGAATGTGTTTAAATATATAAATATAAGGTTTTTATTTAAGTTGTATGTGTTTCAGCATTCTCTATTATTATTCAAAGAGGTTGAATGCATCTATAGGATAAGTGAACACAAGGCTCACTGTCTGCACACCTGCCAGGATACAGTTACACACTGTTAGTGGAAACGAAGCTCCTCGTGTCGTTTGCCTTTATTCCGCTGCTCACATTCACGTCGTGGTCACAGACAGGTATTTTAGGGGAAAACAGTTTTAACAATGCAGGGTACCAGCATTTGAGATTACCGGTCCAAATGAATAACTGTATGCTATGGAAAGAGCGCGAGAGGAAGGCGGGCAGGGGAGCGAGGATGATGCGCCCCGGGAAGACGCCGCAAGTGTGAGTAATTAATACTGCTAGACCCTTTAAATATCACCATGGTAAACCTAGATTTACCAAATTAACAATTTTTGATGTTGTAGTCAATAATCACTTGAGTAATTATTTACTGCAAAATCACAATATAAAATAGGCTACTATGGGTTATCTTTCAAATAAAGAAACAATGTTTTTATTCAGTTTAGTTTTTTTAATTGCACATTTTTTATGACTAGTGGTAACCAAGTTCTATAGTTTTACTGTAATATTAATTTCAGTTATCAAAGTTTTGGCGTAAACTGCAGTATGGTGATTTCTGTGAGAGTAAAACCATTTTGACCTCTGTTGAGGCGGCTATGGAGATATTGGCTTGACATTTCTCAAAGCCTCGAAGTAGGTAAAGTAAGCCTCGAAAATTTTAATTTTTACTTAAGGATTTGAATAAAGCCCAGAACTGCCTGAAAATTGGTTGATCTGGATATCATATGAATAAGTGAGCGCAGTTTATTTGTTGCAACCTGCCTCGATGGATTGCAAAGTGTGTAGTACTCTCACTATGCTTAACTTGGCGAAAGTTTGGGACCGTCTACAAAGAAGGTTCTTACTAAAAGACTCTGTCATCGGAAGTGTAGGCTACGCAAATAACACTTTTTAAATTGTGTCAAGTGTGCTCCAAGATGTGAAACACAAATCTATGTGTGAACATTATATAACATTCTAGTTTAACTGTGACAAGGCCATTGTAGCCTACTGTTTTCTTATAGTGTAGGCTATATTTTGTAGATGGTCCCTGTACTGTACCTGCTATTTTTGTACTTCAACTTGAGGCATTTCGAAATTAAATTAAATTTTAAGTCTTGGTTGTTTTTGAATAATATTTTAGCTTTATTTTCATCGGAAACACCGTGTTACCTCATTGTGAATGAAATACGGTGAAAGAGATGGGATGACATCATGTAAATAATGCATGACTGGACAACCTCAATGAACGCGAGAGTCATTGTGATGGTCACGAAACAAATGATTCTAACTTACCTTTCAGAAATATTTATCCATGTCTGGTAAAATTTGCTTGCAAAAAATTGACACAGTGATATCATAGTAGGCTAGCTACAGTGATTAATTAGTTGATAATACTGCAGTAGGGCCTACGTTGGTATCTATCTATCTTTAAAGGGATCTTCAAAAAAAATATCATGGTGGTAAAATGATACAATGATGCTCCATGGTGTTTCTAAGCAAAATGTAAAAAGAATACCAAAAAAAAAAAAAAAAACATTAGCACCATGTCCAATAAACCAGTACTGGTTTACTAAATGACAGTACTGTATCATACCTTTTTCTTTTTCTTCTTCTTTTTTGTAAGTCAATGTTACATGTAATTGTGTCTAAATCTGAGTATGGGAAAATTGTTTAATTGTATTGTAAAAAGTTCAAAAATATTCAAGATTGGGGTTGACCAGTAGTTGACCCCATGTCTAGATTATAGCCCTTACCTTGTCCATGAACTGGGAATAGTGTAGACATCAAATCTATATTCATACGTTTTATGCTCAAGAAAACCCTTAAATGCATCTATCAGGTTGATGGGCAATAGATATAGATTGAGGTAATTGGTTGTAATAATTTATTATGGGACAAATGACTGAGGCAGTTGCCCATTAAGTCATTGTGAACTCAGAGTTAGGTGGATTTTGTAACCCAGTTGGATCTCTCTCAGAATTACTGAGTGGCTTTACCATGTAACTCTAACCACTCATTGCAATAATATCTGTTTGTGATAAGACCACACAACACACACCTTAAATCCAAAGCCACTGATTTCCCACTCATTCTCCATATGAGCCAATTAAAATGTGAGGACGTCTTTTCTCTTCAAGAAATGTAAAACATAGGAGTCTTGAAATGACATCAGCACTTTGGTGGCAGAACATTTATGATATCTTGTGACTCTAGCATTGTGTAATAAAATTATCAGAAAGTTATGATAGTATAATTACAAATTACTATAATCCAGGTCATCACACTTTTGATTCTACCAGCGGTTGGCTTTTTTCACCAGTGTGTGTTTATTGCATCAGGTCAGAATGTGATACATACCTGTGGTTTCAGGTAGCTGACGTGTCCGTGGAAGTGGCTACGGTGGACGCAACTCTTAATAAACTATGCAGAAGATACAACAGACGCAGAAGAAGAGCAAAAAAGTCAAAGAAGAAAAACCCAATATTGGATCTACAGAATCTGGCCATCCTCATTACAGTGGTGGTGTTTGTCATTGTGGTGATAATGTGGTCTCTTCTGTGGGTTTTTATATGTAAGCTCAACACAAACACTCATAAACATACCCTTGTGAAAAAGAAGTGCACTTAATTGTATTGTGTAGACTTGTAGTGTAAGTATATTTAAAAAATATATATGCTCAGATAATATTATTAATGAAATGAACGACCACTTAAGTGTATTCAAAGTAAAAGTACTGTTTCTTAAACACTTTTAAAAAGTGCTACTTTGTAATAATGTCAAATTAAAAGCTTTAAATTACATTTTAAATCATTCTATTAATAATAATTTGTTGTACTTTAAATAAGTACATTTATTTTGATCTGACATTGAGCCTATGTAAAGTACATGATTATGATTATAATATTTATTATACTGATTATAATTTAAAGTTATTGTATTTTAAATGTATTAAATTGCAACTTTATCATTATTACAAATGTGTAATTACAAAAAATATATTTAAATACATGACACGTTTCAACAGAAATTACATTAAGTATATTTTAACTGATTATAAATGCTTGTCAGTACTTTCACTTTAACCATAAGACATGTAATGTCGAAATCATTACATTCAGGTAGTACTTAAAAATTTATTTTAAAGTTAATTATTTCCTTCTTTTAAAAGTATGCTTTTTCACAAGGATGTACAAAGTTATGTCCACATATCTAATTTAACTGAAGTGCACACTCTGTGTTTTGCAGTCCGGAGAGAGAGCAACAGTGGTGTTTATTTTGCTGGTATGTTCCGTGTTGCCAACGTGGAGTTTATACCAGAGTACAGGCATGCTGACTCGAGTGAGTTTGTATCCATGGCTAACCGCGTACAGCATGTGGTGAGTGACACAGCAAAAAAATGTAATTAGAATAAAAGGCCTTAAAAAGCCATTGTCATCATCACTTTAATATTTATCTCCCAATAAGATAACCAGCGTATACCGAACGTCATCAGTGTCCAGACTCTACAAACAAACCGTCATCTCTGATCTGAGGTACAGCTGCTCCAGTACTTCTCTGCTAGATGGATTTACTTCAATTGAGATGTCACATGGTTACAATTACCTCTCACCCCATCAGTAATAATAATCAAGGTGGTGTACTGGTGCATTTCTGGATGATCTTCGTGGTGCCGCACCTGAAGACTCCAGCAGTGTGTGAGGAGTGCTTGAGTGCCATCCTCAGGGACTCTGTGCTTATGAGTCTGAAGAACAGGTCTTCAGTGGGCTTTCTGCAGGGCCTTCCAGTGGACATCGACTCCATTCTTGTCAATGGTAATCTTAGCCACTGTTACCAATTCTCAAGTGCCCCCCATTTTAGCAAGACAGTACATATATATGACATACACAAAATAAAAAGGTTGCTTCTCATGAGTCCTTCTGACTAATAATTTTACACAATGTTAAATGTTATGTACTTGATTTTTTGTTCAGCTTCAGAAGCATTATTATGGTACATTTATATATTTTATATATATTGTCTTCCCAGTTGCTTTACGCTCGGATTACACATCAACAGCTGTGGGTGAGTCAGTCAAGACAGATATTTACATGTATGACCGGGGTTGTGTGCAATTCAGAACTGAATTGAGCAGCCTTTTAAAATTCAGCTTAATTCTAGAACTTGACTTGAATTTACATTTATAACAAATTTGAACCTTAATGTACATTACCATTCAAAAGTTTGGGGTTGGAAAAAAAAAGTTTTTGAAAAAAGTAATTTATTCTCACCAAAGCTGTATTTATTTGATCAAAAATTCAGTAAAAACAGAAATATTGTTATTATAGTAAATTTAAAAAATTCTATTTTCATAATTTTAAAATTTATTTTATTTCTGAATTTTCAGCACCATTACTCCAGTCTTCAGTGTCACATGATCCATCAGAAATCATTCTAACATGATTTTCTGCTTTTGTAAATTTACTGTCACTTTTGATCAATAGATACATTTACACATATTTCTTTGTTTCATTAATTGAATGTATTTTTATGGACTATGGCGTAAGAACATTTCCTACATGCGCTAATTTACTCCAGTCTTTAAAATGAAGCAATGGATGTCAGTATTTATTTTTATAAAAGCATTTGAAAAATGTAATTAATTAATTTAATTATTAACTAATCAATTAAAACTTAATTCAAATAGCTGTGTTCAGTGTTTTGACAGAATTTTATAGTTTACAAATTTTTCATTCTACATCTACATATGTAGCCTGTTTATTTATGTTTTGCAAGTTGACTAATGCAATTTGTGAAAACTGGAAGTAACTGTGTTGAGTTTCTTTGAATGGCAATTCAGTCAATTTCACTTGCAATACATTTCAAATCAAATTCCAATTCAACATCCTGCAAATTCAATTCAAATGTACAGTTATAAAATCCTGATTTTTCCCAACCCTACAACAAACACCTTTTAAATGTGTATTATTATTAACAGAATCTTGTAATTCTGTGTTTGATGGGTTCTGTAATCCTCTCTCTCTCTGTATAGGCTCTCAGTGTGTGGATAAGCTGTACGCAGGTGTTCCTGACGTGAGTGTTCCCCTCAACGTGTTCTCTTCATGGGGAAGCTTGAGCTGCTACATCAAACTGACAAGTGTTCCAGGCTCAGTCGTCCGACTCACTGTGAACAGCTTTATTATTGACCCTAGTGACTGTGTCTATGATTCCCTCACCGTGTATGACGCTCTGCTTCCTATGAGAGGCATGATTCTCTACAGGTTTGTGACAGAAGAGAGCGGAAAGATCTTGAAGTCAGTCTTGATTGGGTTGGTGAAATCAAGGACAAAATGATCTGAGATTATCATTATCATTCTCTCAAGGTTTTGTGAATCGGTGTCAGCCCCGATCTCATTGGTCTCCACCTCCAATGTCATGCTGCTGTCATTCAGACTCACACAAGGCAGAAAGATATTTCGAGGATTCTTCCAGGCTCTCATGGAGGAGCGTGAGTCCTTTGACTAAAGTATCTCTATGTTTGTGTCTGGTGATGCTGAGTCTCTTCTGTCTTTCCCATACAGAGTGTATAAATATGATAGCGTTACCCGCTGGCCCAGGTGATGCTGGAGTGATAACCAGTCCATTCTACCCCAATCTGTTGCCCCGTCAGTGCTCCTGCTCCTGGTTGTTTCAGGTACTGCACCCAATCAAAAGCGTTTTTTTTTTAATGTGTAGAGATATTATCCACAGTATTCTCATGTTTTTTGTTGGCTGTTGATGTATCAGATGCCCAGCGGTGCTCTGGGTGTAGCTCTCAGGTTCCAGAACTACATGCTTAAACTAAAAGACTTGCAAAACTGTGAACACGGCTGGTGGAAAGTCAATGAGATCATGTAAGTGCTTTGTCAAGGGTACATTTCTAATTTCTGAGTCAATTATCTAATAGGTTTTTTTAATAGGAATAGTTAAAAGTCATTTTTTACTCACCGATCGCTATGAAAGGGAAGTTGTGATAGTCTTTTCTTCCCTATTGTGACGTATATCCGAGTGAAATGGCTTCTTGAACAAGAGAAAATGTAGGCCGGGACTTGATTTTGTCCATCTGGAATTTATTGGATCATTGGATTATTGTGGTTTGCTATTGCTGTGATGTCATGTGAGCGTCAGGTTGTTTGCGCCAGTAAACACATCATCAGAGAAGAGAAGAGATGTCGCTTCAAGAGAGGGAAGTTATTTTGATTAAACGTTATGAGAGCACATGAATTAAAAAAAAATAAAAAGATGTGCATGGATAAAAAATTTTTTGTCAATTTTGATTTCATGGTGACTGTAAATATTTTGAAGAAGCTTCATGCAGCTCTTTTCCGTACAGCAATAGTTCCCACTAACCAAACACCAAAAAAGGGCCATAAAAAGGGTCCATAAACCACATTAGAAGGTCAAACAGGTTTGAAAAGACATGACGGTGAGTAAAAATGACAGAATATTCATTTTAGCTGAACTATTCCTTAATAAGTCTTAATATTCAACATTTGTCAATTGGTATAGAAATAACTGTGATTGATTTACAGATATTGTGGAAATTACATTGACCACTCAACTGTCTTCCGTATTCCTGCTCAAAACCCTGAAGTGGTTTTCCGCTGCAGTTCACGAAGTGCTGACCAACCCTTCAGTGCCACTTACAGCAGTTACAACACCAGCCAGCGTAAGAACAATGCTGCTGAAACATAGGAAATGGAGAACAATTTAAAATAGTCCTTTTTCTCAAGTAGTTCAATCTGACTTACGAGCAAAGGAATAATATGCCAGTAAAATGGCTCATGGCACCAAATGGGTTTACTCTGGTCTTGTTTGTTTCTTCTAGCATGCCCAGAAAGTCACTTCTTGTGCTCTACAGGCCTGTGTGTGGAAAAGTTCAAGCGCTGTGATGGACTCGATGACTGTCAGGATGAGAGCGATGAGATTTTTTGTTGTATGTAAACCACAAAATCATGTAATCCAAGTAGTTCTACTATAGTAAAACAAGTATTTCATGTTAGTTTGATATACTATAACTGCTTTTCCACCGTCAGGTCAAACCAGTCTCTTGCTTAACCATTTCGTGCCGGTACGGGTATGGTTTCATTTTCCATCCTGAGTGGCGACGTCACTACACGCATTCTACCAGCACGGTTAGCTAACCATGCTGACAATTCCAGGCCGAAAACAGTTTATAATTGGGCCGTGGCAAACCAAGCTCAGGTGGAAGCATAACTGGAACTTTTCCTTACTGTTCTTAGAACCGTTCTAACCGACGGTGGAAAAGTGGCTTATGTGTATATAAGAATAATATACAACAGTGGTTCTCAACCACAGAGCTACAGCAAACTTCCAGAGGGGCCCCAATAATTGTTCAAATTATTTTAATTTAGTTATATAAAAAGGTCTCCAAAGTAACAAAGCACTAAGTCCACTCCAAAGGGAGTTATTCTCTATAAACACTGTTTATGAACCTGAAACACCTTGATTGTAGTCTTGAGTTCTCTCCAGGAATGTACATGTCACAATATCCTAATTTAAATAATTACCGCCCAAAGCATTCGCAAAAAAAGGTGCAGAGACCTGGTTAGCAGTGTGTTGAAACTTGCGGTTATAGTAAAGGGCGTGACATTTACAAAACACTTGAAGCGCTTGACCAATTACAACACACTAGTATTGCTGACCAATCAGAGGTTATTGCGCTTTTCGGAAGGAGGGGCTTCATAGAGACCGGAACTAAACAGAGCGTTATAAACAGACTGAAGAGAGGTGCTGCCATATATATATATATATATATATATTATATATATATATATATAATATATATAAATATATATATATATATATATATATATATATATGCTGCAACAATATGAAATAATGCATAATAGGTGTCCTTTAACAATTTTAATTAAAATGCTAACATATTTTTTTATTTACTTGTAGTATTAGAGGTACATATCAGCTTAGATAGGAGGGTCTTTGAATGTCATCTTAAATGCAAGAGAGAAAGGTAGAAAGGTTGAGAACTACTGGTTTACAACAATATCTTGGTATTTCAAAAAAGTATTAATGTGAAAATTCACTATTTAATGTCTGTAATATCTATCTGACAGCTAAACCTCCTAAAATCTGTGGAGGTTCATCCCCTTTGCACCCATTATACATCTGTAATGGAGAGATGGACTGTTCCAGTGGTAAAGATGAGACCAACTGTACTCAAGGTAATGTGAAAACTATTTAAAAATTCAAACTTTGATTGGTGTCAATTGTTTGTACAGTTATTAATGTGTTGGCTATGCAGAGACTAGCTGTTCTGGAGTCCATTACCAATGTGGCAATGGAGCCTGCATTCTTAAGAAAAATGCAAAATGTGATGGGTTAACCGACTGCATCGACCGCAGTGATGAGGAGGACTGTGGTGAGTATTACTGTGGCAACATCCAAAAGCATCATGTCACTCATCAGATTGGTTTGTAGACATTTAAACAGACAGAACTAGTCCTAGTCTAAATTCAATTTATGTCTGTTTTAGTTTTGTTTTTAGTCGTTTATTACTAATCTTTTATTCTTAAATTCAACTATTACTAATAAAATCTCCTTTGAGCCAAACAATCAACAATATGGTAGCTTCAAATCCATACGAGATATCGATACAGAATCAATATGACTTCAAATGTATTTCAGTCACAGAATTAAAAATAATATACGTGAATAATAGAATTAAAGACACATCTTACATCAAATTATCAGGTTTTTTGCTCTCACTTTTTATCACTTGTTTTTTGCTTGCACTTTTAGCCTACTTCTTCCTGCTAACACTTTGGTTTTCTTTGCTCTCATTTCTCATTTCAAATGTTGCAAAGGGAACCAGAGCGTGAAGAGTAAGAGTAAGAAAAACAAAGCAAGCTAAAATGACTGTGAGAGCAAAAAAACAACAACATTATAATAGAAAAAGAAAACATTAATTTGCAGGCAATTTTATGCTTTCTTTGTTTTGTTTTTGTTTTCTTTCCTTTTTTGGTTCATTTCCTTTATGTGTCTATATACATATACTAATTGGCTTTATCACTCTGTCTCCTCTCCACCAATAAGCTGGTGTGTGGGGGCGTTTTGGCGTAATATGGCTGCCGTCGCATCATCCAGGTGGATGCTGCACATTGGTGGTGGTTGAGGAGATTCCCCCTTTGTAAAGCGCTTTGAGTGCCTAGAAAATATAAATACAAAAATATATAAATGTAACAAATTATTATTATTATTATAAAACATAAAGTCTGTCACTTCCACCAATATGGATCAGTAATTTTGATGACATCAGTCTGCATTTCAACTTCTCATCAGATTTTCTGTCCAATCAAATGCTCTCTAGAATCTAAAGCGTCCCGTATGTTGGCCCCCCTACATTATAAATAGATGCTGAAGCTGCGGCTAAAATCGGTCACTTGTTCACACATTTACTATTTTCTACATGGTGAATGGCACATAAAGGGGATAGGGAATTATTCCGACAGTGTAAATATGCTTTCCATTGGGGTGAATGAAGTCTGGTTTCACATTAGTGTCATGCGAACCGCCGCAGCTCGGTCCAGAGACACGATTGCACAGATCATATGTGCGAGTCGGCGCAGACCAGAAAACACATCAGATCCTAGATCCGCAGATCCTAAGAATTCTATATTTTAAAGCAATATAGAGGAGATTAGGAGGAAACTGCGGCTTTACTGAGCTCAACGGCTCTGGCCGAGCTGTGAAACTAAACGCTATTGGCTGTTTTAAAAAAGAGGAGGAACTTTTCAATATGTCCCGCCTTGTCTTCCTGTTTCAGTGGAAATTACATCAACACATTGAATAATACTGCACGTTTCAAGGCACTTCAGTGGCCTTTAAGATTCACATTGATGTTATAAATCAATTAAGTTCCACATCTTTCAAAGAGACTCCAAAAGTTAATTTAGGACCACCTACTATGATGATATTGTTGCTATTATTATTATCTATTGACCTTTTTACAATAGTTGTCTTGAAACGATGTGCGTGTGTGTGTGTGTGTTGGAGTTTAATCAGAGGGAGATTACAGGAGACAAGCTGAGCTTTGTTCATGGTTCATTCTCTTTCTAAACACTGTCTGGTTTTATTGGATTTGGCTCATTAGATGCACCTGTCATGACTGAACAGTTTATGCACATACAATGTTTGGAATAATTAATATTTGTTAATGTTTTTGAAAGAAGTCTCTTATGCTCACCAAGGCTGAATTTATTTTAAAATACAGTAAAAACTGTAACATTGTAAAATATTATTACAATTTTAAATAGTCTTTTCTATTTTAAAATGTTATTTATTCCTGTAATGACAAAGCTGAGTTTTCAGCAACCTTTACTCCAGTCTTTAGTGTCACATGACCATCAATCATTCTAATTCAATTCTCAATTATTATTACATTGAAATTTCTTTTGTAGTATCAGCGTACACATTTATACATCCTTACCTAGCATGTCAGTCATTTCTGATGGCTGTACACTAACACACTTTTTATCTGCTTGTGTCTTATTTGTTTCCATATGATTTGTAGCCTGTGGCAATCCCACCCCTTTAAAGCGCATATTTGATAGCGCCACCCCACAACAGCGTATTGTAGGTGGGATCAATGCGGTGGAAGGAGAGTGGCCGTGGCAGGTCAGCATGCATTTTTCTGGTCAGCTGTATTGCGGAGCATCGGTCCTCTCTGATGAGTGGCTCATTTCTGCAGCGCACTGTTTTAGCAAAGAGAGGTGAGGAACGTCAGGTAGACCTAAACTGTTGAATATCAAAGTTATTTTAGCAGGTAAGTAAACCATGACATTTCTTAATGCAGTTTGAGCAAGTGTGATCTTTCAGGTTGTCAGATCCACGTATGTGGATGGCTCATCTGGGCATGCTAAACCAGGGAAACGCCAAGCATGTGGCCGAGATCCGTCGAATTGTGGTGCATGAATTCTACAATGCAAGAAATTTTGACTATGACATTGCCCTCGTGCAGTTGAAGAAGGCCTGGCCCAGCGGCCTGGAACAATATATCCAGCCCATCTGTCTGCCGGCCCCTTCTCAAACCTTCATTGACGGGCACCGCTGCTGGGTCACCGGTTGGGGTTACCGTTCTGAACAGGGTAAAGAGCTAAAAAAACAATGACAGATGATGTAAATTACTGTTCAAAAGCTGATTTAAAAGATTTTTTACAGTTTCTTATGCTAACCAATTGCTGCATTTATTTGATTGAAAATACAGTAATATTTTGAAATATTATTACCATTTAAAATCTACTTTAATATTTTTTTAAATGTAATTTATTCTTGTGATGGCAAAGCTGAATTTTCAGCATCATTTCTCCAGTCTTCAGTGTCACATGACATTTAATATTATTGATAGTATTGAAAACAGTTGTGCCGTTTATTATTTTTGTGAAAACTTTGATGAATAGAAAAGAACAGTTGTTATTTTAAACAGAAATCTTTTGTAACGGTATTAATGTCATTACTGTCACTTTTGATTTGTCCTAGCTGAATAAAAGTATTCCTACAATAAATGTAAAGTAAGTCCTACAATAAATGACAATGAAATAGCATATTTTTCCTCTGTTTATACAGATAAGGTGCTACCCACAGTATTGCAGAAAGCAGAAGTTAGCATTTTAAGTCAGAGTGAATGCAAGAGAAGCTACAGCCCCGTGTCACCTCGCATGCTGTGTGCTGGCGTGCCCTCAGGAGAACAAGATGCCTGCCGGGTGAGGGGAGATAACAGGCATTGGACTTGGTCCTGCCTCATGAACCAAACATAAGCTTAGTATCTAATTTCAGAGCATTATTAAAGTACTAACCTTTCTCATTGTTTAAAGTGAGCTGTCTATTTGGATTTTTACATTAGCCGTTTTTGATTGCAGGGGGATTCGGGTGGTCCTCTGTCCTGTCGAGCACACGCAGGCAGCCGCTGGTTTCTGACGGGCATTGTGAGTTGGGGTTCCGGCTGTGGCAGACCCAACTTTCCTGGAGTTTACACCAGAGTGGCCAAGTTCATAGATTGGATCCAAAGACATATTTAAAATGCACAGCCAAGTAAATCCACATTATCAGTCTGTAACTTAACTCATTTAAAACAAGCCATTTTCACCTAAACAACAACTAAATGTGTTATTTAATGGTCATTCAATCATGTAACACCATTATAAACATTTGTCTTGAACAATAAAGTTATTGTTGGTGTTTTTAAGTTTAACATACTATATAGTATAATACACACACACACACATTTTATATTAAATGTAATATAATAGTTTGTAATATAATAGAGACCATTGGTGCCAATGGTTCTATGATCTACTTAGGCTTAGTTATGATGCTTTTGAGAAACACAGCCCTGGACGTTTCACTGTTGAAAATGGCAAAATATGGGCTGCACTTTTACACAGCTGTTTTTAAGTGCAAATTGGTATAGCTCATTGGCACCATATTCCGATTTAAAATAGTTATTACGAGTATTATATTAAAAATGGCCCTGGTAGACTTTAATATCAATACATAGCGAGAATTAATATGGATTTCTGTGTTGGTTTCTGAAAAACATCGCTCAAAAGACTTGGACACAAAGAGCTGGATACGAGAGAGCTTAAAATAGGAGGATATGTTAGACCTACTTTGTAAATAAATATGTTAATTATTAATGATAATAATTAATGATTTTAATAAAAGTCTATATGAAACAATGCTTTAATACGTCTTTAATGCTCATTTTGTTGCTAGGAAATCAGTAATTTACTGTATGTCCATTTGTCCATATTTCATATAATTAGGAAAATTATTGCTATGTGATGATACAAGGCCTGATCATATCATTATTTTATAAAAGATTAGGCACAACAAATTTATTTTACCATAGTTGCATTGGCGTAATACTGAGGGTCCATTTACACGAACAGTTTTCAACAAAAAAATATTTATTTCGTTTAGGCCGTTCATTTACACAACAACAGGGTTTGGGGGGACTGAAAACTCAAAACTTTTGAAAATAGGTTTCAAAGTGCAAATTTTTTTAAATTATACTATTGTCTCCATGTAAACTACAAAAATATGAATTTGTGAAAACGGTTATGTCATGTGCATGCGTATTACGTTCAGTTTAGGCGTGTAGTGTTTATTTAAAAGGCGACATCGCTAACTAGCTTGCATAATACAGTATTTTTAATGTTTTGGCAAAAACCGCAGTGGAAAAACTATTTTTGTACATTGTTGTCATGTAAACGTAGCCTGAGATTTTAAGTATTAGCCTACATGACAATAGTGTAGGCTACTAAAAAAAGTTTTTCCTATGCATTTTTCGAGATGACAATGTTGTCAGATAATGATCCCGTTCACACAGATCCACGAAAACGATTAAAGGGGGGGTGAAACACTCAGTTTCAGTCAATCTCATGTTAATCTTGAGTACCTATAGAGTAGTATTGCATCATTCATATATCCAAAAAGTCTTTAGTTTTATTAAATTTATAAAAGAAAGATAGGCTGTACCGAGTCTTTCCGGAAAAAAACGAGCAGGTGGAGGCGTGCCGTGTGGGCGGAGCTAAATAATCACGAGCGCGAAGCTTACGTTGAGAGCTTCTGGAAGCTCTGATATCCCAAAACAAAACATTGCTAACAATCAGATTCAGCCATACATTGTTGAACCCGAATCAGATCCCGAGGCTGAAACGAGCAGCAGCAGCAACGACTACAGCAGGACGTCTCTAAGCGGTGTGTACTGGAACTGTATAACTTATATTTGCTTAGCGGTTTTTGTAAATGACTAATTTTCACTTTATGTCGTTGTATTTTTTTTAAAGTTGTACATGTGGGAAGTGTAGTTTTACATTAACTGTACGTGATCATGTCGTTTACTTGTTGTGCTTAATACATGGCGATAGTTAACAACTCATAGACATTTGAAGCAGTTTTACTCACCACCTGCAGTTCCAACGCACGACCGTAAACCTTTATCGTTGGGACTGCTCCATCCTTAAGCATTAGACGATCTGCAAATCCGGCGTCGAACTGGGCCTTGTTTATCAAACAATCACAGCCGATGACTTCCATAAAGCCGAGCACAGCGCTCTGATAGGCATAACGTTACTTCTCTCGCTCTAGGCTACAGCTGCGCGCGCGCCCTTCCGGGAGAATTGCCCTTAGGACCCGTATAAGGAAATTCCGGCCTAGCTGACATCACACAGGCCCGTACTGGAAAAAAACTTTACGAAACTTGTGACAAACCGGAAGGAGTATTTTGAGAACAGTAAAATACCTCAATCCAAACGTACAACTTAATTTTTGAAACTTTGTCCCATGTTTAGCATGGGGATCCAACTCTTTAATAGTGTTAATAGCCCATCCCCCCAAACGCTTGTTTATTCTTATGCATGCCAGCAGGTCACGTAGTGGTGCTGTCCTTGTAAAGAAACACCTTACAAACAAGCGCTTGACGTCACGTTTTTCACCAAACTTCACGTTTTTGTAGTTTAACTGAGACAATACATATCTTTTGAAACCATTTCAAACTTTGCGTTTTTAGGCACCAAAACGCCGTGTTGTGAACGCCTATACGCATAAAGTTTTCAGTTTTAGTTGAAAACGGTGGCTTGTAAATATTAAAAAAAAAAAAAAAAAAAAAAACACCCCCACCCACCTCAAGGATGACAACTCATACAGTAAATACTCTCATAAGGCGGAAAACGTCCCAATGTAGAGTCATTGAGTAGCTAATAAATACAGTGTGCAGCACACGGGGATATATTGGGTCTACTTTGTTCCCAGGCTGCACGCCTCGCTGGTTCGTAACGTGAGACATGGGGGGAAACAACAGGGAAATATTTTATCCAGACTGACTCTTTTTAAACAAATATTTTAGCTATGCGCTGCTATTTTTCATCCCCAGCAGACTGACTGCTTTAATGATGCATTCTTCGCGATTAATTTAATGACTCTCTAATCATGTAACATCAGACTGACCATTGTGGCCCATGGCACACGCACACCACGGGAGAAGTTTGCCCACAATTTCTGTCGCACGGATGGCTGTGTGGATTGTACCTGCTTATAGTGCTCCCTTTGTGCCGCGGTGCATGCTGGGTGCCGTGCAGCACCTGTTCACGGAGAGACACGGAGAGTGATTGCTCGCAGCGCCAGACCCGCTCAGGTCGGGTTTCTCCGGGATCGCACTACGTCTCCGGGCTGATTTCTCTGCCCGAGGTATTGTTCTGTATCGCTGCATCGGAGCCATAATAGAGCGGGCCATGAGGACTTTTCCCAAAAACAGGAGCTGCGAAGTTTACAGCGTCTCTGGTTTAGGAGCCTGCGCCCCCGCCGGTGCACCTGCACAGGTAGGAGAGACCCTCCATCAGCACCGCGCGCGCAGACGCAGCGTCTAGCGAATTCAACACGGTGATGATGCTTTCGAGCACTTTTAGAGTTCATTAAAATGTGTTTATTCTTACTTACAGAATACATAATCCTATTTTGTGAGCCTGAGGGAAACATTGTTTTAACATCTGTGTATCATTGTTTTTAGTGCTGCTTTGTCTCAAACTTTGATAAGTATTTTATTTTGTAGCAGATCAATACGGGAATAATATTAAAATAACCTATAATTAAAGTATTTTAATTTGTAGTAAATTTGTGTTGCCTAAATTATTGTTAGTAGGCTACTGCTGTTGACACCTACATCTAACTAGCTATAGAAAACATGGATGTTTTAAATTATGTGCATAATAATATTTTCATCACCACCTCATTTTAAGGACATATTATAACTTAAAACAGCAATTGGAAAAAAATAGAAATAGACTAAACATAGGCTAATTGTAAGCTAATTGTTCCAATCCTGGTCAGCAATGATATTTCTAGTTTATTTTTTAAAACGCATAGATGAAAAACTTGCCTGTAAGATATCAAATTATCCAAAAGAACCTGCTGATTTATAAATCATACTTATCTGTTGTCATTTTACAATCAAATTATAAGAAATAATATTTTTTTTTCAGAATTGTTGTCTTGTCCTTCTCATCTCAATTTGGTGGTCACATACACTCTTTAAAATCTATGTTTCCATGAAGAATCTTAACATCCATGGAATTTTTCCATTACACAAAGGTTCTTTATAATGTGAAAAAAGGTTCTTTAGATTAATAAAATGCTCTTCACACTATAAAAATGGTTATTTTAATAACTGCTCACGGAAAGGTTCTTTGGGAAACCAATGGTTCTTCTATGGCATTGCTGGAAACTTTTTATTTTTAAGAGTGTATGATAGATCTAGTTTCTAAATGGTTAAACTGTTACAACTCACCCTGTGTTACAACACTCCCCTCTCCCCTATGCAAACTTACAAAAGGTATTTTAAGCTCATTTCAGCTGTGATAATGAACTTAAACCTTTTAGTTTGGCCACGGGGTTGCCTGTGTCTAAACGTTGGTCTTGATGGTCTCATGAATGTGCTTGTCAAAGATGGAGTGCTGACACCACTGAGAGAGGCCGTGGGAAAGCAGACCCTCAAATTACGCTTTGTGCGACTCCACAGGGGAATCCCACCAGGATATCCTAGTTCCGCGACCCCTTCCTCCTAATGAAAAGATGTTTAGAATGATGGGGGGGAAGCCAATTAAATACGACACATAGGTTGTTGTAGGGTGACAGAAAGGTTGTGATAATGATCATGGATTGTTTCGGCTTATATAGTATGCTGTCTCCCTCAACAAGTGATGTTAAGGCAACGTTTCTCGACTTGTGTTTCACAGGACTTTGTGACAAAGCCTGTCCAGACGTCAAGCCCATCTAGCAGCGAGTCTGACATTAAGAGCCCGGTGGGCAAGAGAGTGGATTGTGGGGCATGGAGTAAGTGGGCGCTGAGAGCCTCTCCCCTCCTCCCTCTCTCGGCTGCCATTGCACTGACTCTCCATTTCCTTGCATGTAAGTTAAGACCCTCTGCTGTAGAGGAATGCTGAGATTATGATCTGGTATGTTCCAGTATAGCTAGTGAAGCAAGCCTCTCATCCTCGGCTGTCCAAGAAGCGTCTTCAATGAGAGCATGAAAATATTTTGTTTTGCTTGATAAGCTACTCTATAAATTAGGCTGCTGTAGATATTTTTCTTTATTCATCTATGATCCACAGTGACCCCCCAAAAGAAGTTTGGACACTTTTGGATATTAAAGTCACACTTCAAAATTATGGATGCACCGATATGAACATTTTGGCCAATACCGATAACCGATAATTATTTGTGTTTGAAATCCGATGACCGATATATAGGCCGATAAATCTAAATCCAAAATATTTATATAATTGTTGAGAGTCTAATTACAAAAACAAAAGTCTCACCATTAAAGCCATGTCCCAAGCACACAATTATAATGTTCTCATTATAATATTGGGATATTTGGTAATATTATTTTATGTTTTTGAAAGGCTCTTATGCTCACCAAGGCTCCATTTATTTGATAAAAAATACAGTAAAACCAGTATTATTGTGAAATAGAAATTTAATATATTTTAATATAATTTTTTCCTGTGATGGCAAAGCTGAATTTCAGAAGGCACTTCCCAGTCTTTTAGTATCATATGATCCTTCATAAACATATTTTGTAATGTTTTTACTGTCACTTTTGCTTAATAATAGTATCCATTTCTTTAAAAAGGGAATAAATACAGACCACGAACTTTTAAAAGGTAGTGTAACTAGAAAAAAGTGACATTTTTGATCAAATGTGTTTTTAGTGTATGTATATAGTATACACTATATATATATATGTATATATATATATATGCCAAAAAAGTCTTTTGCATCTTTTTGCATCATCTAAATTGCATCTTTTCCCTGTATAAATTCTTAAAAATGAAATATCTTGCTTGAAAAGTATCTGTGTGCTTCTTTCTTTAAATTACAACAGTGTTAATGCATTTTAAGTGTCCATACACGTTTTGGGTCTACGAGACTTTTGAGAGCATTTTTGAAAAAATATAATATTATGTGTGTTCGTGTTCCCGCAGCCTCTCCATCGCCCTCAGTGTTCTACCTTGGAGGAAGCATCGAGTTCTCCAACCTCAGTTTCTCTCCAGACCTGGCAGACCCTTCGTCTACACAGTTCCGCCTCCAGTCTCAGGCGCTAAGCCATTACGTAAGCATAAACATACATAACAGTTTCTCTGTGCCGCCCTCGGCAACAAAGCCGGTTTCTCGTGATCTCTCCGGAATGCGGCCGCTCTCCAGAGACCACTCAAGGAACGATGCTCGCCCCTGGCACTTTCAAACGCAAAGTCCGCCAGAGCTGCAGGTTCAGTGGTGCGCTCGTCCCTCATTGTCACCCTTTTAAATGTAAAGCAGGCCCTGCCGAGTCTTCGGCCGCTCCGTGGCCCTCTTAAATGTAAAGCCAGCTGTAACCGGAGCTCGGCTCGGTGTGAGGCGGTGCGGTGAGACCGGCTCCCAGAGGACTGCAGCTTTTCAGGGCTGAGGACAAGAACGGTGTTTGTGAGAGGGACAGGGCCCAGGCAGGCTGAGTGAGAGGAAGAGCAGTCATTCAATAAAAACATTGTCTGTGGGCTTCCTCACACACAATCAGATGCTCTGTACCTCTTTGCTGAGAGGCTGCAGCCAGCGGAGAAAAGAAAGGTAGACCAGGGGACAGAGTAGGCCAGGAGAGAGAGAAAGTAAGGATATAGGCCACCGAAAGAGAGCGCAGGAAAGTGTGGGCCAAAAGGGCCAGTGTGTGCCAGTATCATGGGAATGGTTGGCATTTGCGTCCACAGATTAATAGAGGCCGATGAGGAAACTGTCCAAGTGCTGCATTTCGTCCAGTGCGATGCTCTAATTAGCCTAATCGTAACCTGTGTCATGCCTGTAATCCAGTTTAATAGCAAGCAAATGCGATTGTGAGAAGTGATGGCCTGCAAGTGTGCTCCTTTGCTCATAAAAGTTGGTCTAAATCTGCTGCCCGCCTCTCCATCCAGCACTTCGGGATGACATTGAGCCCCAGACAATGGCGCTGTTGTTGCACAAAGCTCTTGTTGCTCAAAGCCAATCGCACAAGAACAGCGCTTTTGTGCCATGGCTGCAGGTCTCGCCTGGGCCACTGATGTCTCACCTTCTTCAGTGATGTCACGCCTTCCGTGGCTCTGATGTCACTGCGACTTCCCGGAAAACTGTATAGGCTATACCATACGGAAACTTCACGACCTTGGTAGATGTTATCAGTGGTTTGTTTGCGATGTGAAATACAATAGGGCTGGTGTTTGTCATGGTAAACAGTTATTTCATGGTGTCTCTGTCATCTCTTTACTTCTTTTCGGTTGATATACCGTGGATCTAAGTTCTCAGAGTTGTATGATTCTTCACCGTGGAGCTCGTATTACCAGCACTCAGGAATTATTGCATTTAGGTGAGTCTGTACATAAACACACGTCACAATTTATTTATAAACGTGTTTTATATATATATATATATATATATATACATTGTATTTGTGTGTACATTGAATAATTTGATTTGTGTACAATAATCATTGAATTTTCACATTTTAAGGTGCTGTAAGTAATTGCACAAAGTGCAACAGGAACTTGTTCAATTTTGCTAACTTAAAAGGGATGGTTCACCCAAAAATGAAAATTCTGTCATCATTTACTCACCCAATACGCCGGCACTGCTCTGATGTAGTCATTCGGCCAATAGCAAATTAAAATTCAAAGCCCGTCAACTCAAACTAAACCAGTTTTAGGTGTTGTCATCTTGTTAAAAGTCATGTGTCCTGATGACAGTGAAGGAGTGGAAGGTCTTTGTGTGTACTACTGGAGTAAATTCTCTGCTCCTCCTGCTATTGCTGAGGAACTCCGGAGAGTGAATCCGGCCCGGTTGCAGCGTCGTCTACCTGGAACCAACAAGGTCCTTTTTAGCAAGAACGAGGAACGCTACTACATGGAGAGGGATGAGGACACACTGCGTCTGCTGGGTTAAGAGCATTTCATTCCTCTGTTTTTGTCCTTTCCAAAGTAAGGACCACACCTAAACGTGTGTTTCTATGTCTGCAGGTTTGAATCCAGATGACGGTGGTGATGCTGGGGATGATGACGATGAAGATTCTGATGACAAAGCGGAAAAAATAAAGAACCCAAACTCTTTGCAGAGTGGCAAGTGGCAGTTGGGGCTGCAGGGTACAACCATAATACACTGTAAAGCCTGTTGAGTTTACTCACATGATTTATGAACACTGACTCATTTGAGTTGCCAAATGTTGGTTAACTTTAGTTCTTCTGTATCCTCCATGATACATCGTGAGGAAAACACAATTTACGCCACAAGTAGCTAAGGCAATCAAATGCAACCATGTCCCATTAATCCTCTGAGTAAACTCTGCATGCAAGTCCCTCAACCAGGCAGGTTTTACAGTGTACTATCACTACCATACTATATCATTCTGTCATGAAAACTCAACTACAATCATTATTTTCTGATTGTATTCTTCATTTATTCTCTCATTCTGATCATTTCCTACTCCCATCTGCCTAACAGCCATGTCTTTTGACCTGTACGCTAAGTACGGGAACAATCGCACACTCAGTCTTGTCAGTCCGAAGAAGCCGTATTACCAGTGGAGGCTGCGGGTGCCGTCGGGCCATGTCGTGCGACTGGTGATTCTCACACTTCAAGGGGCAACACCAGGAAGCTGCTCCGCCAACAAACTGTCTGCTTATGATTTCCTACTGCCGCTTCAAAATAAGATCATCGCCAGGTAAGTGTGACATCACAAAGATTATAGCATTTTTTGTCCATATGCAGCATATTGGTTCGTAATCTCAATGTTTTTAAATGAGCACTGAACATAGTCTGTACGTTTCCTGGCCTTAAAGGGATAGTTCACCCAAAAATGAAAATTCTGTCAGTAATTACTCACCCTCATGTTGTTCCAACCCCGTAAGACCTTCGTTCATCTTCGGAACACAAATTAAGATATTTGTGATTAAATCTGAGAGCTGGATCACTCCTCCATAGGCTTCTAAAGGATTGAAACTTGACAGCCACGAAAAGTTATTAAAGAAATCGTTAAAGAGTCCAAGTGACTACAGTGCTCAATCTTAAGTTTATAAATGACGAGAATACTTTTTGCGTGCAAAAAAACACAAAATAGCGACTTTTTTCAACCATCTCTTCTCTTCCATGTCTTTCTCCTAAGCTGTTGACATAGTGTAACAGCGCAGCGCTTCTGTGTTATACGTCACACGTAGGCTCACTATTGGCCGACGCTGGTCATGTGTGTGATGCGCGTGTGACGTTCAACCAGAAGCGTTGCGCAATAACACTACGTGAAATCTCCAGGCCCAAAGAGAATACTTGAATAGAGTCGCTATTTTTGTTTGTTTTTTGCGCTCAAAAAGTATTCTCGTAGCTCGATAAACTTAAGATCTAGCCACTGTAGGCACTTGGACTCTTTTAACGATTTCTTTAATAACTTTTCGGGCTGTCAAGTTTCAATCCTTTAGAAGCCTATGGAGGAGTGATCCAGCTCTCAGATTTAATCAAAAACATCTTAATTTGTGTTCCGAAGATGAACGAAGGTCTTACGGGGTTGGTACAGCATGAGGGTGAGTAATTAATGACTTAATTTTCATTTTTGGGTGAACTATCCCTTTAATTTGGTGCTCTACAATTGAATTATAATGCTTAGAGGTTTAGTTCACCCAAAAATGAAAATGTATTCCAAAACCTTTTCTTTCTTTCTTGGATCACAAAGAAAGATATTTTGCTGAATCAAACTAATAATATAATAATATAATATATTTTAAAATGTAATTTATTCCTGTGGTAAAAGCTGGATTTGTCTTCAGTGTCACATGATCCTTCAGAAATCATTCTGAGATGCTGATTTTGCTGCTCAAGAAACATTTCTTATTAGTATTATCAATGTTGAAAACAGTATATATTGTATATATGAAATATACAATGTATATATTGTAACAATCTAGTAGTTTTTACTGTTACTTTTGATTTTTCTTTCCTCAGCTTTTGTAGTGTATATTCCAAGTCTTCCATATGAATCCATATGATTGTTTGTTGTGATAGACCGAATTTCAGTCAATAATTGTCTCAAATATGCCGCATCAAGATTTTAATTGAATGCCATCATACAAATAATTTAGCTTATGCTGCTTTGTCCCTATAACAATATGATTCCTCTCCATTCCACACATGAATACTGTTTTTTGTTTCAATGCTGTCATTGAAGATGCCAAAACATCATCTCTCTTCTTCTCAGATGGTGTGGTCTGCCAATATCAGGAACATCCCCAGTAATGAAACTGACATCCTCTGGGAACGTCATGCTTGTCACATTTTCATTCAGTCGTCAGAGGCAAGGAGCCATCTTCAAAGCTTATTTCCAGGCTATACCCAAAACCGGTGTGTGAATTAGTGGTCAGCATGAGACGCTATCATTGTAGTGGTTATTCCTCTGAGATGTTGAATGTCTTTGGTTCCGTGTCGCTGTTTTTTCTATAGAGTGTGGTGGTTTCCTCACTGCATGGAATGGCACAGTGACGTCCCCTTACTACCCCGCCTACTACCCTCCAAATGTGGACTGTAACTGGAAAATCAGGGTGAGCTAAGGCTAAAGGCTTTCCCATGTTTCCCATGAGCCTCTTCCCCAGTGTTAGCATGCATGCCCTGTGAACCCCATTCAGAGGCCTGGGATGCTCCCTCTTTGAGACGAGGGCCGCAGGGTGGCCGCTGCTTTGTGTAAGAGTGCGTCCGTTGAGAGTCTGGTTTCACTTTTAGGCTCCGTTGCCGGGATACCTTCTCTCCGTGACCATTGTGATGCTAGACATTCAGGATTCACCAGCCTCGAGCACCTGTGAAAAAGATTGGCTGGAAATAGGTGGCGTCAAGTGAGTGTCATGTCTTTCACGTGTTGTAAACAGTTGGCTTAGACTTCGGAATACGAGCTGTGGGTCTACATGCACTAGGTTTATAATACGTCCTATGAGAATCAGATCATATGTTTTGGCTGAACTAACTTGTGTGCATGTCTATATATGCATGTGTATGTTTTTTCTGTTTCCACAGGCTCTGTAACCCAATTGGGGACAACAGTAGAAAGAGGATCTATTCTTCACCCGTCCTGCTGCACTTTCATTCAGATGAGTCTTTGACACATAAAGGTTTTTACCTGATCTACAGAGCCTTCTCTCCTGAAAGCGGTGAGTTCTTAGTATTAGTATCCATTTTTTTTAAAGTGTTTTGTAGAACAGGGTTTGATTTGTAGTATGTGTTTTGCATCTTAAACAACTGTCACTGTTACTGCTTTGTGATGTTTCAGGGACATTAAAAGTAAAGCATGATCCCAAATTATTATTTTTTTGTTGTTGAGGGAACTATTAGATAAAATATTAGAAAAATATTATCTAATAGAATTTATATAAGATTATTTATTTTCAATTATTTTAGATGATTCATTATTTTAACCCTTTCATGCATAGAGGTCACTACAGAGGACAGCTATTCCAAAAGCCATTTATTGCGTATGCATGGGTTTTGATTGCACAGTTGCACATCAACTACTAGAGTGGACACTAGTGCGTCATCCTATACACTGCCACCAAGTGGCAAGCCATTGTATGTGGAATTTCTTTCTCCAAACCAAGATGGTGTCGGCCAGTCAGAAATGCACAGTTGCTCCAGAATATCCATCCATTCAAATTGTCCTAGAAGACTCTTGCAGGTTAATTATTTTTGTAACATCTAAGGAGTCATATCATTATTACATTTTCCAAGTATTGTTTTTAGATTGGGAGGAAATTGGGAGAAAAATGATTAATCATCTGTCCACTAATTTGGACATCATGCATCTCTTGCTATTTTTCAGCAACAATCCATGCTATTACTGTGACTGTTGTTCTTGAAAATACTTCATCTGCAGTTACTTTTTTGGTTGTAAATAAATGTATTTATCATTAGAATGTAATTTGCAGTTACATCAAAAAGTAATCTGATTATAATGCATGTGCTTGTAATGCGTAACTACTTGTTACATCAAAAAGTAATCTGATTACGTAATCACAATACTTATAATGTTACTTTACTTGTTACATCAAAAAGTAATCTGATTACGTAATCACATTACTTATGTTACTTTACTCGTTACATCATAAAGTAATCCTATTAGATTACATAATGCGTGTTACTTGTAACCCTAACCCCTAACCCCAACATTGCTCGTTTCAGATGAGATTGAAAACACCTGATCACTAGTCTTTTTCCACAGTCTGAAAACATCAATGTAGATTTCAGTGATTTTCTCAGAGAGCAGAGCTACAGTAGAAATGTGTCCATTTTGAACATAAATCAGAGTAAATCGACATACTCTGGTAGACTATATGAGCGTTTTCGACATAGTCTGAGTTAGGTGTCCACAGATAGGGAAAAAATCCTGACTGAGGTTGTCATAATTCATACATGGGGTTAATACAATTTTTAAAACATGATTTTACCTGTCCCACAATTTGTGTGCAGCTCTGTTGCCGCATGTTTTTGCCTGTTTTTTACAGAATAATTCTTTAAAATTGTGAAATCTAAAATGCAACATCATTTGTGGTGGGATAATATCAATACATACATAGCAAATATATTATTATTACATTTTGTACAAAAAAAATTACGCACCTTTTAGTGCTCACTGTATTTAAGCTCAATCATTTATCCCTGTTACCCAAGTTACTAGGGAAACATCGAGTTGATCAGAAATCTACTTTTTTTTAAAGATTAAATTATTCCATTCACTGATCATTTGTTGACAATTTTTAAAAAAAAAAATTTAAGAGCATGAGGCCATGTTTTGTACCTCACTTGGGAAATGGAAAATGTAGTTACCGATTCATTTCTTAACCAAAATAAAATTCTTGACTCATCATGACATTTCAAATAAAATAAATGTAATCTTTCTGAATAATTTTCAGAGCACAAATGTACACCCCAGTAAGTAATGATCATGTCTATTCTCCGATATTAGCATGTCCGAGGCAGTTCCGCTGTGGAGATGGCAAGTGCATTCCTCTGAGGAAAGTGTGTGATGGAGAAAAAGACTGTTCTGATGGACGAGATGAGGCTAAATGCAGTAAGTTCATAAGTTATACTTACATTCTTTTCTACTGTCCATTGTTGTCTTATTTAAACCTGCTTTACTTTGCCTTTAGACACGTGTAAACCAGGAGAAGTTTATTGTAACGGTCAGTGCAGACCACACAGCCAGTGTAACACTGCATGTGGTGACAGCAGTGAAGAGTCTAACTGTGGTAAGAGTGTCTTTATCAGTCCTTATGAAGATTTAATACTTCATGCAGCACAATTGCTCTCTTCCTGCAATCACTGATACCCAGAGATGTCTATTTTTATTGCTACAGACGTGTGGATAGAGTTTGTGGTAAGACCTACCTAAGTTCTGGTGTATGTTTGTGTGCGTGTGCGCATGTGTATACACCTATGAGTTTGTCAAGCTTATTTCTTTTTGTGTTCAATTTTTCCACTTTTTAGGAGGTAAATGCTACCATATGTGCCCAAACAAAATCTGCCTCCCCAAAGCCTCAGTGTGTGATGGGATAGTGGACTGCAAAGATCGCAGCGATGAACTCAACTGCACAAGAGCATGTGATTAAAACCCACTTTGCCTTCAATTCGGTTCTATTCAGTCATCTTTCAGGGCTTATTGGCCCAAAAAAGTATTTGGACAATCAAGCCACTTGGTTTTCTGTACAAACGTATGAGCCCACATGTATAATGTTTTATATGATCATAGTGTTCTAAAGTGTTTTTTTGATCATATGGACTGAGACAGTTTTTAAATTCATTATTTTATTAATGAAGCAGAATTATGTCTGCCTGATCCTTTGCAGTTTCAAAAGGATGCTCTCCCTCCTCCTTCAAATGTGCCAGTGGGAAGTGCTTGAGTAAGATCAATCCGGAGTGTGACGGCATCAAAGACTGCAAAGACGGTTCGGATGAGTTGCGCTGCGGTGAGCATGTTTAAAGAATGACATATTTACTTCAATTGAACTGCCTATAATGCTTGCAACAGTAACAAATGTCAACCTACAAATGTCCTGCTGTGTATGAAGGTTGTGGCACAAGGCCCAGGAAGAGGGCAAAGATTGTGGGTGGAACGGATGCCCAGACAGGCTCATGGCCGTGGCAGGTCAGCCTTCAAATGGAGCGCTATGGTCATGTGTGTGGGGCATCTCTGGTGGCCAGCCGCTGGCTCGTCTCTGCCGCTCACTGCTTTCAGGACTCGGATGCAATCAAGTGAGGTTTTGATCAGGCACCTACACTGCCGTTAAACGTTCTTTTTTAAGAAATTATTCAGCAAGGATAGATTAAATTGATCCAAGCCTGTGACAGTAAAGATATTTAGTATATAATGTTACAAAATATTTGTATTTTTTTAAATAAGTGCTGTTCTTTTGAACTTTCAGTAACACTTTAGTTTGGGTCTAGTTCAATATTAACTAGTTGCTTATTAGCTTGCTTATTACTAGCATAATTGGCTGTTTATTAGTTCTTATAAAGCACATATTAATGCCTTAATCTGCATGACCATATTCTACATCCGTTAATCATATCCAATGACCATTACCTTACTAACTATTAATAAACAGTAATTGAGAGTTTACTGAGGCAAAAGTCATAGTTAATAGTTGGTTAATAGCGATAATTAGACCCTAATCTAAAGTGTGACTGAACTTTCTATTAATCAAAGAACATCCTGTTTTCAACATCCTGACAACTGTTTTTAACATTGATCATAACAAGAATGTTTCTTGAGCAGCAAATCAGCATATTATAATGATTTCTGAAGTATCAAGTGACACTGAAGACTGGAGTAATGATGCTGAAAATTAAGCTTTTCTCATGTTTTGGCAGGTATTCTGATGCGCGCTCATGGAGGGCCTACATGGGTATGCGAGTAATGAACTCGGTCAGCAACGCAGCAGCCACCAGGCAAATCCGCCGTATTGTCTTGCATACGCAATATGACCAATTCACCTCTGACTATGACATTGCCCTACTAGAACTAAGCGCCCCTGTCTTTTTCAATGAGTTAGTACAGCCCGTCTGTGTGCCCGCCTCCTCTCACGCCTTCACCTCTGGAACCAGCTGCTTTGTCACTGGATGGGGGGTTCTGACAGAAGAAGGTATGGCACAGTGTTGAAACACACTAATTTTATTCTTATATTTTAAGTGTAATGTGAAATCTCTCTCTCTCTCTCTCTCTCTCTCTATTGGAAACTTTTGGGTTTTGGAAATATTATACAAGTAATTATGTCGTAAAGACCGTTTAATATCATTAAATGCATTGTTTTTATCTGAAACCTTGTCAATTCCAGGTGAACTGGCCACATTGCTGCAGGAGGCCACTGTTAACATCATCAGTCACCACACTTGCAATAAAATGTATGACGATGCGGTCACTCCCAGAATGCTTTGCGCCGGAAACATTCAGGGAGGAGTGGATGCTTGTCAGGTTAGTGTGCACTTAGCCACTGTTTATGCGTTTGTCGATGTTCACGGTTCTTATATTCACGTCTTTGTTCGCACAGGGAGACTCTGGGGGACCTTTAGTGTGTCTGGAACGGGGCCGCAGGTGGTTTCTAGCAGGCATTGTGAGTTGGGGTGAGGGCTGCGCTCGACAGAACCGGCCCGGAGTTTACACACGTGTCATAAAGTTCACAGACTGGATTCACCAGCAGACGAAAGGCCAGGTGTGACGCACACTTGCATACCCACACATATTTACACCAGAGAACGGGTGATTTGCCCACGATCGAGGTGCTCCGGCCCAGCTTTCGTGGCGCCCAGACACACAGCAAACATCAACACCTCTGCATCGGAAGCAGTTTCCCACCAATTCCTGTTACTCAGCGTTTTAAACCTCCATCTGCCAGCAGCTTCACTCCCTTCTGTGACTCTTTATGCCCCAAAATCTTAAGAACCACCCACAAACCAACGGTACTCTCTAAAGCCTCGACAGTGGACTACTAGTGTAGAGATTATAACAAGCAGGTTGAAGAGATACACATCTTTCATTATTTGCAGTGGAATGAGTTCTCTTGGTAAGATTTGTATTAGTTGCATACACTGACTAAATATTAGTTTTCATTCATTTAGTCATGGTAATGGAATAATTTTTTTTTTTTTTTTCATTGTTTAAGGATGATATAAACCCTCCACTTCATTGTCCATTTCAAATATGTCCAACTGTGAAATTGACTGCATGTCAGAAATTATGACCAACATCAATTTTAGTCTTGTTTATTATTATTATTATTATTACCGTTTTATATGTTTTATAGGGTTTTTGTTTTAATAAATGATTGTTGGCTTCTCCTCCAGTCGGAGAAAGCAGTGGCAGCCCCTAAGACTCTCTCTACTGGTTGTGATTTGACATTACATTACTCAGTACTCCTTTAGTTATGCAAACTGTATTCCTGACAACCAGATGTAAATGTCAAAACTGAGCAAATGTTGATACTTTATAATAGATATATGAAAATAGAACTATATTAAAAAGAGGTGCTACATTACTTCAACTCTGTGATATTTTTTTTTATACTTGCGTGTGTTTCAGTGAAGTGTAAGTATATTCTAAACTGAAAAATCTTTTTTTCTGATTTAATGTGAATATGGTCATTGTTATAATATGTAATATGTATTTAGATGTATGAAATCAAACAAGTCTCTGTTGTTTCTCCTAGACAGCTAGATTAAATTTCCAAATAAAAAACATTCTGAAGTCTCCAGCTCCTCTGAGAAAAGACTGAAGTAATCTCACCTGTCCTCTAGATTCTCAAGAGAGTGATAATCTCAATGTCTCAAACTGCTCAAATTGAGATTTCAAAATTATCTCTCAAATTTCTCATCAAATTCTAGTATCCACATTGATTGACTCTCTGTATGACAGCAGTCTCATTTACGTCATTTTTATTTCTCCTGAGGAATTTTAGGAGAAACATCTGAGACAAAGTTGATATTTCACAGAATTATAACTGAGATCAATGATTGAGTGTCCTTTTTGATTAATTGCTGACTTTTTGGTAATACTTTATTTTACAGTCCTGTTCCCTATGTACATACTATGAACTTATAGTTATTACAATGACCCTGAGCCTACCCATTTAAGCAGTACTTTCAAGTACACTGCAAGTACACGTAAGTGCACTTTACTGTAAAATAAAGTGCATCCGACTTTTATATTAATTTTATTAACTTTATATATTTTGCATTGTTAATATTCAAGCTGCATAAGCATAATTCACATTAGTATCTTTTTCTCACTCCTACTTTCAAATATCCCCAAAGCTCCCCCTCATGTATTTACCCTCCTCTTTTAAGGATAACAAGGGTGGGAAAACTTCGGCATTTACCGCAATAAGCTTGTTTATTCATGAATCATAATCTGATTGATGAAGTAGAGGGAAGACACTGGAGCAGTGCAGAACATCGGGATCTTGTGGAGGTCACGTCAGTCGCGCGGGATGGGTGTGTCGATGAGCGTCACGGAAGCTCCGGCGGCAGTGGGAAATGAATAAATCCCAGCCCGCGATCATAATGGGCAAGAGTTAACTGGAATTCATGCATGGTGCTCCTGCTTCAAGAGTTCATACTCTGGACAGTACCGAAGTTGATTGCAGTCCACTCCACGTGAAAGCAGAGTTTGAGGAGTTTGTTGTTGTAAGGTGAATTGATTCTCTGGAGTATTGGAGCAACAGTGTTTCCTTCATAGGTGTTCATCATCTCCAAGCAAAGGACCTCAAGCAAGACCAAGAGAATGCTCGATATATTATTTGTGATGATCTTTGGACTGTCAGGGCGTGTTCTAACTAAAGGTAAGTTATTTTAAATCAGTTCGTTCGTATTCATATTAAACATCTAAGCCATACATTTATTTTTCACGTTGTTCAAATACGCACGTTGTTTCATATTCCACCAAAGCGAAAGGATGAAGAACAGGAATGCGCGTGGATGTGAGCGTGTGGCATTCCTCAGTACCAGCGCATCATTGTTGCTGTTTCATGAAATCTTGCCAGAAAAAAATCCATGCATGTACTAACTTGATCGAGTTTTTTTATTATTATTATTGTTTATTTTTATTCGTGCTTAACTGGAAATTATGCGTAAAAGAGAGAAATTACGCGCTAAATCAAATGCGCTATAGCGATTTGGTCTTATTCCACGACTATGGCAAGCCGAAATAACATTTATAACTTAAAACTAGTATCTATTTTTGTCATTAGGAGTGGTTCTTTATTACTAGTAATTAATCCAACTGGTATCCGACTTGAATATGTAGCCTACAACAAAGTAGCCTAATAACTAGCCTACTGTCTAACCGACCAGTCTGAATTAAATAGTTGCTATCTGAAACTCACCCACTTAGTAATTATATAGCCTATATATCAGAATGAGCTTTATTGCCAAGTATGCTTATAAATACAAGGAATTTATTCTAGCTTCTAAAAGCGTTTAGTGCAAAGAAAGGCAAGAAGCTACAGATAATAAAAGTTAAATAAAGATAAGTGGATAAAAATGCATATAAAAAATAGATAAAATAATGTAATGTGCACAATAGATGAATATTTACAAGATCACATTAGATAGCCTACAATAAGGTATCATTACTACTACAATGAAATAATAGCCTGGTTTCACAGACAGGTCTTAGATTAAGCCAAGATTAGACATTAGTTCAATTAGGATATTATATTCAATTGAGATAAAAAAAAATCTCAAACTTGCATTTTAGTCCGGGACTATCTTAAACCTTGTCTGTGAAACCGGGGGAATAAGTAGCTACTAATATACACATTAGTTAGTTTTAAGAAATAAATGCCTAAACGGCCTGCCATAACAGGACAAGTTGTTTTGATAGGACAGACCTCTCTGCTCTTACTTGGCATCCGTCTTCAATGTTTGGCCCCGGTTGAATCAGAGAGGGCGTTATTTCCTGAGCCTGATGACTTTGTGAAATGGAAGTTCTAATATAAATGACTTCGGGGTCATGACCACCGTGAGGCAGGAACCAGCGCTAATCAGGGTGTTATAGCTAAAACAGACCCACGGGGAGGAAGCAGGGGGTGAAGCGATGTACTGTCCGCATGCACTGCGGCATTATTAGTGCTTTATTGGTCAACAACTCGCCACAGGATGGAAAACTGAACTTGATTAATGGCTAAACATGTGTTTTAAGCATGCCCCTTCTACGCGCTCAAAAACATAGGTTAGAGTTAGGCTATATGGCAGACATTTTGGCCAAATTAAATAGAATAGGCTATCGGATTTTAGAAAGATTCCTAAAATGCACTAATAAAAACAAGTTAAAGATAGAGATAGATAAAGACAAGATAGACAAAATTAACTAAACTAGATTAAAATTGAATACAATAATTAATGCACGTAATAATAAAGGCTATAGATAATATATAGCCATAATAAGAGATTTATATTTATAGCCTATGGGGTAGGCTATCTTTCGTTGTTCAAATTAAAGGTTATACTTTGCACCACTTTAGGAGTTCAAGAAAAAAAATTCTTATGCAGGACCATGTTGAATTGTTTCTAGAACTAAAATAAATGTCAGTGTAGGGCCTAACTTCCAACGTTTTAGATTAGCATAGCCTAAATGACATAGACTTCACTTTTTAATTGATTAATAATTTCCCAATGTGTAGTTTTGCAAACAATTTTACAATGTCATAGATTTCGTTAAATATTTTTTTTCTGTTTGTGATAGCCTAAGTAGCCACTTAAATACAAGACTGAAGAGCCTACGTATATGCGTAGCGTGGATAAATTCGTTTCCTATGATTTATTATTAAAGTCACTTTCTAGTGCATGCAACATACATGCTGTGTTTAGGGTCTACATTGACTTAAGTCAATTTGTTATTTGCATCCTTGTTCGTGTAAAAGTGGCTGTCCTTTCTTACTTGCCCCGTCTTTAAACTCTAACCTGTTTACTTCGGTTAATTCGCGTTTATTAAAACATGACGTGTAAGGTTTGTTGAAATTGGCAGGTTTTCGTCCTGTCATTAGTGTGCGACGCTCTTGAGGGTTTCTGAAACAGAACCTCAGCGTGTGGACCGGCTGGCTGATAACGAGCCTGATAGAATCCCATGCGGAATTCGCTGTGGGAAAAAAGTGCTTGACTCCTACTTCCTTTTTTCATTGGCCTTACTACAATACTATTTTAATGTATAGACGACGAATGGCCTGCGAATAGCGCGTGAATAATGGAAAGGAAATGATGCTATAGGCTGCGTTTTTAAAAGCAATAAACAATGGTGAGAGCGGTCCGTATTGTAAAGAGCACGTCTGTATCGAGACCAGATGTTAGAATCATGTTGAATTGCTATCTTAACCCACAATTAAGCGTTTTTTTCTAAACGACTAAAAAAAGAGGCTATAAAAAATGTTGTAGGCATGCAAACACTATTTTTGATTTAGTGTATGTGTTATTAGTATTACAAAACGTGTGAATTTGCATATTAAATAGGCTATTAATGTCACAGCATCACGTGGATATGAATCATTTTAAATGTCTGTACAATTATTCTAGTCATTACGTTCGTTTTATGTTCAGTTGGGCTCCTGACCTTCAATGTCTTATTAATCAGGTAAATAAAATAAAATGCATGTTATAGGCTTATGTTTTCATGGCCTACATACAGTATATTATGGTTTCAACCAATCATTTTTAAACTAGACAGCGTTGCACTTTCTCAGAATCTGTCTGATCATTTTTTTTTAAAATAAGAACCTTAGAAAGTAGGCTATCCATATGCAAAGTTTAAAAATGTATTTGGAAAACGTTAATATAATTAATTATTCTGTAGGTTAATAAAATAAAAGTAAAACACTATTGATGATATTATGAACTCTACAGCTGATATTTACCTTATATTTATTTTTTTACCAACAGTAAAAGAGAATTTGGATGCATTCGTTTTTTTTTAATATTAGTAAAAATTAGTTGTTTCTTTTGTTTCTGATGTTTTTTTTTTTACTTTAAACTCATAAATTTTGCCTTGTAAAGACCCTTAAGAACATCTGAACAATACTCAAAATGTAAAAAAAACAAACAAAAAAAAAAAAACTCAATAACACCCTTGAAAAGTTGTGCTGTGCTCAGATTCACCTAAAATATAACTCTATTAGTATTAGCAGGAATCGTGGGTTTGTTTCCGTTTGAACAATGGCATGCATAATGTATGTGGTGTAAGTCCTAGGCTATCATTTTTATCACCTGAATGTGGTCAATGTCACCTTTAAAACCTCACCACGTCTTATTCAGCAGCCTCTAACATACCTTTGTGTTTTCTATCTGAAAGACACAGACACAAAAGGGAGGTTCAGTTCTCCAGTGTTGGATGTTACTGAGAAGCAGCTTATTATAGAAAGAAATCAGACACTTCAGCTAAACTGCAGGTGAGTGATGTGATCTCACGGTTAAAGGAGGATCATGAATAATTTTTATGATTAACAGTAGCTTTATGATTAACTGAGGTAATACTGATTTTAGTTAAAAGGAATGTAGAAATAGGCTACTAAGAAAAAGTTTAGAGTGAAAATGAACCAATAACAGTGGGGTCAAAAAGCCTGAGAGCACACTGAAGATCTATGATTCATAATTTTATTTAAACCTTGTAATAAACACAACCCTTGGTACAAAAGTTCAGAAGTTCTTATGCACAAGAGTCTCCCAAATCATGTTGAAGAACATGATCATCAGTTTTTACACAAACTTGCTTTTCACGTGATGCTGTCATTAAAACAAAAAAAGATATTTTACTAAAACTAAATGTTGACTGATCATTCCTCACATTCTATGCATAAAAGTAATGCTTAAATGCTTTTGATAAGTAAACTGTTTAATAGAAGTATTCTCACAAGTGGTCTCAGACTTTTGGACCCCCATTATATGTTGATCACAGAGACGTCTGATCAGTTAGGTGTAAAGTTCCTTGTATAACCCAAATTTGATGTTGCAGGGGACGGTGGGAGCTCCAGTGGGTTTTGCCATCGGGCGTACCGAAAGTCTACCACGGCACCCAGATAGAGAAGACTCGATGCGGGCGAAAAACTAACCAGTACTGTAGCCGCCTGACGCTCAATCCTGCTTTAGCCCAACACACTGGCTCTTACCGCTGCCGGTACCTCCAAAAGCAGCGCAAACAGGCCTCTGTGTATGTCTACATCACAGGTAAGACGCTTCAGGTGAACGCTCAAACCCTTAAACCCTCTCTCTCCAGCCACCGTTCAATAGCTTGACCATCTCACTGACCATTTCTGTTGCTTAAAGCCAAACAGGAAGTCACAGGAAGCAAATAATACCTAAACACCATTTTTCTCTCGAAGCAACATATCCGACTAAGTGAGTGTCTGGCACGGTTTCACACTGGCATTTTTTTGTTTTTGCTCGAACCATAGGCTGTCCTCCCTCACTATATTTAAACTATAACTTTCTTTTACGTGCAACCTCAAGGGGACAGAAATAGCCCCAGCTGTTGAAAGGCTCAGCTCTTGGGCAGCCTTTCCCAGGGTACCCGGCCTTATCTATCTCCCTCAGCCCGGCTGTCCGTATCCTGTGCTGCTCTGGGGGGAGGGACACTTGGAGACAAGGATAGAGGATGCGATGTCTTCTTGTGTATGTTTGTTAGGATGCGTGTCTGTGCATGGGAGTGGGCACCTTGAGGGCACTCCGGGGCATAGGAGGCTCGGATCCTCCCTGGTCAGGCATTAAGGAAGGCTAAGGGGTGCCCCAGGTCACTAGGTGCGGCCCCCGGTTAGCCAACAAGGCCCCTGAGGACCATCAATCGCTCTCGCGCCCATGTCCATTTAGCCTCACCCTTCGTCCTTTATATTGAATCAAAGCACGACAAGGAAGCATCCAGCAGTCCTTGGGGTACTTTTGTTAAAATGTTCAGATATTTTTTTTCCGTTCCTTTAATAACAGCAGAGCACCAAACAATGGGGCGAGCAACACCCAAAGTCTTTCATTGCCACAAGAATATTGCAACTGAGGCGAAAGTGCAATCAAGTAAACAACAAGTATATTGTTTGATAACAAGCGAGCAATCTCTCTGTATTTGTTGCTGACTCTAGATTGTTGTCAGCATCTACTGTTTGTATGTGGTGTCTGTTTGTTCCTGACCTCAGCATTGATCGTTTCAGATAGCCAGCGGCCGTTTGTGAAGATGCAGTCGGAGATCCCAGATGTGGTGTACATGAAAGAGGGAGAGCCGTTGGTCTTCCCCTGCAGAGTCACACACCCAGACATCAATGTCTCGTTGGTCAAAGTGAGTGTCTTAACAGGTCAAACATCATTTCATTAGACACATCAGCTTTCCCTCTTTCCAGCAACACGTAATTTGTCTGTCAGCACTGAACACAACTTGTGAGACGGTCTCAGCCAATCAAAATATATTTGATTGTTAATTGACCAATGAGATGAGACAATGGGCGGGGCCATCCAGAGAGCTAGAACCCCAGTGCTGTTTAGAACAAAAACTTTTTTATTTGGAAAATAGATTTCATCATTTTTTGTTTTGTTTTGTTTTGGTTAGGACACAGTGTCAATCCTCTTAAACTTTTCAGTCATCTTATAAACACAGGCTTTTCATTTGTCAGTCAACACTGAACACAAAATGTGAGATAATCACAGCCAATCAGAAGATATTTAATGTGTAAGGCAGGATTATTGACCAATAAGAAGTGGGCTGTCCAGAGAAATAGAAACTTAAAGTAACACCAAGTAACTTTTCCTCTTCGGTCGCCCTACTGGTTGGAAACGAAATTGTCCATTGCCGCTGTCGTAAATAATTTAGCCTACCGTCGCACGCTCAGCTGTTTATCCAGCACCGGCTTTAGAATTAACGACGTCCACAGACAAGGTAGAGTATGTTACATGATTTCATGAAAGGATGATGTATTGCGACATCAGAAACGAAGAAAAACGAAATAATGACTATTGTAGCGCTTGACGTAAAGCAGTTGAATTTTGTAGTTCTTTTTGTGGTCGGGTTCCTACCCGAAACCCGAAGTTACATAGTGCCAGTAAAAGCGACACAGACCCCGTCAGGCTATGGCAGAAGTGCCTTTCCACCCTGTTACGACTTGATGAACCACTGATAAGATTTTGCAAACATTATTTTAAGGTAAACAATGTTACATAGTGTTGCTTTAACTCTGTTTAGAACAAAAAAAAAATATTTAGAAAAGTAGCTTTCAAGACTTGGTTGTTTTGTCAGAATTGGCATATTGTCTAGGGATGGGCATTTTATTAATTGTCTACTCGAGAAAACGCTTTTTTTCTCCTCTTCATTTAGATTATGTAATTACGCACTGCATATGTTGTTTTTATTACTTACATCACATTTTAACACCGTTGAAATAGTTATTTTAAGAACTTGAGTTATGTTCTATGTTTCTCTGTTTGAAAGGAAGAGCGCACCCACACTACAGTAAACGCATCCGGTGTGTGTGTGCCTTCTCAGTGTTTAGTGCTGTTGCTGCACTGGACTGAATGTCTTAGTGTGATGTTGGAGCTAATAGATGTGTGCTAAATCAGAGAATCAAACATTGGTGTCAAGTACTGCTGTACTCAGGCATTCGTGCCATCCCTACTTTTATCTATGGCTTCAATTGCCACACATGGAGTGCATCCTCTTGTTCTCATTCACAAATAAGACCTTTCCATGTCTTTATCTCACAATCACTCCAGGTTATAAGGGCAAGCATACGTCTGTTTGTGCCAGTTCGGATGTAAGTGTGTTTGTGCGGGCATGTGGAGGGGATGTACAGAAGTCTTTTTGGCTCAGCGTGACATGGATAGTTTAAGCCGATAATCAGAGTGAGCGGCGCCCACAGCTTCCTCTGCTTGTTGGCACTGCTCACAGCCAAGAAGATGACGCCGAGACCACCTCACATACTGATGTCTTCCACAGCTGCTGGCACAGACAGCCGTTTAAGGAATGAAGCTTTACCTATAGAAATTTAAATAATGGCTTGCTGTGCATTTATGAAAAATATTTCGATTCACTACTGCATCTCTGGAGACATAGGATGAGTCCAAATATGGTAGCGACTGTCTCGAGAGGGTTTAAAATGGACTTAAGATGTATTTCAGATGAGAAGGGGAAACGGAAAAGAACAAGTCGACCAGTTCCCCTCGAGCTGCCTTTGGCTCCTCACATGCAGGATGGAAACTGTTTTAGGATATGATATGCTTGTGATATGACATCCCTATCCTCCCTCCTTGCTCAAAAAAGCACCACATTTCATTTCTGTTTGTTTATGTCCTGCTGACCCTGCACACAGATATACAAAAGGCAATCATGCTATAAATACGAGTTCTCCCCACCCTTCTCAAAGTTGGACTGTCACACACTGGTAGAGTGTTTTTTTTCCTGAGAGGATTTTGCACTTGGCAACGTATCTTTAATCTTGCACCTCTCGAGTAGGGAACAATACATAGGCGGCCGTGCTCTCGCTGAAGCTGTGAAAGTGGCCAGCGGGGCCTTTCCAGAAGCTGACCTGAGGGCCTAGCCGTGATGTCTATATCCTGTAGTAACAGGATGTGAGGAGATGGACTGGAGTCACGTTTTTACATCCTTGCCTCGCTCTTACGCACTGAACGGAGGGAGGGATGTTAGTAAGAAGTTGGACTGAGGTGGGAATAGGTAGTGAAGGTGAAGGGGGCACAAACCTGTAGCAGTGATATTTCTTCCGCTTATGTGTTTGTTCCAGTGTTATTTTAGTAATAATTATATACTATTATAGTATTTATTAACGCAGTTTTAGTCATTTTAGTACTTCAACTTAAAATTTAGTTGCCAAGGCAACATTTGTAGTAATAATCTAATATTTATATTTTATTTTGAAAATAATTTTTAATACTTTTAGATTTAGTTAGCAGTAACAACACTGGTTTGTACAGTGTTTGGTCTTAAAGTCATAATTTTACCACCAATCAAGCTGTAATTTTGTCAAATAATGCAAAATTTTTGAAAATATTATGTAACTGTTTGTATTTAGGATACAAATTCGCCTTAAGACAAAGGTATAGAGCATTTTGTTCCATTTCATTTCTGTCATTTCCACCATGTCATTTCCGTCACAGATTGCTGTTACACAATACATAATTTGTGATGTGGCGGAAATGACAATATTGTGGAAATGCTCATAGAATCATGAGAGAATTGTATGTCCACTGTTTGGAAACTTGCATTTTAAAAGAGTTAATTTTCTAAAAGTCTTCAAGGCCATATTGGAAAAAACACTGGTTACTACTCACCCGGGTAAAGAGCTTAATGTCGTACCTAATGCAGTAGTGATTCCTAGAAACAAGGTGATTTTAAGAAGCTCACAGTGAGAGGAAAGCATTCACCTGATCCCCTGAGAAAGGGCAGGACACTTCCACAGTGTCACATCTAAGCCTGTAAACATTTCCTCCATTGAGCATGGAAGTAAACAAAATCATAACACCGCTCTCTAAGAATTACTGAAGGACGATGCACTGTTGAACCCATTAAAGCCCTCGTGTGCGCTGGCTAAATGAGAGTCAAACTGAAAGTGCAAGTCTATTTTTAAAATCCACACCAATGGAACATTTCAGAGCTGTTCAAAGTGCAAGCAAAAATCTCTGCTTTATCTAAAAGAAATGCAAAAACTGCTGTTGTTTTTTAATAAGAATTTTTTCTTACATTTTCAGTTTCCTTTCCACGTGTTAGCTCCTGATAATAGAAACATCATCTGGAGCAGCAGGCAAGGCTTCACTATCCGTAGTCCAACATTCTTCTACATTGGGCTGTTTTCCTGTGAGACTCTCGTCAATGGAGTCAAATACAGCAACAAGTTCTTGACTCACAGGCCAGGTAAGAGCTTAAGGTTTTTTTGATTAACTAATCTGTGACTCAAATTTTGATTTTCAAACAATGTGCCGTTTTCCTTCTTTTTGCAGTAAATAAAATCCTGGACGTGTATTTAAACAGCACGAGTTTGCTCCACACGTTACAAGGCGATATTTTAGCACTGAACTGCACCGTTACAGCTGAATGGAACTCCAGGGTGTCCATTACCTGGACATACCCACAAAAGGTTTGTTTTTACCCATTATGCATTTGTGCTTTATTAAATGCTATTTGCAAAATCTTTATTCTGCAATTGGTAAATTCAGAATCTATAATATTCTGTTGTGAAATCAGTTCATGTACAGTATAGCATGAGCTCACCTTGATGCATCGCTACTAATTGTAGTAATTTACAAGTAAAAACAAGTTTATTTGTAGTGCTTTTCATAATATATTTTAAAGCAGCTTAAAGGATTAGTTCACTTTTTAAAAAACTTTTGCTGATAATTTACTCACCCCCATGTCATCCAAGATGTCCATGTCTTTCTTTCTTCAGTCGAAAAGAAATTAAGGATTTTGATGAAAACATTCCAGGATTTTTCTCCATATAATGGACTTCAATAGTAGCCAAAACGGTTCATGGTCCAAATGACAGTTTCAGTGCCGCTTCAAAGGATTTTAAACCATACCAGACGATGAATAAGGGTCTTATCTAGCGAAATGATGCGCCATTTCGAAAATAAATAAAACAGTTTAAGTATTATTAGCACAAATGCTCGCCTTGCTCTGTCCTGAGATGCACGTTTGTGAATCTCCTGTTCGAACTCGTTCATCAAAATGAACAAATCTTTTTTCGAGTCATTTTATTCAATCAACGAACGAAATGACTCGAAAAAAGATTTGTTCATTTTGAACGAGTCTTTTTTCGAGTCATTTTGTTCATTCAACGAACGAAATGACTCGAAAAAAGATTTGTTCATTTTGATGAACGAGTTCGAACAGGAGAACAGAGCAAGGCGAGCATTTGTGCTAATAATACTTAAACTGTTTTATTTATTTTTCGAAATGGCGCATCGTTTCGCTAGATAAGACCCTTATTCATCGTCTGGTATTGTTTAAAGTCCTTTGAAGCGGCACTGAAACTGTCATTTGGACCATGAACCGTTTTGGCTACTATTGAAGTCCATTATATGGAGAAAAATCCTGGAATGTTTTCATCAAAATCCTTAATTTCTTTTCGACTGAAGAAAGAAAGACATGGACTTCTTGGATGACATGGGGGTGAGTAAATTATCAGCAAAAGTTTTTTAAAAAGTGAACTAATCCTTTAACAGAAAATGCTTGATTCAATAAGCTTGTTTAATATCCCTTAGAGCAAATAGAGTCTCCTGCGCTTCAGCTTTTCTTCTTAAACATTTCAGAACACATTCAACACAAATTGTACTCAGATATACCAAGATATCGAAGTCTGCCAAGTTTCAATATGAACTGAAACAGTTTTCATCAAATTCTTCAAATTAACAAAACGTTTCAGAACACATTCAACACAAATTGTACTCAGATATACCAAGATATCGAAGTCTGCCAAGTTTCAATATGAACTGAAACAGTTTTCATCAAATTCTTCAAAATTAACAAAACATTTATTCGTATCAAAATTAAAAGTACACTTTTGGCATGGCTGTTAAAAATAAAACTGCATGCTTTTTGTGGAAGAACATTGTTTTGGTTGTGCTTTGGCTCTGTGTGACTGTGTGGATGAATATGGTTATCCATTGCTCATAAAACATTCACTATTAGCCTTAAGAGATACAACCAGTTTAGAGGGAAAGTATCTCAAGCTGACTAGCTGAAGGCGTTACTGAAGCTTTGCCCATTATTAGACACGGTATTACTTGAAAATAAATTTCAACACCGCGCTACAACAACCATGATGAAATTACTGTTCATAATTTATAATGCTTTAACCAATGAACTCTGTTAGAGAGCTACATATGTAATATGCAATTGATCTGTTCAATAAAATACCATACACCTGTTGAGTAATAAAAACACCATCTCCCGCGTCGCTTTGACAACGTTGCCAATCCCTCAGTGCTCGCCTCTACGAAAAGCCAAGCCAATGTTGATTCTTCGCGTTCTCTTTTTGCCAGCGACTCTCCTCTGTGCAATGGTTATGTTACGTGTCAAAGTAGCCGGATCAGCTTTTCTTTATTTACGAATGTGAAATACGCAATTTTCTGTGAAAAACATCCCGTGAGTTTACCCCTTAAAATAATAGGCTTACTATGAATAAGGGTAAGACAAAACATGATTTGGAAGAATTGATTGAAGAGTGATGAATTTTATCAATTTAAACAAAAAAAGTTATATAGTGTACTTTTTAAATGACAAATTAATCATTTTGTTGAAATAAATTATTAGTAAAGAAATGTATAATAGAAATTACTAATAGAAATTATTTCTTTTTGGCAGCTAGAATATTTTTCAATTACTGTTTGTGCACTACAGAGGCATTGTTTTACAGACATTACCTTTTAAAATGTAGCGTTTCGCTTGTTTTTACTTTAGGCTAATGGATCGGCCACTATCAGCAGACGCATATCAAGGAGCAGAACCAACATGCTGTTCTACAGTGTTCTCACTATCCCCAGACTGAGCAAAGCAGACAGAGGACTCTACAAATGTCATGTGACAAGTGGTCCATCCAAGCGAGACACAAATACTACGGTTATTGTCTATGGTGAGTTTTAGAATTTCACTCTCTCTCCCCACCCCAACTTATTGTGCTTTTTCTCAAATGGATTCTTATTCACTATTTGCAGCTTTCTACCTCTCAGTCGTATATGTTTCTGATTGTCCTATTTTCCTGTCTGTCTGTTCCCAGACCAGCCTTTCATTCGACTCAAGCACAGAAATAGCCCTGTGGTTCAGGCTTTTGCAGGACAGAAATCTTTCCGTCTTACTCCAAAACTAAGAGCTTTCCCTGCACCTGAAGTCATCTGGTACAATTTTTTTTGATCACATTGTTGAGCTGATAAATGATGTTTGCAAATGTTCATTATTAAAGTGAACAGAAACAACATATTTGGAAAAAATCTCAACAGCTAAATCTATTGCTTAGGTTGAAGGATGGGATGGTCGCAGACGAGCGGTGCTCCCGTTACCATGTAGACGGGTTTTCCCTGGTCATTCGGGATGTAGCGGAAGAGGACGCAGGACTCTACACCATTCTTACTGGGATCCAGCAGTATGGACTTTTCCAGAACCTCACACTCACATTGGTGGTAAATGGTGAGACTTAATAAATAGATCTTTCTTAATGTTATAGGACTGTTTCTTTTCAGATCCATATTCAACAAAACAGTTTTGGAACTACTCCACTACTAACTACTTTAAGCCAAACATTTTAAAGTAACACCAAGTATTTTTTCCTCTTCGGTCGCTCTACTGGTTGGAAACGAAATTGTCCATTGCCGCTGTCGTAAATAATCTAGCCTACCGTCGCACGCACGCTCGCTGTTTATCCAGCACCGGCTTTAGAATGAGCGATGTCCACAGACAAGGTGGAGTATGTTACAGGATTTCATGAAAGGATGATGTATTGCGACATCAGAAACGAAGAAAAACGTAATAATGACTATTGTAGCGCTTGACGTAAAGCAGTCGAATTTTGTAGTTCTTTTTGTGCAGGGGTTCCTACCTGAAACCCGAAGTTACATAGTGCCAGTAAAAGCGATACAGACCACGTCAGGCTATGGCAGAAGTGTCATTTAACTTATTTTAAGTCTATGTACCATCACAAGGGTCTTGGAAATATATCATCAAGGTTGAAAAACTACTTAGTGTTACTTTAAATAAATTGGTTGAAAAAAATTGGGATTTTAAATGGGATTTAAAATGTATTTTATTTTATTTTATTTTGATTTATTAATGGAAGCAATGACAATGTGACCTAATATCCTTTTCTCTTCTATCAAAATCTGTTCACAGTGAAGCCACAGATTGGAGAGAAGACAGTTTCCTCTCATCAACCCGGGACAGTCCAGCGAGGCAGCAGACAAGCCCTGCACTGCACCTCTCATGGTGTCCCACCACCTCAAATCCAATGGCTCTGGCATCCGTGCCCTCCGAAAGGCCTGTAAGTTCACCATCCACGCAGAAACACAATAATGATTCTCCAATATGTAATAAGGCAGTGATTGAAATCATATATACACCAATCAAATACACAACCTTATGAGTGTGTGCTAAAGCCACTCACAAAACAATAAATGATTTGCATTTTAGGAAGGTTTTGGCCTCTGCAAACTCTCTAAAACCCCATTTTATTTCACACTATCATGTTTTAAAAAGTGAAAGCATTACAGTGAACTTTCTAAATTTGAAAACATTTCCCCAATGACTGACCAATTGTGTCCTTGTTGCCCTTTAGTCACAGAGGAGAGGGATACAGTGAAGAATACTGGGTCAGGGCCAAATATTCAGTCACTTTTAATTTAGTATTTGATGCAGGTGAAAAAACACATCCGAGACAATGTAATTTTGCTGGGTTTGGATTTCCCACACTAGACTAAGTTAGATATCCTCCCCATCATTGCGTAATGTCCTGAAACCATTTTAAATAGTTCAGTTATTTCACACTGTACCTGGTCACATTGTGTTTGATGTGCTTGTTTTAGAATGAATGCACATATGAGTGGAGACATGTGTCTATATTTACACACACACACACACAAACACACACTAATGCATGTATGCATGTGTGTGTGTGTGTGTGTTTTTGTGAATAGAGACATGTTTTGTCTAATTCAGCATGTGTTCAGACAGGGTTTCCTCTTAGCCTGCAGAACAGATGCTTGAGGCCTTTCATGTGTGTGTCTCTATTCATTTTTGTGTGGATGCAGACGCTCGTGTGTATGTGTTCGTATTTGTGTGAATGTGTGTGCCTGGTACAGTCACAGAACTGAATTTAACTCCCGAGTTGAAAGTGCAGAAAAAAGCACTTCAAAAGAAGCCAGTTCCTTGCTTACAAGCACAATTTGTTCGTTTCTAAATCAAACACTATGATTTAATGAACTTCCTGTGCAGAATGCTGGCTGTTTATTATTGTGATTGCTCAGACGCATCCTGCCATGCCTTCTTCAATGTCTGACACACCACATATCTACCGTTCTCATGAGAAAAATTTAGCAAGCATGCTCAGAGGAGATCATCTCACAGAAACACCATTCCACATACATTCCTGACTTACTCCCGTACAGACACACACACTGAGGTTTTGGTTACACTTTAAGTAACGTTGCACCTACATGTCAACTAACTCTCATAAGAGTATTAGTAGAGTATTAATTGACTTTTAGGAGTTAGTATAAGTTTACATGTACTGCAAAGTAACTTAGTAAACTGCAAAGTCGTCAGTACACTGTAAAGAAAAGTTGAACCTTAAACATACAAGTTGATTGTACTTAAAATTGTGAGTCTTTTCTACTTAAATTACATTAACTGGCTTAAAAACGAGTTTTTAATTTTAATTTTAAATTTTATTGAAAATTGCTTTACTTATTTGATGAGATAAAGCAATGTAAAAACATATGTTGTCATAACTTAATTTTTTCTTTTACAAATTATATGATCATTAAGTTATGACAACCTATTTTTACATTGCTTTAACTCATCAAAATAAATTAAGCAAATTTAAACAGTTTTTTTATGTTAAGATTCAACTAATTTTAAGTCAGTTTAATGTAAGTTAAGTTAAAATGACTTACATTTCCAAGTTGATTGAACTTCAAATTTTGAGGCAAAAAAAACAACAACTTTTTTTACAGTATAGATTGTTTGTTGGGGGACCATCAAGAGAAGATATTAAGCAGAATGTCTAATTAATACTCTAATAAGAGTTAGTTGACATGCAATGTTACTTAAAGTCAACAGAATGACTAAAGGGGACCATCAAAATAAAGTGTTACTATTTTTTTATGAAATCCACAAACCCTGAAAGATTTACTCTTTAGTATGACACTGCCTTTTCTACTCCAAATTTGTCCATTTTTAGGTCAGGCTTCCCCTTATTGTACTGACATCTTGACATGTTAGATTGGTGATATTCTCTTGGCCTATTCTTTGAGTGCTTCCTAAAAGAACTAAAAATGAAATGTCACTGAGAGGAAAAGTCTTGTTGGCTAGAATAATGCAACAGACTCCCAGTATGTGCCAGCCGTCCTTCATGCATTCTTAAAGCGATAGTTCACCCAAAAATGCTAATTCTGTCAGCATTTACTCAGTATTGACAATGTTTGGTCCCTATTGGCTTTTTTTATTATTTTGACAAAAACAACAAAAACATTCTTCAAAGTGACCTATTTTGTGTTCTGCTGAAGAAAGTCATAGAGTCAGTGTTGTTTATCACGATATACCAATATAGTTTTTGTTAATATTTTGAATTACGATAATTTTTATTTTTATATTTTAAGTTTTCATTAAATTTTTGTTAGAATGAGATTTTACTAGAAAGAGTAATTTTTTTATATGTCTATGTTATTTTTATTAGGCCTTAGATTAAGTTTTTAGTTATTTTAGTAGGCTACTTAGAACTAAAACTAAATGTAAATGAGAGAGAATGCCTTGGCTGAAATAAAATAAATTAGAATTTGATTATTTAAGTTAATGTTTTTTATGATTTTAGTTTTGTTTAATAATAATAACCCTGCATAGAGGTTTATAACAACATTTTTAATTAACTATCTCTTTAAGAAATGCTTTGGTGCTCTATTTTGCAAATCTGCAGCCTCAAATTTTCTCGGAATTAGAACACTCATCATTTACTAAGTTTATTAAAAAGTAAATTAATTATGCTTTCCTTTACCAATAAGTGTCTACTAAACTTTTAGTTTAACACGTTACCATGTTTAATTCCATTCTGGGGGAGTTTGTGCTAAAATTCAGGAAAATGCAGGAAATGCCCACATCTAGGCCTGCCTTTATGATATAATTTTGTATCATTTGCATATTGATTTTGCTGAGATACTCGTCATTGCATCAATTAAAGTTCCAAAAGTATATATGATAAAAAAAAATGAAATCACTGTGTAAAGCTTGATCATTGAAAGGTATTGTATGTACGTTCTGTTGAGAGGTCTTGACTGGCTGGACCCTGACTCAGGCCCTTATTCTTTATAGCAGCCCGGCGCGGCTGGCCTGACGCTGCAGTGGAGGAGGCCCAGGGAGAGTGGAGTTGTGGGCCGGGCCGGCCTGATAGCGGCTGGATGGGCTTTAGCTCGGCCATGGGAACAGCAGCACTCTTATCTCAGCCAGGCAGGAGGCGCAGACGGGCTTCCTGTGCGAAAAATCAGAGCGCTTTTCCTCTCGTTGTTTGGCTTCCTCCCCGACGCGAGACAGCTTCCCAGCAGCGTGATTGTCCCTCCGTCTTCAAACGTGGCACAGTCCGCTTCCTCAGGAGCTTGATCTATTCTTGAGAGTCCCTGATCCCACACACACACCCTCCGCCCCACTTTACTGATCCCCCACAATCCCCTTCACCTGTCCTGCCCGACTCACAAATAACCCTACAACTGCCAGTGCCCTTCCTTATCCAGCCACCCCAGAGACGTGACTTAAAGCAGGCCTTCTCACAAGGATCTCACACAGGACGGAGAGGCTGATATCTCTGCACCCCTGGAACTACCTTCTAATTTATTCCTTTTTTGTTTTGTTTTGGTTTTTGTTCAGAGACAGGTTTTTTTGCTCTTCCTCTTTCTGAGCGTGATCCCCATCCATACATTGCCTGGTGCTGCTTTGCTTTTTGTGTTCTTGAGTGGTACTATAAAGGATGTATGAACCAAGCCTCCATCTCCAAAGCCCAGATCATCAGTTATAGTTCTAACATCCACAAAAGCTGTGAGTTCAGATTGTACAAGATGAAAATATCCTTTATCTACTATCTTGACGTGAGCCAAGGAGGGCAGAGAAAACCGAGGCTCGCTATTTGGATTTCTCTTTTTTTCAAAAAAAAAAAAAAAAAATTCAGACTGGATCTGGCCCAGAATGCCTGCTGTGTAGGAGTTCTGATGGGCCAGAAATTAATGACAAAAGCTCTGTGTCATCCTATATGTCAACTTATGTCACACTCTTCCACTTCACGGTGATGCTGTGTATTACAGTTGCTTTATTTTGTGCTGAAAAAGGATCCTGCCTGTTTGTATGCAAGTGTTTGCGTGTGTTGCGTGAGTGTTTGTGTGTTTGTTTCTACTCTACGGGTCTCTCCCAATGTGATTCGCCCCTTTTTATACAGATTGTCTATGAGTAATATATGATTCTAATATTTAATAATTTTATACAACTAACTTACTTATGGTAAATATCAATAATTGCCAAATGTGTAAGAACGCTGATAAAAAAATGTATTTTTAATATCTAATGTATGTGTTTATATCAAATGTATTTGCATTAAATTTGCTTGAAATTATTTGTACAATATGGTCTGTTTGGTTCCAAAAAATGCATATGTGAAGTTCAGGTGTAGCTGAAATATTGGGTTGAAAAAAAAATGGACTGTTTCTTGACTGATGCTTTTCTAGACAATAAAACAGTAGATTTCATAATGACCCACTGAAGTCAGTTCATAATACTGTACGCAGGCACACTGGGTACATGGATGAAGGTGTTTTGAATGCAGAATGAGTAGGATGTTTGCGGTAAAACAAATGGGTGTTTGAAGTCTCTGTCTCTCTCACTCTCTGTGTGCGTGTCTGTATGAGAGAGCGAGCGAGCGACTGTTCCCTGAGAGCCGTGGGAGAGTGGACTTGACTGTGTGTTTGAGAAGTGCTGTTGTCATGATCAGGGTGGGACATACGAGGACAGAACACTCACTGTCTCAGCCAAATAGGAAGAGCAATCAGAAAGAGTCGTCAAAGTCAGGGAGGGGTAACAGGGCGGTGGGCACACAGTCACGGACAAATACCCATCACCAGGGCCACCAAAACCTTGCTCGGAAGATTAGAGACCTTAAAAAATTGCCATGGATAAGATAATGGGATAAATGCCTGAAGTTAGTGTGCAAATTGGAGGAGAGGTTGGGACTTCGGAAGCATGGCCGGGATGATTTACAGGCAGGAAAGGGAACACATCCAAGCCCCACACTGCTAATTAAGGAACACTTCAACGAGTGTCACCATATCACACTGAGAAAAGAAATTCCAAAGAAAAAATTCCATAAGATGACTAAAGTGAAAAATCAATTCCCAAGAGACCTGGGATAGGAAGTTTCCGGTCTTCCCCTTTTGGGCCACAGCTGCACCACACATCTGTGTCTTGTGACATCACTGCATCGACACTTGTGAACTGAGAGTGCTGTCGTTCTCTCTTCCTCTTTCTCGTCCTCTGTCTTCCTCTCTCTAAGATGTGAGAAGCCTCCTCCTTTGTCCTGGACTCCAGTCAGCGAGAAGACAGAAGTCACGTCCACCCACAATCCCATCCTGACCATCGGCCACAGACAGGAAGTGTTAGAAGGGAAGAATAAGGTGAGTGTTCTAGTGGGTGGACTGATCATAGGGAGAGACAAAATTAAAACGCAAGAGGGCACACAAGAACGCAGAGGTTCTCCCCCGGGATTCACATAAGCAACACAAGAGCATCTGCTCTCAGTTCTGTGTTCCAAAAAAAATTCTCTAGACAACAATCAAGTTCCAGTTCTTACTAGAAAAACATGAAGGATTTATTACAAGAATACAACATCTCCAGCCTCCATTCATGTTCCTGAATCAGCATTGTTGGTGCAGGAACAACAATACAATAATAACGATAACAATATTGTTAAAATAAGGTACGAAAATAATAATGAAAAATGATAGTTTTAAGTTTGATAAATAACCTCCTTGCATAAGAAACATTGAGGAAACAAAATCCATTCTCCCACCACCCCCATGGTGAGAGATATCATTGTAATGTATTAAAAGTCGTTGATTCAGTGCTGTATGGGGATGGATCTTAACCTGTATAAGTTTAACATGTATTAGAACATCCGTGGACAAGAAACATAGGGGATAACTTATTTTCTAACCTGGGACAATATCAAGCAGACTTCTCTCAGTGAATAAATTTATACATAAAGCGATCAAAGAACAATCTTTCCACACAGCGCGAGTTTATCTGGACACTTGCCAAACTCGTTATGAAATCAATGATGCATGTTACACTGACTGCACCGCGAGGCTCTTAATGTATGTACATCATCTGTTTGCATTGGTGAAAACATTATAGAGAGTGCAGAAACTGCTTTGCAATGATAAGACTTCATTCTCGCGATCAAAAGACTGTCATCTGCTTGCTCAATGCTCATCACGGCAACATTTTATGTGATGGAAATAGATTTAAATACTTTAAAAACATCTCACGATTCTTTAATCTCGATAGCTGTAATAGTAAAAACGTATAATAGCTGTAGGAAAAGTATTCGAGAGAGTTTCACATGTAATACGTAGCTATTTCATATGCAAGCATGTCAGCCAATCACAGCAGAGGCCGGTTACACTGAATCCCACAGCCAATCACATCAGTTACACTGAATCCCACAGCAGACACGCCCCTTCAAACAGAGTGTTCAAATCAGAGGCTAAAATCAGGTTAGGAAAAATGCCTTTTATTCTAAGTTATGACTATTTTTGATCTAAAAACAATACTAACATTATAAGGGCAACCCAGAAAACATTATAAAATAATAAAATAACCCCATTCTAGGGCACCTTTTTATTTGGGAATGGATCTTAACTATTATTAGTTTGATAAATATTAGAACCTCCTTGAATAAGAAACATGGGGAACGGAATCCAATGGCAAACAATCCGGCTGTCTGAATCAGTCCCCCACCCCCATAGAGAGATATGTTGATGTAGTGGTGTAAAAGATGTTGATTCCATCTCATTTGGCGATGGATCTTAACAAGTATATAAGTTTGATAAATATGAGAACCTCCTTGTATTCCCCACGGGGGAACAGAATTCAATGGTGAGCAATCCGGCTGTCTGAATACATTCCCCACCGCTATATGGCTTAATGTTCCTGGATCAACAGGTCATTATTGGCCCTAGAACTAAATTATTATCAACAGAGCATTTTGTTATTATTTATTTTAGTTTGTAAATTAAGTTAGAGGCTTGAACAGCATTCTTATCAATCAAGATTAGAATTTGAGTAGGGATTGTGTAATGCTATGATTGTTTGATGAAAATGTAGTTCCTGAACCAACAATGGAAGTCAAAGCAGGAACATATTCAAGGAAATAATACAATGCATAAATGGTTTTAAATCTTCTAGCCTTGTTTGTCTGCATGTTTGCTTGCATGCAAAAGTTGTTTTTGTGTTTCCACAGACTGTAGGAGTTCTGACAGTTGGCAAAGCATTGATCTCTGGTATCTATCGCTGTGTTGCATCAAACTTAATGGGCAGAGATGAACTAGACATCCATTTCTATGTCACAGGTACTTTTTATGCAAAACTAAATCTTAAAAGCTGCAAAACATCCAAATATTTGACCTTGTTTTCTTTCATACTCCCTTTCTCCCTCCTTCCCATTTTTCCACGTATCCCTCCCTCCTCCGTCCCCTTCGAGGGTTTGCTTTCAAGCTGTGCTAAATTCAGCCATAGTGGATGTAGCCCATCCTGGCTGTTGTCATAGTGACAGGGTGGAGGAGTGAACAGGAACCTGTGGCTCTTATCATGCTGCCTCCTCGTGCGGAGCATTATTTGGTGAACGCTGGTGGTGTTCGGGAAAGATAAACATTATCTTCCATCAGGAAACCTCGAGCGGTTTCCACGGAAATTTCAAATAGCTAAAGTAAATAGTGCGCCTTTACACTAGCGTCTTATTGCTACTTGTACTGACAATGGCTATTCAACATTGTCATCAAAGGTTATGAAAAATCTTCTAGGTCAACACTCCAAAATGGTTTCTCTGTGCTCTGTGGCCTCAAACAAAACTGTTGTTGCCAGTAGGTCTGTATGTATTCTGTCTCACTGTATCCAGGATTTATGCACAGAAAGTGGAAGTTGATTGAATCTTCTTTTGTCCACCATCACAGATGTCAAAGGAGGCCTTATCGCGTCTTTAGAGGAAGAGCCCAGAGAGGGCAGGGACCTTCGTCTTGTCTGTATAGCCAATAGGCATCTCTATTCAGACCTGTCATGGTACAGAATGCCGAATCAGTCCACAGTATCAGAGGGGGCTTCAGTTCTTGGCGGGGAGCTCACAGAGGGGCACTTCTCTCACACCCTGCACCTTCTGCTGAAGAATGCGACTGCACGGGATTCAGGAACATACCGCTGCTCTGCTACACTTCTGCTTACAGGAGAACGTACACACCTAGATACAGCAGTGGAGATCACAGGTGTGTCTTTAAGAGTTATTGTGCTCAAACCACACACACACACACACACACTTGCACCAATGCTCTCGGATAGTTTATCCAAACATAAAATTCTGTCATCACATTTTGAGATATTTCGCAGAAAGTCCCAGTTGGTTGAAAGTGAACACAGAAAGGAACTGTCAAACCACAAAAATGAAAGATAGGTATATTTATAGTATGTATATTCTCTTTTGCATTCACGCACATACTAATAGGCCAATTTAAGATATGGCACAATGGGTTTGGCATCCGCAAGAGTGCATTAATGCACAGGCTTAAAGGGATAGTTCACCCAAAAATTAAATATGTCATTATGTCATTTCAAACATTTTTTGTACATCGTCAGAACACAACTTAACATCTTTTTGATGATATCTGAGAGCTTTCTGTCCCTCCATAGACATCTACATAGCTGCCACTTTGACTCTTCAAAACGTTCATAAAGAGATCATAAAACAAATACAAATTAATTGAGCGTTTTAGTTAAAATTTTCTGAAGCGACTCTATCGCTTTATATGATGAACAGATTTAATTTAGTCTTTTGTTCACATTTAAACATTGATCAGCGAACATAAACAGAAGCTCAACCGAACCTGCTTGAAGTGAGGACAAACCTCATTGGTTCTGGCTGAAGCTCAAACGTGCTGCGTAACACGAGAATGAACCTCATTGGTTCTCGCACGTCAAGCGAACATGCTTGAGCTTCTGTTTACCACAAATGATGTGTGAGTTTATGAATGTTTATGTGTGAATAAAAGTCTAAATACATCTGTTCATCATATAAAGTGATCGAGTCTCTTCAGAAAATTATGATCTTTTTGAAGCGTCTAGTTGCGTAGCTGTCAATGGAGGGACAGAAAGCTTTCATCAAGATTTCATCAAAAAGATCTTAATTTATGTTCTGAAGATGAACGAAAGTCAGGTTTGGAACGACATGAGTAAATGTCTGTAGGGAAAAAAGCGGGTATTATTTAAATTTTATGGTAAATAATAGATTTGAAACATCTGCAGAAGTGAGGCACAGAAGCCATCAGACTTCTCTTAGATACCAACTTTGAGTCAAGTAAGGATGTGCTTGCAGACACCCACACATTTAGAGACAGAGGCGGAAAGAGAAACAAAGAGAGAGAGAGAAAGACAGAGCGAAACAGGATCCTTGGGAACTAGAGCTTCCTGTAGCCCTTCTCTCCAAGGCTGTGTGAAGCAGAACCTCTTTGGTGTGGGAATGAGATCTAGTCAGGAGGAAGAGCACACAATGGCACTTCCCACTATGCCACATTTACAGGCTGATTCACATGGCCAAAGAACAATCAGCCAATCAGCCACTGTCACAGAATGAGGAAAGAGACAATAATCAATTGTGTCCCAGGGGAAAATATCTGAAGGAGAAGTCAGATTATTATTCCCCTCTTTTACTAGAGTTATGAAATCCCTCCTTCCTCAAGGACCCTTGGGATTATTTGTTTCATGTTAACCTGGAATTATCCTATATTAATCTACTTGACGCTATAGTTGTAAAACTGTCAACAACTAACCCGGAAATATCAGTTAAGTGTCTGAATGCTGAATGTGTCATTAAGATCAACAGAATGGCTGCGGCACAACTCCAGTGGCTGCGATTCAAACATTCCAGGCCTTAATCTGCAATGAAAGAAATACAACCCACACTCTATTCACACTTCTATAACAATAGCGAACCGCGTCGCCCGTAAATCACTCAGCTGCTTTATAAGGCGGACATGTAAGCTAAAGCTAAGTGCCCCATGTGACTGCCGTGGCTTCCGTCAATCTCCCAGAGGTGTTTTTGATCTTTTTTGATTAAACCGATTCAGTGGATGTGGAACATCATGCGTAATGACCCCTGACCCAAACCCTCTTTGTCTCAAACAAACTGTACAGTTCTGCAGGCGCCTGTGCTGCTGCGAAATCTGAGCGATTACAGTGTTAATGTAAGCAGCTCGGTCACTCTCCGCTGCCCCGCTCGGGGAATTCCACACCCCCGGATCACATGGTATAAGGACCAAAGGAAGCTCCAGCAGGTGTCTGGTGAGACTGGAAAGCGCACTTTTTGAGTACTTATTTTAAGAATCATGTAAATGTATATTACATACCTGTTTCTTTTATTGACAGGAATTATGTTTCCAGAGGAGGGAACTATACATATCGACCGAATTACGGTTGAAGACCAGGGACTTTATACCTGTAAGGCCACCAATGAGAGGGGGTCTGTGGGGAGCTCCGCCCACATTTGGGTTCAAAGTAAGCTACTGCTTTGACAGGAGCAAATTCACTCATTTTAATGTGTAGTATTATGTTAACTTTTATCTTTTTTATGGCAAATGTAAATTTAATAGAAATAATACTAATAAGAAATAACTTTACCTCTAAAACATGGAACAGTACTTGCATTTTTGATCAAAGGATTACCTTAGGAATTTATTGGATAATTGTACTTGACTTTACAATTTTGATCTAAAATAAAAAGTACACACAGTCATACCTCAAACTAATTTTGAAGTCACCGTGTTGAAAATGTAAGTTGCTAAAATGCTGCTAAATATTATAAGCAATGAAAATCACCTTTATGTACTGAATATACACAAAACTTTTAAAAGTTTGGGGTTAGTAAAAATTTTTTAAAGAAATGAATAGCCTACTTTTATTCAGCAGGGATACTTTTAATTGAGCAAATGTGACAGTTAAGATGTCTACATTAATTGTTTAAAAAAAAACGATTTAATTCTGTTTTTTTTTTTTACTTTATCCATCAAAGAATCTTAAAAAAAGTGTCAAATTTACTACAAAAATAATTAGTACAACTGTATTCAACATTGTAAACATAAGTAGATGTTGCTTGACACCAAATCAGCATAGAATGATTTCTGAAGGATCATGTGACACTGAAGACTGGAGTAATGATCCTGAAAATTCAGCTTTGCCGTCACAGGAATAAATAATTATAAAATATATTCAAATAGAAGACTGTTATTTTGAAATTGTAAGAGTATTTAATAATATTACACAAAGATAAATGCAGCCTTGGTGAGCACAAGAGACTTATAGTCTTATCGTTTCTTTCTCTCCCATCTTTTTTTTCTTTTTCTCACACTCCCTTATTTGCTCTTTTCGGATGCTTCTAAACTCAGCGCTGAGAGGAGACGTTCACGCTGTTCTCTTTCCGATAGGTCAGGAAGGAAACTGTCTCCCATTTTCATTTCCCACAGATGGCCTTGGCTTTTCAACCCTTAAACTCTTTACCTATTTTCTATGTAGGTTCATTTGTTTAGCTGTTTCTATAGAGGCTAATGCATTACTCATGACCTATAGGGAGTTGTCATGCTCATAGGGGACGAATCCGATCCAGGTCATGTCCCACTCTTTTTTCAACACTTATTTATGTATCCTATAGGTTCATCTGAATTCCTTTCTCTGGAGATCCCGACACTAGCATGTACATGTGTTGTAGCCACTCTCTTCTGGCTGCTTCTCACACTGCTAATTCGGAAACTCAAACAGGTGAGAACCTCCGAGAGTGGTTTGAGAGTTTGAAGACCAACAAACTGCTTATATTACTGTACCATGTAATATATATCTATGTTATGTGGGTCATTCTCAGCCAAACTCCACTGATGGTAAAGCAGAGTACCTGCCAATCATCCTGCACCCAGGGGAGGAGCCTCTGCTTGAGCACTGTGACAGGTTACAGTATGACTCCGCCCAATGGGAGTTTCCACTTGACCGCCTTAAACTGGGTAAATTGTGTGCGTGCTTTATAAATTGTGTTGATGCTGTTATGCAGTATACTGATATGGTGTATTGTCCCGTTCTCCAGAAAAGCCCCTGGGGCGAGGGGCATTCGGGCGAGTAATGCAAGCCTCAGCTTTTGGCATTTGTAATTCAGTCAGCTGCACCACAGTGGCCGTCAAGATGCTTAAAGGTATATTCTGAAACATTAAAACAGCTGCTCAAACATTCTGCTAAAATGCAGGCGTATTATGTATTACATTGATACATTGATAAGCAGCTTCAGTGTGTTTGAATGGGGTTTGAACTGAACTCTGCACAGTGGGTTCCCAGGGTCACCGTGATTTTACCAAGACATGTTCCTGGATCAAGATATTTAGTAGATCCTGGAACAGCATTCCTGTCCAGAAATGTAGTCCTTACCCTATCCCTACTCTAACCCCAAGTTATCCCTAATATCAGAGGGAAATGATAGGCGAATAACACTGATGTTTAAGCACCTAATCCTAGTTGTAAGGCTAAACTTGGCATATACTGTAAACGTGTCTCTCAAATCAAATTGGTTGATTGGAATGTTGACAAAAGATGTTGATCTGGGAACAAATCGTAAAATCGTAAAATCGCATTCACTGGGTGCAGGGTTGAAGACTTCTGATGTAAGGTATTTAGTGTGTATACATGACTGTGCTGTCCCTGCAGATGGTGCTACGCCCAGTGAACACAAGGCTCTGATGACAGAACTGAAGATCCTCAATCACATTGGTCATCACCTCAATGTGGTCAATCTTCTCGGTGCATGCACCAAACCAGGAGGTGTGAATGTTACTATTTCTCTGTTAACAAAAACCCTCAAAGTTTGGTTAGGAAACTGATCTCTTATAAGAAAAGTTACAAGAAAAAAGGAGTCAAGATATGTTACTGTTCAAAATGTTGGGGTCAGTAGGATTTTTAAAAAAAAGAAATTATTACTTTTATTCAGCAAGGATGCATTAAATTTATAAAAAGTGACAGTAGAGACCTTTATAATGTTAGGCTTTAAAATATTAGTTTTTTTTTTAAAATGCTGTTCTTTTGAACTTTCTATTTATCAGAGATTACTGAAAAATGTATTGCGATTTCCACAAAAAACAATTATGATAGTAATAAGAAATCAAGATATTATTGTGTCTTTATTACATGCGAGAAAATAAATGATCTGAGAGAGAAAAAAAAAAGTTTGAGAGAAAAAGTTATCACACTGATAGCAAAAAAGCATTTCATGAGAGAAAAAAAAATATTTGAGAGAAAAAGTTTTCATATCAATAGCAAAAAATAATATTTGAGACTAAAAAAAGTTTTGAGAGAAAGTTTTTTCTCAGAACATAAAAAAAATATTTCTGAGAAAAAATAATCTCTCTCAAAATACTTTCACAAGCAAAGAAAAGCGGGTTGAAAGAAACACTTTTTTTTAGAGAAAATGTTTTCACAATGACAGCAAAAATATATATTTAAGATTTTTTTCAAAGTATTTTGAGAGAGATTTTTTTTTCTCAGAAATATTTTTTTTTATGTTCTATGAGAAAATACTTTCTCTCAAAACTTTGTTTAGTCTCAAATATAATTTTTTTGCTATTGATATGAAATCTTTTTCTCTCAAATATTCTTTTTTCTCTCATGAAATGCTTTTTTGCTATCAGTGTGATAACTTTTTCTCTCAAACTTTTTTCTCTCTCTCAGATCATTTATTTTCTCGCATGTAATAAAGACACAATAATATCTCCATAAAAATCAGCATATCAGAATAATTTCTGAAGGATCATGTGACACTGAAGACTGAAGTAATAATGCTGAAAATTCAGCCATCACAATAATACATTTTCAAATATATTACAATATAAAAACAGCTCTTTTAAATTGTAATAATATTTCACAATATAACTGTTTTACTGTATTTTTAATCAAATAAATGCATCGTCAGTGAGCACAAGATACTTACTTCAAAAACATTTTAAAAAATCGCACTGACCCCATATATATTCACAGTGCAGAGATGGATGAATGTTGTTGTATGTAATACTTTTGTCTTCTTGTTGTTTTTAGGGCCTCTGATGGTCATAGTTGAATACTGCAAGTTTGGCAACTTGTCTACATACCTTAAGAGCAAACGAGAGGTGTTTCTGTTAAATAGGGTTAGTCTATCTATCAGTTTTCCTCAGTCAATCATCACCCTCTTGACTAAAATGAAATCTTATATTAGTTTAGCAGAATTTCACTCAGAAGATCTTATAAATGTCACAGCATTTTAACCTGGAGACTGTTGCTTTGCTGTATCGTGAGGTTTAGAGACCAATACTGCCCTACAAAGGCAAAAGGCAGTAACTGACCAGAGTGTCAAACTGAGAAAAATGACTTTAAAGTGTTTTGTTTTGTCCACACAAATGTATTATAGGTAGAGCAATGAAAATCTGGTGACTTGTTGCCCAGATGAAGAAATGTGTGTATATAAAAAATCTTGTGCTCAAAGTTGACCTTTGACCCTTATTTGTCAGATACTGTACTCTGCCTTTGTATTATTTACTAAAAAATAAGGAGTCGTGCAAAGGCAAAAGGCAGTAACTGACATATTTGCGTTATCTTTCAAATAAATGATTGTTTTTAATTATCAGAGATAGTTGTTGTATTTATTCACACTGTACAATCTTGTGTCACCTATCTGCTGGTTTTGCTGCACACAAAATTGAAGTTTTTTAGTTTACGCATTGACTCCAACTGAATGCACTCCCAGCACTGGATAGCAACAACGACATGTCTAAGTATTTGTGTGTCATCTAAAACAAATGCCATGATCATTAGACTTTAATGAAGGTGATCAATTAATTATCTTCTAAATGGTGGTAAGCAAATATTGATTATATGTCAGTTACTGCCTTTTGCCTTTGCACGACTCCTTATTTTTTAGTAAATAATACAAAGGCAGAGTACAGTATCTGACAAATAAGGGTCAAAGGTCAACTTTGAGCACAAGATTTTTTTATATACACACATTTCTTCATCTGGGCAACAAGTCACCAGATTTTCATTGCTCTACCTATAATACATTTGTGTGGACAAAACAAAACACTTTAAAGTCATTTTTCTCAGTTTGACACTCTGGTCAGTTACTGCCTTTTGCCTTTGTAGGGCAGAGTACGTAACTGGACTTTTGCGTCGAAGATCAAAGCCAAAGAATGGTAACTGCAGTTACCGCTTTCTGCCATGGTTGCTTGTATGGTTTTGGGAGTTACTGTGAACACAACCCTCTATTTTTTTGAAAAAAAAACAGTCAAATTGAGTATAGATATTTATCCACATGATAAAGGAGGTCTTTAATATCCCAAAAATGACATTAACTCATTTTTGACCAAAAATGCAGTTACTGCCTTTTGGCTTTGTAGGGCAGAATATGTCTGCTGTCAAGTTTATAGTCTTCTCTCATTTCCTTCTGAAAAGAACAGACCAGTGTTTTACTAAGACAACAGAGGCATAGCCTACTTCCCTTTGTGACCATATCTAAAGCTGCTTACCTCCTTGAATGGCCTTTATAAAAGCTTCATACAAAGAGCAGTGTGTTTATGCAAAAGTCATGATGATCCAAAATCAGAGGAACTAGTGATAAAATATGTGATAGATATGCAGTCCTTGTATTTGACTCATAATGAAATATGGGCTTTTGCCTCAATAAACTGCTTATTGATAGTTGTAGTTGTTAAGTTTAGGTTTTGGGATTAAGGGATGTAGAATATTGTCATGCAGAATAAGGCATTCAAATGTGCTTTATAATTAATAAACAGTGAATATGCTAATACAGCAATATGCTAAGCTAATAAGTTAGTCAATGAGAATTGGCCCTCAAACTAAAGTGTTACCGATTATTCACTACATCACTAGATAGCTGCTCATTTCTTGTGTTTTTGTCTGACTCAGGTGAACAGAGAAGAGGAGGGAAACATGATGGAGGGATGTAAAGGACGACTGGCCAGTGTGTCCAGCAGCCAGAGCAACGCCAGTTCAGGGTTTAGTGAGGAGAGAGCAGAGGAGGATAGTGGTGAGTTACATCACACGCATGATGTCATATAAAGTCAGCATAGCAGCCCTTCACTAGTATAATAATGATTTATTTTGAACCAGTAAACCACTGATGAAAAAAAACAGTAAGGGGATACTACAACAAAAAATTAAAAAATTATTTTATTCAGCAAGGATGCAAATGTTCAAGTTTTATAAAGCATTGGTCGACCAAAGTGCTGTATATTTCAATATTGTTTGTCTTGCCCAGCTTCTCTTCCTGAATCCATCACCCCTCTGCTGCTTGAAGACCTGATTTCTTACAGCTTTCAGGTAGCCAGAGGTATGGAGTTTCTCGCCTCTCGCAAGGTAAAGTTTCTTCCTTCCTGTTTACATGATATGAGAATGAATATGACGGTGGTTGAATCACAAAGGTTTTTTTTTTTTTTCATTTTTTAGTGCATTCATCGTGACCTTGCTGCCAGAAACATCCTGTTGTCCAACAACAATGTGGTGAAGATCTGTGATTTTGGCTTGGCTCGAGACGTATACAAAGACCCAGACTATGTGCGCAAGGGAGATGTGAGTGTATTACCATCGATAAATCAATGTCAGTGGTCAACAACATAAAGGGTCAAATGTGTGTTATGAATGTGTTTTGCCATAAGGCACGGTTACCACTGAAGTGGATGGCCCCTGAATCGATCTTCGACAAAGTCTTCACCACAAAGAGTGACGTGTGGTCGTATGGAGTTCTGCTCTGGGAGATCTTCTCACTTGGTATTTCCATACATCAGTCAAGCGTTCAGCACGTCACCATTGATTTGTTCATAGCACAACCCCTTTGAAATATGACACAATAGAACAATTGACCTTTGTCTCTCCAGCAGGTCAATGAGGTCATAGCAAGAGAATGAAAGTGAGGAAAACACGTTAGGAAACATGAAAGTGAAACTTTTAAACAAAGTTATTAAAGTCACCATGAAATCAGGGTTATTGTTGTTATCTAGAACTACTAAAAATAGTTCTGTTTAATGAAATAAAGCTGAAATTAAATATAAATATTAGTTGAAAAATTTTAACTAAATGCTGCTTTGGCAATACATTGAAATAAGTTTAACTAAAATGATTAACTGGAAATAAAAAACTATAATAAACTATAATAAAAACTGAAACTAATAAATTAAACCCAAATAACAATCTTTAAAACAAAAACAAAACTTACTAAAAATAAAAAAAAATCTAAAATTAGCTTTAAATATAAAAATTAAAGCTAATTCAAAATATTATTAAAAAAAAACTCAAATAAAAACTGAAATAACTGCATAAAATCAAAATGTTATGGTTTTATTATAAATTATTTAACTTTGTACATCATCATTTATTAAAAATTCATGTGCCCTTATAAGCTTTAATCAAAATAACGTCCCTTTCCACTTTTTTTATTGCATAACAGAACAATAACAACATACAGTGCACATATAGAGGATCACAATTGCAGCGACAACCTGTCACTCACATCACATCACTCACAGCAATAGCCAACCACAATGATCCAACGATCCAAGTGGACCAAAATCAAGTCCCGTCTACATTTTTTCTCATTGGAATAGATGTTGTGGTTATCAGGTCATCCCTCAAAATCAAGTCTATGTTAGGACCCCAAGCGATCCCATTGGCTCAAATTACTTTTAATAGGTACTCTCTTAGGAATTACATTTCCCACAACATCATGTTATGATAAATGTTTGAACTACTTTATAATGACAATTACTGTCTGTAGTAGTCAGATACCCAATTAGCCTGATAGCTTAAGAAATTACATTCAGTTTGTTTTATTATGCACAATAACCTACAGGCTACATATTTTAAATGTATAGCGTTTGTATGTTCTTAGTAAATCAATCATCTGTGAACGGTCAGATATAACAGTGTTTGTGATATATAGGAGCGTCTCCGTACCCGGGGCTGAACATTGATGAGGAGTTTTGTCACAGACTGAAGCAGGGGACTCGGATGTGTCCTCCTGAGTACAGCACCCCGGAGATGTGAGTTCTCACACGTGAATACACTGTATAACGCATGAACCAATACCAATACATTGATGATAATGAGCTTGTGGGATTTGTCTGATAGTAATAGCATCATGTGGGCATGCTGGGAAAATAACCCTGAGGAAAGACCTTCTTTCACTGCTCTAGTGGAGATACTGGGAGACCTCCTGCAGACCTGCGTCCAACAGGTGAGACATAATTATTGTGCGTTTATTAAGACATTTTCCTTGTGGGGACATTTGGCTTTCAGAACTGAATTTTTTTTTCTTGCATAACAGGACGGAAAGGATTATATTCCGCTAAACACTTTTATTTCCAGAGAAGCAAATACTGTCAAGGCGCACCTCGACCAGAAAGACATAAGCCAGAAAACGCTGGGAACTTTAAGGTACGAATGTCTTCATATTTGGAAAGATCAACTGAATATGTATTCAAAATATAATATTTAAAATTAATTTGAATCATCTATTTGTACAAAAAAAAATCTTGATTATTTTTATTTTATTTATTATTTATTTAAATTTAAATTTGTATATACTTAGCTACATCAACTCAGAGAAAATCAAAGCCGACAACACTTTTGAGGAACTACACAAAGAAATCCCTGATGTAAGAGTTTTAAAATATAGTTGCATTTCACTCAGATAAAGTTGTTGGGACTAACTTTTTATTTTACTTTTGGACAACCAGTCTGACAGTGGAATGGTTCTTCCTTCTGAAGAGTTGATTCAGGTGAAATGGACGGACAGATTCAAAACCAAGAAAATCACCAAGTAGGTGCCACAAGACTGGCCTCGATAATCTGTTACGCTAACTATAATCCAAAAATGTGGGGTCAGTAAAGGCATTCAAAATGATACAAAAGATTTATATTTCAAATAAATGATGTTCCTTTCAATTTTATATTATATTCATCGAAGAATTTTGTATGGATAAAAAAACATTATCATGGTTTACACAAACATATTAAGTAGCACAACTGTTTTCAACATTGATGATAAATCAACATAAAATGATTTCTGAAGGATCATGTGATATTGGACTAGATGCTGAAAATTCAGCTTTGACATCAAAAGAATAAATTACATTTTAAAATATATCCAAATAGAATTATTTTAAATTATTTATACCCTTTTTGATAAAAATAAATGCATAATAAATCTTCTTAGTGAGCATAAAGAGCACATCCCTAAAAACATTTTTTTTTACAGAACTCTAACTTTTGAATGGTAGTATGCCAAAATGAATGTGTGAATAACAATTAACAAACATTGAGTTTTATGTAAGTAAATGTATGCAATTGTTTACATAAAATCATGAGTTCACGGCCTTTTGTTTTGCAGGTTATTCTTCAAATATCAAAACCAGCGCATGCTGCCGGGAAAAGTGCTGCCTTGTATGAATAGCGCCCCCTGTTGTCATCATAGAGATGTGCTGCTCTCCCCCTCCAGACTGTGAAGCTGCCCTCCTCAACCGCTGTTTCTAACCTGCCTGTAAACACCAGCGAACATCCATGACCACTGCTTATCTGGATTATTTTGTTTTCAGTTCCTTTTCGTGTTAGATTCGTCCTGTCAAAGCAGTATTTCGAATGAGTCTCTTATTCTTCTTAGATTCTCTGCACACTCCCACACCTTTTTAAAGGGATAGTTCACCCAAAATGAAAATTGTCATCATTTACTCACCCTCAAGTTGCTCGAAACCTGTATGAATTTCTTCTGTTAAACACAAAAGATATTTTGAAGAATGTTGGTACCCAGACAGTTGACGGTACTATGCACGTTAATGGCTATCGTCAACTGACTGGTTTTCATCATTCTTCAAAATATCTTCTTGTGTTTGAAATAAATTCATACACAACAATATAAGGGTGAGTAAATGACAAATTTTTCATTTTTGGGTTACCTATCACCTTAAGATGTTGATTGAGGTTTTCGGCAGTCCGAAATATAGAAGTTTTGGTATTTTCATTGTTTCATGAATAACCGATAAGCAATCCTCCTGTTTTTGTTTTAAAACTCCATCTCATCTACATACATTGTTTGAAACCTCTTTCATTTTGTTTGTCACAAAGCAGCTAATATTATTTATGAGCTAGTGCAATGCATTTTATACAATCACTGCTTGTAGGTACCAAATGTTTAACTGTAGAGCAGAGTTCATGTGCTGAAAGCCATATGCTGGAACAGTTCACCGTAGACTGTACTTATTTAACTTAAAGTAACTTCTAAAAAAAAATATTTGAGAACAGGAATTTTTAATATTGGTGGGGGTGGGATCACAGAAAACACTGATCATCTCACCTAATGACACAAAAATAAATGCCCATACATACTTCTTGCCATAAAACATTTGCACCATTCAAAACCATACAGAGACTGGGTCTCTTTGCTGCTTTGTCAGTGCTGGTAATTTTTGTGGTATCTCCTCCAGTTACAGACAAGTTCCTTTTTGCTGCTGCAATGCATCATAAGCTATTCAAGCGACAATCATGCCATTAAAAAAACCACAAATGAATGTTATCTTTTATTAATCTTTATTAAAATACTGCTGTACACACAAACATTGCAAAAATGTGACAATAAACAAGAAGGGCATAAAACGTACTGGGATGGTGAAGGAGGATTTCATGTGTGTGTGAATGTATGTATGTGTATGTGTCTGGAGTGCGTTCCACTGGAAGCTGGGTACATGATATGAGATTGCCTGTAAAAGGGGTCTATTGATGTGTGTGTGTGTGTGTGTATGTGTGTATGCGTGTGTGTGTATCAGAGAAGGATACAGGCTTGGCACCATGTTCACCAAGTAGTCTACTGATCAGTTAAAAAAAAATACATTATTGAACTCACAGCATCCTTTGCCTGCTGTATCTTGCACCCTCTCGGTCCAGTGTGGCACACCCAAATCTGTGCTGCAAGTCCCGCCTGTTCCTTGACTCACGGATTGGGCAGTCACCAATGACAGGTCAGACACATTCAGTCATTGGCATATTCCTGTCAGGGATCATATCCTGAGCGAATTCCAAACTGTTGTCCGGATGTTATCACATAATTTGTAGGTCAAATCATAGCTAAACAAAAACAAGAGAAACCAATACAATCCCAACTCGGCCAACCGTCCTGCTGAGATTGGTCCACAGAGACCAAGTGAGGTGAGAAACATCCCATCATGCATCTCTGTACAACAACTTTGTAAAGAATGGGAATGACAGTAACAACACAATATGATATTCACTATATCCAAACCAATACTGAAGGAGAGCGGGAAAATGAGAACGAATAAGGGAAAAGAATGACGAAAAGGACAGAAACTTGTGATGCTCCACAACAGAGACGTAAGAAAGGGACATTCCACAAAGAGACAGAACTGGTTTCCCTTGCTAGCGTGGTCCAGTTCTTTGGTTCCTATCACGGAAAAAAAAAAATATTTCATCCTCTCAAAATCTGATTTCAAAAAGCAGCCAAAAAAATGAAAAAGGATGTTGCGAAATTCTGAAATAAACAACAATTTTACAGAGGCGAGAGCACCCCTTTGTCAGTGCCAGCAAACACCGTGAATCCCCCTCGACGGCACACAACCAGTAACGTTCCCTCCCGCCTCCAATTTGGCCGACTTTTAAAGGAGTCATTACATCAGAGAAGGAGTGGTGGCGCGTTACTAATGCCACACATTCATAAGTGGTCATCTCATCAATTTGCCCAACCCAGTGGTTTGTTCCATCAGAGTTGAGGACCCTGCACACATGACCAGTGGTCTGTCCCAATTTGTAGTACCTCATTAAAAAAAAAAAGGGCGAGGATATGATGTGGGAAAACAGCGCTCCGTTTTACACCCATTTCATGTGTGAGGCCTCGGCCCTCAATGCACCCTGTGGGACACGCACGCACAATCACTTAAAAAGGAACTTAAAATGTTTAGTGCATCCTCCAAAAAAAAAGAGAGAGAAATAAAAGCAGGAAGTAAAGACTCATTTTTTTGGACATTGTTCCCAAGTCTAAAAAAAAATCATCATCATTATTATCACAGCTCTCAGTTCAGTTCATAATTCTGCAGCTGTTGTTGTGAAAGCTAAAAAAAATAAGCTTTAGAAAACAACTTTCTCTGGACAGAACAGTGTATCTGACTGGAGGTGAGCAACCAGCTGGCTCTGCCCTGGTTGTGAGATCATCATTCTGCACCTATGATTCCAGGCTGTAGTGCAATGTGCTCTGTTTCAGGCAGTTCCAGCCCACTCCTGTGGGGATGGATGGGTGTTACAGGGGGCCGTTAGTGGCGGCCTGCAGTTCCTGGAAGGTGCTCTCAAAGCAGCGCTTCAGGTCTGAGTAAGTCACCACAAGCACGCTCTTCTCATCCCGTGACACCAGACTGATCTTCTCCGGTACTCCAGCATCCAACTGACAGAAAAAATAAAGGTAGTTTGAGAGTAGTGAATTCATTAAACTAGCACAGCTGAAGTGATAATTCCCATAAAATGCCACAATTATAAGTCAATGACAAATAAGAGGGTCCGTGGTGAAGAATAAGAAAAATATTTAAAATGTGACGAGAAATGTACTGACCGTATTCATGTTGCTTTTGAAAAACCTTTACATTATTTTCAAGTTTATTGAAATTGAATAGCTCTAAAATGTCATGCGGTCTAACCGTCAAATAAAAATATTTTTTTACAAATAGCATGAACTATTAATTCAGAAATATTGTTTGAGTCACACCACATTTTAAAATCTGAACTAACCTTCCCTTGTCATATAAAGGTCCAATTATCCCATATATATATAAATAACAATTGACCACTTTTTTATTTTTACGCTGCATGTTGGTTGTTCCACAGAACTTTAAAAATTAATAAGCAGCTGCTACATTTTTATATTAGAAATAATTAAAGATTGACAAACATCTTAAAGAACTTTTTTATTTTAATGAGGCTTTTTTCTTTATTGACATTAGGATATTTGCATCTCCTTGACATTTTTTACTTGCCACCTGCCCCCTCAAAAAAAAAAAAAAAAAAGTCATTATATATGCACACATTGCATTTTTTTAAATGTACCTTTCAATAAATTGATATATAGTCATTGACCCAACATATAACATGAGCTCCAATACACAAGCTCACCTTATTGAGACAGGACACGATGTGGCTGAGGTCAATCCAGGGCGTGCCTGTCTCTGTTACCTGGTGGAACAGGTGATCTCTGAAGAGCTTCAGCAGGTAACGGTCACCAGTCTCAGACCATGTTGGGTCCTTCTGGAACCTATAAGAATTAAAATTCAATGTTAAAGTGAACCATTTTGGAAGCGTTTTGTTAAAGGTTGCCATTTCAGAAAGGTTTTAAGTGAACTCAATATTTGAGTTGTAATAAAAACCCTTACTCTGGTCTCTCGTTGATCGTTCCCAGTTTTGCCAGAAGGCGGAACAATCGCCCATTTTGAACCTCCTGCAAAATAAAAATGTAACATTTAAAAAAAAAACTATTTTTTGGGTTATTTTGGGTTTGTTCAAATGAGACTTCACAGGATATGAGAAGGGAAGTCATATTTAAACCTCTTTCTGCGTCACATTTGCTCACACACCAAATTTAAAAAGGCCATTCTCATGAAAAAAAAAATGAGTTAAATGCAACAGTCCACGTTTGTAGGTGTTTGTAGCAGGGTGGTCAGAAATGTCTTCACTCATCTGATATGCGTAAATAAAAGAAGGAAAGCAGAAGAAAGAACAGCTGAAACTGTCCAAAATATTTTCAATCACAAAATCACACCACCTCCCATCTCTGGTTTGACCTCTAGCACAAACTAGATAACTAGAAACTAGATAGCTAGAAACTTTTTGTTTCCTGCATGCTTTTGAACCTACAGCCTAGTTGTGAGTAAGACAAGATCAAAAAGTGAGAGAAACAAAATTACAAATACAGCATGACTATTGTATTCCAATTTAAATCAAATTAAAGGGTACTTAACCGCTGGAAAAATGGGCTTTCAATAAAACTTGGCTGCCTATGCAGTAGAAATGCCAAAAACATTCTGAAACTGGTGCTGCCCGACTAGAGAAAACATGCGAGTACCTTGGCCAAGTCCTCCTCAATGACATCATTCCTCATTTGCGAGGCATCAAGTTGAGTGTAAAATCGAGCTCCAATCATGGGCATAATGTCATTGACGCTGCGCAGACGGCTCTGTTCTGACAGCAGGTACCTGAATATTGAAACATGACCAAAAAAAGGGTGCATTAGTTTGAATGTGGGGCCACAAGTGTGAATGTATGACTACATGCACATTAATCAGTCTTATTAAAACCACAAACTGCCATGTGTCACAATATAACCACTTAGAGAGAATGTAGGCAAAAATGTGTGAGAAAGAGATAGAGGCCCACAGAATGAGGTTCTTGAGGTCAGATGAGTAGTTGATTGACACCAGCTCCATGGCCTTCTGCAGATTCTCTCTCTGAATGCCAGCTAGAGAGTTACAAGCCAAGGCCAATACCACCTTCCCCAGGGAGATAAGATCTGCTTGCTGATGGAAACAAAGAGGAACCGCAACCGATGAAACTAAGAGTTTAGGCCCAAAGTGTAATTTTTTTACTCCACAACAATGACAATTTGGGTTTGCCATCACAGGAATAAATTACATTCTAAAATATATTAAAAAGTTATTTTAAATTATGATAATGTTTCACAATTATTACCGTAATTTTTTAGAGACTTCTTTCAACAATAACAAAAAAAATCTTAATGACCCAAACCATTTGAATGATAGTTTATGTAACAAAACATGATTAAATACAGATACGCAGTCAAGAAATATATGTGATGGGCATAACACTATGTTTGGAGATGTACAGTACCTGGTACTGGGGCATCAGCGCCAGGTGGTTGGTCTGACTATTGTCAAATGTTAAGACATCAAACATTCCTACACAGTTGACTCGTAACCTACGGAGAAACAACAGACATTTAGCAATGTTTGTGATGGCATGTTTTTTTATTAGTGTAAACTCTGCTCAGAGAAGCAGATTAACAGCTAGTGTGTAATAAAGGAACAGCAAAAACAATCTAAAAGTTAACTTCTCCATTCACTATTTATGGATAGAAAATAGGGGCCCGACAGAACACTGACAGAAACACTGACAGATCTGTGGTTTGACTGTCCTTAATTTCAGAAGTCTTATCAAGAAGAGTTTTTAGTTCATTAACCAGTTATTGTTTGCACAATTAGGTCAGTAGTTCAGATTTTGGCTGGCCCCACTAAAGAAAATGCTAAAATATTGTAGTAAACAGCACATTCCAGGGCCAAGTTTATGGCCAGGCCGCTCTCTATCCGTAACAGTGGACAAAAGTTTGCTAGAAAAACAAAAAATCTTTTGCTCCAAAAGATTGGATCTTGGTGGACTAACACAAACGAACTGTCCAACGCCATCAGATAAAGATGCTAGGACAACAGCCAGACACCTCTTAAAGGGCAAGATGACGACATCTGGAAACCAAGCCTGGGAAGGCCAGGACTTCACATACAGTTTCTGCCCTTCACCCATTTAGATGTTGGCCTGTGACTGCCATAAAAACTCTTAAGGACCTACCGATGCATTAGCAGCGAGTGAAACAAAGAGAAACCACAATGATCCATCCAAATCCATTCATAACTCTTTTAAAACCTAACTCTTTTAAAACCTAATATAAACAACACAAATCCATTTCATACTTATTCAGAGAAATAAGTATTTTCAGTGCCAGCTGTTTGTAATGCAACATCTTACACAATTCCAGCTGTTAATGTACAAATGAATCAATGCATGAGATTTTAATCTTTTCCCATCTTGTTTGAACTATTTGTTTAGAATATTGCCAAAGGTATTCTGGTGGTGGATCGGAAAGTGAGAAATCCATTGGTAAAACTTTAAAGACACTTTAAAGACTTCTAACTGTGTGCGTTATGCAAATGAGTTCAATAGGGGAAAAGAAGGGTGGGCCACACTGTGTTAATTTTTTTTTACAAACATTAAAACACTGTTTTAAAACAACAGACGCTTTGAGCGGAATCGTAAACACCTCTGATTGCCTATTGTACTCACACGCTCATCGGATTTATCTGTGATTGGTTACAATGATCAACAGACAGGAGCGTTTGAGAGTACACGGAAGTGTTTGGAAGTGTTTGAAAGCATAAGCAGGCGTCTAGCGGACTGCTCTGCTGATAGACGCCTACTTTCAAACGCTCTTGTCTGCATCTGTGTAAGTGCTCGGTGAAGAGTGTCATTGATGTATATTTACAACATGTTTTTGAAGCACTGATCATTGTAGCCAATCACAGACATTTCCGATGAGAGTGTAATTACAATAGGCAATCAGAGGTGTTTACAATTCCGCTCAACAGCGCTCAAAGAGTCACATTTTTTAAATTTCAGTACCGACGTCTGTACTTTTTGAAAACTCTAAGAGGTAGAGTTATATAACTGCTGCTAGTTAATAAATAATCTTTTATTTTTCCGTTTGATACATAATAAGATTCTTCACCTTATTTCTTTCAGAGAAACAACAGTTTATCTTTCCATAAGATAACATAACTTCCGTAGCCACACTCAACTTATTCACTTGTATCTTATGCATCTTTATTCCTTTATCATTTATGGTATTCATTTGGTAGTAGTGTTAGTTATTCTTGTTTATCTTTTGTTAATAAAATGTATTTTATTACACTTGTATCTTCTTTGTGATTATAATACAGAAGATCTTTCAGATAAATCAGCTGACCAACTCGCTCCATTAATTAATTCTAAATGATTGAACAGCCTCCTGTTGGGAGTGTTCTCCTACTACCAGGGCAAAAGACCTTGACTGATGCCCCAAACTAAAAGAGGGCAAAGATGGTCATCTGATGTACTCATAACCACACCTTAAGTGACGTGTGAACCAAAAATCACAACATCATCACTATATTACTTAGCGTCCTTGGATAGGCAAAAGTAAAATCACTACAATATATTAACATAGTAAATTCTTTTGCTAAACAACTGCCAAACATTGTGTTTGAAATTACTTAAAATCAGCATTCGACTTATGTCCAGCAGTTACATGAATATATTTCTGGTTTAATTGAGTAATATGTACCGTGTCTTTCCAGTGATCAGGATCTTACTAGGGTCCATGACCCTGCAGGCCAGCCCAGCTGTGTGAATGGTGCGCAGTGCTGAGCTCAGCTGGACGATATAGGCCCAAATCAGAGACTCCGGTAACAGGCCCGCATGTTGCCGTGGAGGAGGGAGCTCATGCTGCCCTAATCAAAAAATAAATGAATAGATACAATTTTAATAATTAAAATTATTTATAAAAAGTGTTGGGGGTAACACATTACAAGCAATGCAAAATCAGATGATTTTTTTCAAGTAACGAGTAAAGCATTCATTTTAAATTTTCAACAAAATATCTGTTAATTTTTCAAATAATTTTCCATTTATTGACTCCTGTTTCCAAGTTGAGAAAAATCGAAAGAAAATGCAGAGGCGTTGTGTGCGCGCTGTGTAAAAATTATGCTTATTGTAGTTCTAGACTAATGTGATCATGCATTTATACGCGATAAATCCATTTCAGTAGTTTTCAGGAAAATTACATTTTTTACCTAACCCACACATCTTGTGAATATTCAATTTATCTTGTTAAAATGTTTTTTTCCCCTCAGTCTGAACATGTTGAACAATGATTATTAAATCAAACAACAATATTGTTGATGATAAATTCAAAGTTATTTTTTTTTCTTCAAAACGCTATAAATCCACACAAAAAAAATGGATTTTGCCCACTTAATTAAGTTTTTTTTGTAGAAAGCCTTTCTTTAAAGTGAATTTCGTTTTGTATAAATTGTATCTTAATTTTAATAATGTTTTCATTAACCAATTGCCTGGATTTAGTAAATAAGAAGCAAATAGACAATATAATCATGACATGGAGGAGCCGCAGCCGTCACTTGCATTGCACGTGAGCTGGAGCGCATCTCATCATAAATTAACCGAAATTCAGCGTAGCCTATGATTCACAGCAGACATGAGAAATATATCTATATAGAAAGCTTGAAATGTCTTTAAACGAAACAATTAAAAACGAAAATAAATAGCCTACTCTCTGATTATGTAATTCCCTTACACGCATTTCTCTCTATAGGCACGTTCACTACAGAGATGCTGATCGTCAATTTCATCTTTGCAGACACTGACACACAGAAAACAGTTGATTAATAAAAAATAAAATAAAAAAATCGATTTTCGAACGATATTCGACTTTTGCTCCTTGATCGTCGAATGCCATTTTTGACAGAAATTATAAAATAGTCAGAAACCTTTGGCAGCAGCATCTACCCCCAGGTGTAGGTCTCACTGGCTCATCAAGGCCATCAAAAGTATTATCACCGTTTAAAGCACTCATTTTGAGGAATGAATGAACATAAACAAACCTCTGTTCAGCGCGCCGATGTTGGATTGCGTAGAATGCTCACCGAATTCTGATTGTCGAGAGAGCATTTATCGCGTTTAGGCTAAAAATAGGTTTGGCGCTTATCGCGGTTTGGAAAAGAACTGCATCTTGCAGTACATTTTAAACAAGGAAATATAGCGATTTGGCATGAAACATTGATGGAGCAGTGAATAGGTTCAGAACACAGCAAAATGACAGACAAACTCATTTTTTTTTAAATGGCGTTTATCGCGTTTTGGAAAAGAGCTCTTCACTTCAGTTTAGATAAACATCACATTTGCATTTAATTTTTATTTTTTTATTGCTGAAGTAAGACGTGCTAAACTTCTCCATCCTATTCTTCTGAAATCCAGAATGGCAGCACAGCTGTAAAATAAGTTTAAGCTACGCCCTCTACTGTACAGGTGAGAAAAAATATTGCTAAAGTATTTACGCATTAAAGGATTAGTTCACTTTTTAAAAAACTTTTGCTGATAATTTACTCACCCCCATGTCATCCAAGATGTCCATGTCTTTCTTTCTTCAGTCGAAAAGAAATTAATGATTTTGATGAAAACATTCCATGATTTTTCTCCATATAATGCATTTCAATAGTAGCCAAAACGGTTAAAGGTCCAAATGAGTTTCAGTGCAGCTTCAAATGACTTTAAACAATACCAGACGATGAATACGGGTCTTATCTAGCGAAACGATGTGCCATTTCGAAAATAAATAAAACAGTTAAAGTTTTATTAGCACAAATGCTCGCCTTGTTCTGTCCTGAGATGCACGTTTGTGATTCTCCTGTTCGAACTCAACAAATCTTTTTTCGAGTCATTGCGTTCGTTGAATGATCAAAATGACTCGAAAAAAGACTCGTTCAAAATTAACAAATCTTTTTTCAAGTCATTTCGTTCGTTGAATGAATAAAATGACTCGAAAAAAGATTTGTTCATTTTGATGAACGAGTTCGAACAGGAGAGTCACGAACGTGCATCTCAGGACAGAACAAGGCGAGCATTTGTGCTAATAAAACTTTAACTGTTTTATTTATTTTCGAAATGGCGCATCGTTTCGCTAGATAAGACCCGTATTCATCATCTGGTATCGTCATTTGTCATTTGAAGTCATTTGAAGCTGCACTGAAAACTCATTTGGACCTTGAACCGTTTTGGCCACTATTGAAGTCCATTATATGGAGAAAAATCCTGGAATGTTTTCATCAAAATCATTAATTTCTTTTCAACTGAAGAAAGAAAGACATGGACATCTTGGATGACATGGGGGTGAGTAAATTATCAGCAAAAGTTTTTTTAAAAAGTGAACTAATCCTTTAAGGTCCGTATGAAGTTATCAAATAACGCAATTAGTAACTTTTTAGGGGAGTAACACAATATTGTAACTTTTAAACATAACTTTTTTGGTAGCTGGCAAATAAACATGGGCAATAACACTTTTTCAGCGCCAAGGTTTTAGATAAAAGTTTTATTTCAATATATACACAAATAAGTGTATATTTTTAGATGTTGTGACTGGTTTTAACCTGATAAGCACGTGTTTTATGGTTTGAGGCTGCACTGTAGTTAATGCAGCCGTATGCGCTGCAGCTGTTTATAGCTAAACGTCATCCCTGGGTTTTACTTCCTCTGCCAGTCTTGAGCTTGCAGGTACTGAACCTACCTGAGAAAGGATCGGTTTCAACCACTCCTTCCTCTTTCACAAAGACGCAACTGCCACTAGACATTTGACATACTCTGCAAATAACGGCTGTATCCTCACACACACAAACAGAAACAACGGAGCAAGAGGAAAAAAGAGAAAGAAAAAAAAAACTCACCCCACTTTCTTTTTGTGAAGTAAGAATCCGCTGCCGGATCATTGAAGTGCCTGCTGAACATGGTCTCCGCCCCCGCATGGAAGTCATAGGAGAACACCAGTGCTGTGGAGGACAGACGTGATTTCATATACAAGTCTCTAAAAGGATCAATGACAATTTTGTTTAAAACACATTTAATTTCATATAGAAAAAAAAAAACGTTTATATTATTTTCCCAAGTATTATTATTAACAAACAATTAATCTGCATGAATACATGAATAAATATTTGTGTTAAATAAACGTAAGAAATGTGTCAAACTACCTATGATTTATTTTTCTTTTTTATGAAACATCAGAACAGATGTGAATATTAATTCATTAATTAAAACCGCCTCAGAGCAGAGGTGTAACCAAGAAAACGTATGGGTGAACTGCATTTTAAAAGTATTTTTTTAAATAAAAAATGAGCATCATTAAGTGGAGAAACCAAAAGCTGTTCTGCACAATAGTTTGGATATGCACATGCCCAGTCATATAAAAAGTTATTCATACAGTGGTCTCCAAACGCTTTGGTGGTGAAGACCTCTCGGAGGGTCACAGTATTGGAGTGCTGAATCTTCTTCCACATGTCTACCAGCATCATACACTTGGTGTTGACCAGCCTGAAGCCTGTGAATGCATAAAAGTAATTTCCAAAGTTACACACGAGTACTTAACAAAACCAGTAGGCTACCACTGCTTTCTTTACCACTCCCTTGTACCACCACTGCTTTTTTTTATTGTTTTGTTTCTTCGATATTTTTTAGATATATTATTATTATTATTATTATCTCGATATTTTCATGACCATAAGTACTTCAAAAGCATTCTGAAATTGTTTTCATTTTTAATTACGTTGTTCATTGGATAATAACACTTAATATTGGCAGTTTACAGAACAGTGATATGGGGGGGAAATGGAATTCTAAACACAAGTATTCAAAATCTCTACAGGAATTGCTATAGATAAAACACTTAATGTATCCTCACCATGTATCCTCCTGAGGCAGTAAGGCAGGTCATCTTTGCTGTTGACTGCCTTGTAGCAGGAAGTGATGTAACTGAAATTGCTGGTTTTCTGAAGACGGTTGGGTGGGGAAGGGGTTCCAGGGGAAAGAGGCTGTGGTAACTGTCTATCTCAGATGGCACTCCTAAAGGGGAGATGGAACAGCTGACTTCAACATACAACACACCTGTACTCACATACTGCAAACTTCATACTATTCAAACATACTGAAAAAAAGAAGGATTTTATGTGGATATGGATGACACAGGTGGATAACCATATAGATACTTTTCAAAACATTCAAAATAAAGACATACAGACAAAGGATGTGGTTTTCTTCTCAGAGAGCAGGTAAATCCAGATGTGCGGACCACAAAAAAGACATTATAACTGAACAGTTGCTACGTTGTCCATTAAAACAAACTTATCATGCCAACACAAGTCAAACCACATCCTACCAGTGTTCTCAGACTGATCTATCTGTGCCATCGTTATCAAATGCCTGTTAATCAGCTCCTACAAAAAAAAGACAAACATAGGTGTTACAATAAATAAGTGAAATAAAATTCAGACAAAATCACCAACTTCTAGACAACACTGGCTAACACATGAGGGCAGAAACGGCAGATTACCTGTCGGAGTTCGTCGGCCATAAAGAAGGATGGTGCGTTGGCTTTTGGCTGCATGTATGCCACATGAGGTGCCGTTTGTGGATACATGTGATACGTAGGGAACACCTGAAAATAAAAAAAATAAAATAAAAAAATCAGGTAAAGACAATAATAGTGCACAGCAAACTCCCAATTTACGTGGACCATACCATTCCAGCCAAGGGAGCAGGGGTGTTATCGGTATAGAAGTAGGTTGTCCCGCCTACAGTCTCCTTTTGAATTACATGGGCTCCACCTCCTGGGTCAGACGCAGTGGTGGGCACCATGTAATTGGCTGGGTTGGGATTGGGGTTGGGGTTGGGGTTGGGTGTATGGCTGCGCCGCCGCGGAGCTGGGGAGGTGTGAGGGGTGATTTTGGGGGAGTGGAGAGGCGATGACCCAGCAGAGAGGGACATACCTGTCCAAGAAACCACACATTAAAGCCTGATTAAAAACAGATTCACAAAAAGAAGACCACAAACTAAACTAAAAGATTATACACATAAAAAAAAAGTCAAAACTTTTTCTGGGTGGGACTTTTTGGTAGAGTCACTGACCAGGTGCAAGAGCAGCCGCAGTGGAGCTGCTCAAGCCAGGATGAGGGAAGATGGGGGAGGCGAATGCTGGCACGGTTGGCTGAGATATGGAGGCCATTCTTGGGGCCCCTTTAGGGACAAATTCACTAGCTGTGGGGTTAGGAGCCTGCAAAAGAACCACAGATATAAACAAACTGTAATGGTTTCACTCCAACAACTTCAATAAAGTTTTCCCCAAGTTAAGGTTAAAAAGTATCAAAATTAACTAATATCTTTAGGAACTCCTGTATAATTAGGCTGGTTTCTGACTCATTACTAATCGGTTTTCAAACTGGATTCAGGTTATTTATTTATAATAAAAAAAACATGTATTGCAATAAATAGATTAAAATTTTAAAAATAATTATAATAATGAATTAAAATAACAATAGAAACAATCTTCTTTTTTAAATTACTCATTTATAATATATATATATATATATATTTTTAAATATTAATTGGGTCTTTATACATAATGCATAAACTGGATTTTAAATTTTAGGATGGGGTCCCTCGCATGAGTATTATTTGGGGTAACTAAAAGATTGATGTCTTAGGGGGTGTTTACATTAGGGTGACCATATTTTAGTTTTCAGAAAAGAGGACGGGGGCGTGGGTGAGGGGTGAATGCATCAAAAAAATACTTGACAAATGCATTCACAACCTTGCAATTATGTTATTGTACTTTAATACATAAAGTAATACATCCTTTCCATTCAACGTTTGGCCCGCAAGCAACAATAGAATAATATATATATTAAAAAAAAACAGTTTAGCTTTTAACACCTTTTACATGACACTGTTTATTTTCATGGCCTAATGTTAAAATAAAATAAAAAAATCTATTAAACTGTTTCAGTAAAAAATAATTTCAATCCTCCTGATGTTCTCTTGTATACTTTCTTTATGTGGGCTTATAAGTCGCTATATAGCACCTTTATTTGACACTGAGACATACGTGCCAGCTTTGCAGGTCATGCATTCTGCTTTACACGGATCCTGACCGAAATGAAAACACAGGAATTGTCTCTGTAAATCATCTGTGAATTTAAAAAATGTTTTACTGTTCAGGAGCCATGTGCCACTGTTGATAAGCAAGAGCTGCTCTGTCTTTCTCTTGTGCTCTCGTGGTGCTGAGGGTAATGACCGAGATGCAGTTTGGACAATGCTTGCGTTACGTACATGACCAACTGACCAATGGTGGCATGCGAGAAGGCGGGAGCTAAAGCAATGCAAAAAACGGCGACTGTAGAAAGCAAAAGCCGAATCCCGGACATTTTGGTTGATCTAGAAATCTAGACATTTTTAGGTCCAAAAAGAGGACATGTCCAGGAAAAAGAGGACGTATGGTCACAATAGTTTACATAAGATGTGTTCTTGCATTCAAAAACAACCAGATAAGAGTGGAACAGAGTACAATGGAGACATTAACACATCATCTTAAAATGCAATGTCAGACACAATTTAATGGCAACTCATGTATGTCTAAATGTATGTGGCAGTAGCATGACTATGCATTAACCCTTTATGATACAGAATAGAGATATGGCAACAATTCATTTCTACTCATTTCCTTGTTATTCAGAAAAAATACAATATTGCACTATGGGAATTAAAAGGGCAGACCTTAAGGTAGCCAATGATGTGCTGTTTTTAAGTCAAATGACATGTGAAAAATCTCTTTCCCACGGTCACCCTCACATGGAAGACACCTGTTGAAGTGCTCCAGGATTGCTCTATTAACCTCTTTTCTAAACATCTCTTCTCAAGCGAGAAGCATCTTTTTTTTGCAGCACCTTTGATAAGTAAATTAGATATTTTTATTCACAAATCAACTTGGTCTAACATAGTTTTACTGTAAATTGAGAAAACATCAATGTTTCCATTTGGCAACCCAGTACCACTATGGAAAAATAGGTATGCTGGAAATGCTGTACCACAATTGCAGTAATGTATTCCCCCATTGGGATTTTTATAGATGGTAGCATCAACAATATAATTGCAGTTATTTATTTATTTGTTAAATTCAGTTATTAAGTGTTTATTGTAGTATAGTTGTATTTATGTATAAATAACACAATGATTTCTTCTTTTCAGAAAATGAATACAGCAATATTTACGGAAAGGGCAATAGGAAGAGTGCAGAGTTAGGTCTTCCATGTAGAGTGAGGATGAGTTAGCCAAATGAATTATAGGGATTAAATGATAGGGATCTACTTATTTTTGGTTTGCATGAGTTTATCAATCTATCAATTTCTTAAAGGAATGTGCATTTAAATGCAAAGAATATCATATTTGATCAAAAAAACTACTTTCTTGACCCATTTTCCATTGTGGTATACTGTACCATAGAAGGTTAACGCTGAGGAATTTGAATACAAAACTTGTTATTTTTCCTGTGCAAACTGACAAAAAGCTATAACACAGAATACTGTAAGAGTATAATAATTATCCAAGTACTTCTACTGTTTACTTTTTTAAAGTTACTTATCAACAAGTCAGTTGTTGTTGGATGACTAGTCTGACCCAAAATTTAAGTAGAATGAAAATGTTTTATTTTCTTATGCCTTCTCAAAAGATGTTAGAAATACAGGTGGTTCTTGCATCAACAAAATACCCAGTCACAATATTAACAGCATAACTGACATATCAAACACTCACTTTTCTCCTTTGTGATATGCTCAAAGCACCAAAATCACTGAAGAGAGATGATGTTGGGGAATTTACTGGATCTAAAAGTGGAGTGGATGCATAAAAAATAGTTTTTAAATCTTACCACAACAGCTTAATTGCCAAAACAAAAATTTCAAACAACTTTTATCACACCATGTGTGCTGTGGCTGAAGCTCTTGGCATCGTTCAGCAGACTTGGAGAACTGCTACTGCTGGTCATCCTCTGAAAACACAAGCAACCATCAAAATGTGAAGTGTCCTATTATGAATCTCCACTGTGTGCTCTCAACTTGACAGACCCAGTTGCAACTATCATATATTGGTTTCCTATCACCACACACAGTAGTGGTTTAAGTTACCTGCATCATTGAATATTTGGACTCTGCTGGGCCTCCAAACCCATTAACTCCAATAAAAGTGCTGCTGAAGTATGAGTTGGTCAGACTGGCATCATTCAAAGCACCTCCCTCCATCCCAGGGACTGCAATAAAGAAAACATGTATGTGAACCCTTTGTATTTACAACATCATACTCAAGTCCTATGTAAACCTTTTCCAAACTAAATAAATCATTTAAAATATTGGTTGCTTCTGTATATATTTTAAGTGTTTAAAAAGATTACTGTGCTCTCCTAAAAGCAAGTTCCATAGATTTTCTCCTGAATACAAAAACAAGGTTTAAGGAGCCACTGGAAAAATGTCTTACTTTATTGTGAAAATGTACTCAGACACAAGCAAATCATATAAAGTGCCATCAAAACACTGGCGAAGAAATTGCTTGCTATTATATATTACAAGATATTTCAATCTTGCATGTGGACAATGGCAGGTTCCTTCCTATGGCAAACCGTTTAACATTACTCCCTTAAAACTAGGGCTGGCCTCTAATAGTTGACGAGAATAGGCTTGGTCAGCAAAGCAAAATGAAGACCTGCACCAGAGATTAATTTGGTGCAGAAAGCCAAAGCTTTTAAAAGCATTTCAACCCCAGCAATTATAAGTGATACATCTGGATGACAGCATCAAGCAAGATGGAATAGTTTGCTGCTTGGGTAAGTTATTAAAATCGAATAGGTCACGTGTTAACTGATTTTGTTCTGCCACTGCCACTTTTTGTAAAACTTTATTTCAGAAAACAGTCATTTTGCAGAATTACTGGTCAATCTGTAAAATGTACCAACTCAGCGACCACTTTGCACATTTGCTGTAATTCTGCATTATAGCCTAGTTAAATTTTTCCTAAATTAAGTAATTACGGTCTGTTACATTTAATCGGCTGCTGTGCCAGTCTAATAATAGTATTTATTGTCAACATTGCTTGTTCGTGGTGGTGGATTTCAAAATGCCACGATTGCGGTTCACTGTCTATGAAACAGAAGTGTCAGTCGACTGTCGCTAATTTGCTTTGATCTGATTTCTGTCCTGATGTGTCGGCAATCGGCATACATTCAATTTCGTTGGTTGTGTCATATGTTTTGCAACCAGTCCAGTTGTCACCATATTCAGCTGAAATGCACACCCCAATTGTGTAATGATGCAATTATTTGTAATGAGGATTTGGATTTTGTTTATCTTGGCAACAACTCTCAATCTCACTATGCTTATTGCTTGTTGCCTTTCTTGTCAAAGGTAACTTATGAAGACGCATGAAATACTATAAAATTTAAGATAAGGTTGTTATATTACAGTTTATTATTTGTATTTTAAATGCTTCTTACTATGGTTTAGCATTTCTCCTCTGACTAATCATGGCTTGAATGAACGACTAACAGTTGATAAGGAAAATATTGAGTTGGGGGCAGCCCAACTTAAAAGAAACGGTTAAAGTAAACAGTAATAAAAAAACTGGATTACTGAAGTACTACAAGATAATGAAATACTGGTTTGTTCTAAAGGAATAATTGTAAAAATGGCTTGCCATAGCTCTCAGTTTTTAAAAACTAGACAAAATACTCATTTTTAAAAAACATTTTGGAACCAGCAAAACCGCATAGATCATTAACTAAACGCTTTTGTGTTGTTTGTTCAAGTATTTTCGTCTTTCGTTAAAAGGTGTCTGCGCGCTGTGGAGTAACATGTTGAATTTCCCGTGTTGTTTTGGTGGCGAGAGGTAGGCCCGCGCTAAATCCACGGCCTCGATTTAGACAAAAGCCGCCGTGTAGTAACAACAACAGTGAACAGTACACACTAGGCCTCAGTGCAAACTTACTGGACAACAGCTGTCCCTCCAGAGCTGTTCCCGTGGGACCGAGAGTATCGTTCTTTTTGGGAACGTTCGCAGGAGCGCCACTGGCCGCACTCCCTCCAAGCACGTATCCCGCCGCCGTCACTCCTCCACCAGCCAGAGATAAAGACACAGGGCTTCCTCCTCCTCCTCCTCCAGCACCTGTACTACCACCGTGCAGAGAAAGGCTCGACATGGACGGCTCCTCGTGCAGAAACTGGCATTCATCTCCGTAAAAACAAGTCTTGTCTTTCGCGTAATAACGACAGAATTTAACTTTCACACCCGGTATTCCGACACCCCCGAGCGGAGCAGCTGAAGCTGGGAGTCCACTGTTCATGGCACCGCTGCTGCTGCTGCTCCCGCCGGAAGAGACTTGCACATAGAGCGAAGTTTAGCAGCAGTATATTCTAAAACACTTGAAAAATAACGAGCACCTTACTGGACGTTTAGCAATAAAATCAGCCTCCTCATCGAGCCAGATCATTAGTCATAAAGAGCCATACTTTTGTTGCCATGCACTGATACTCGTTGTCGGGGTCCATGGCTGGCCTACTAGTCCATCAGCCTGGCGTTTGGCTGAGATCATGCTGTTGTTGTTGTCTTCTGTCTACACTTGTTCAGCTAAGCGCTAATAGCTCTGCTGTGCATGCTGGGTACAACCAGGACTGCAGTTCACATAAGGAGTCAGCAGGGGATTGATTTAAATCATAAAGCACTTTCATTGATAATATATTGACATTTAGCCTACTTTTAGAGTGTTGATGTTGCATTTTGAGCCTGAGAGTTTAAAGCAGAGAATTTTACTTTGCACTTTTCTTTTTAACTCAAGAACACACACACACACACACACACACACACACACACACACACACACACACACACACACACACACACACACACACACACACACACATATATAATTTGGTATTTGTATCTATTTGATTTTAGCCTAAATAAGTGGCCTAAATAAGTATTTATCTTCATACATGTATTATTATTATTATGTAACAATTAAATATGAAATTTATCTAATATCATTAATTCATAGAAACACTGTTCATTAAGTTTTATTTTCCCTAGAATAAATTATATTTAGGCCTAAAGGTTTATTGCATCTGCTTAGTTAAATTTTACTATCCTACATTTAAGAGAGCTGTAATGTTAAATTCCTTTATTTAAAGATTGAGTGATTAAGAATAGAGAAATTTCCGTTGCACTTTATATCCCCAATCATTTAAATGAGCAGGAAAAATAAAAAAATAATAATTAAAAGCGATTTGTGTAATGAAAAGGTGTAGAAAAAAACAGAACAAATGTAGCTGTGTGTGTGTGTGTGTGTGTGTGTGTGTGTGTGTGTGTGTGTGTGTGTGTGTGTGTGTGTGTGTGTGTGTGCGTGCGTGCTGTGCGTGCGTGCGTGCGTGCGTGCGTGCGTGCGTGCGTGCGTGCGTGCGTGCGTGCGTAATTCCCTATTTTTCTCCAGGAATTCATACCTTGCCGCTAATGAAATACAATCTTTTTTTCGCCAAGTAAATATTCAGCTTGTGCATAATTCTCCAGCTTTTTAAGTAGATTATTACTACAAATAATTTCAAATTTGGGAAAGAAGTTGAAGAAAAGAAGAAAGGTGTAAGACTATATCATTTCTTTATAGCCAGGCTGTTGTCGCTCAGTCTGCACCTTGTCATATTTTTTCTTTTCTGACTGTGCTCGGTTATTCTGCTGTTGTCTCTGTTTAGGGCCAAATAACATTGTAGTTTACTTTGTTTTTGTGTTGTTTAATTCCAAAAAGCTATTCTTCTTTTTAACCATTAATCATTTGGTTGGGCCAGATTATTCTATTTATGTCAATTCGTATATTCGTATTATAATTAAGTAGTCATTTTATTATTATTAGACTATTTTTATTATTACTGCAATATTCTGCTGTAAAATAAAAATTCTCCAAATAAATAATATAGGCTACCAGAAATATCATTCCTTTTTACAAACAATACTTGCCAAAAGACTTCTTGTTTTAAGTGATACCCAACCTGCATTTGAAGAAGTGCTGAAACGTCAGTAAAGTGATGTCTGTGTGTCATGTGCTGACGCGAATGCCTTTGAGCCTTATTAAGAAGTGATTTTTTTGTGTCATGCGCTGAAGTGCAAGTTTTTGCGCCTCTGTTCGCTGTCCATCCTATTTCATGATCACACAAGGGTCGAGGAAGAAACTGTTACCTATGCATTCACGCGATGCGTCCAGGAAAGTGGCTTTTGGTGGGTAAGTCGGACAAAATATTTGTTACTGTGATTTAGCACTAAACCGGTGACACACTGCAATATAGTTTATTTATTGCAATATTGTTAATATGTGCACATTTTAATGAATTAGCTATATTCGTGTGTGATTAAAGTTGTCTAATTTCTATTTCATACATTTATTCCTTTAATTTAAGGTCTAGTCAATTGAATTATGTTCAGTTCTGTTCTCTTTTTTCTCTCACATTTGTTTTGTTCTTATCTCGTACCGAAGTGTTGCTCGTGCTGCACTTGGGAGCTCGAGGCAGCGCGATGACGGACGCTTCAACTGAGACTCGTTCACAATGTGACACTGATGTATCGGTAAGTTCTTCTGATCAGCTCCTCACACAGTACAGCTTTCTGCCCACAGTTCTCTGACTCCTTCCGAATATTGAGCTTTACCCACACATCCCACAGGGTTGAGGTTAGAGATGCTTCTCGATGAACTATTCACCCTCGCGAGTTTTGCCTTAACAGTAAACGTTAAGCTACTTTAAATGTAGAGTCATAAATGCCTTTTCCGTTTATTAAAGATAATTTGCAAAGCACATTTTTGTAAGACTTTAAACATTCTGTTTAAACACCGTTAACATTCAGTTGTTTACTTTAGAAATATTTAAAAATGTTTAAAATTACTTAAAAAAATGGTTAATCATTCAACAAAATAGAAAGTGGTTGAAAAAGGAGACATTTGTCCTTTAAGAGAGGATGATATCATCACAGTTTTTATTTATTTATGTGATTTTACATTATTTTATTAAGGAGTAGTTAATATGGTAAAAGGGTTCTCAGATGAAAAAGATGGAAAATTATATTTTTTAAAAAAAATTGCCAACACTTTGCAATGAGGTTTCATTTGTTAACACAGTTAACACAAACTAACAATGAACAGTTCTGCATCATTTATTAATCATAGTTCCTGTTAATTTCAACATTTAAAAACCAAAAGTTGCATTTATTAACATTAGTTAATGCACTGAACTAACATGAACAAACGATGAACAGTTGGATTTTTATTAACCAACATTAAACAAAGGTTAATGAATATGTATTGCTCATAATTTAATGTTAGTTAATACATTAACTAATGTTAACAAACAAAACCTTATTGTAAAGTGTACAATAGCTAATAGGTTATGTTTATTGTAGTTATTTGTAACAAGAGTTTCTGTAAGAAAGGGCATTAGATCTTTTATCTTGCATTTATATACTAATGTTTATCTGGTTTTTAAGCAGTTAAAGCAGCTATAAAAGCAGAACTGATGACTTTGAAATTGCAGTAATGACCACAGAGCTTTGCATTTTTACAGTTACCGTTAGGCTAATTTTTGCAGCATTGATGGTTATGAATGTTAAAGTCTGTACACACACGTATTTTTTTTTTTTCAGACCGTAAGATGCACATTGGAAGACACTGACTTGATGAGTTCTGACCCAATTAAACTGAACGTCACTGAAGGACAAACTGTGGAAATTTATAGTGCGTGCCAACAAAACAAACCAGAGGGGCTTAAATGTCTCTGCTACCAAAGGTTTGTGTTTGGATGATGATTGTTTAATGAAGGTTTGAATAGATTAGGCTACTCGAACACATCACCTGATGTAAAAGTTGAACAATTGATCGAAATCTTTTACATGCTTTCTACAGGATAAATTCCTCTATGGATCCATTACAGAACACCGAGAGATTTGGAAATAAAATATACACTGTAATCTGTCCAAATCATAGTGTTACCGTTGTTCAATCACAACAAAGTAAGTCAAACACTGAAGAAATTAAGAAAATAAAATTTCTATTTGCATCTGATCTAATCCATCACTTTACCCTGCTTGAGTTGTTTCATTTAAGACGTCCCATTGTTGTCTCTGTAGGAAGGCCATCAGTTCCAGTGCTCAAAGCTATTGCATTAGCAGGGAGTAGCTATATAGCTCAATTAGTGTGTACTTCTGAGGGGAACCCAAAACCAACCATCTGGTGGTATGGTAACAGGTAATATGAAGTTATTTGTTTTAGATACTGCTTCTGAAGGAATGGTTCCTTGTAGGGAGAATCACTGCTATAACTGTATATCTATATTTCGATTGTTTGTTTTCCCTTTAGCAAAAAACCAGAGGAGGGCATGACAAATAAGTGGTATAAGACAGAGAGCATTTTGATGAGTTATGATTATCATCCTGAAACTCCAAATATGAAGTGCTGTGCCTATAATTCACTGGGAGAAGAATGTACTGAGCTCCATCATTACGGTAAGTAATGTTTTTTTTTTTTTTTTTTTACAATAGTTACATAATTTTTTTTAGCAATTTTTTATACATGTACATAACATGTTTTCTATTTTAATGTATTTTCAAATTTAATTTATTCCTGTGATGGCAAACGCTGATTTTTCAGCATCATTACTCATTACTTCCTTCAGAAATCACTCTAATATGATTTGCTGCTCAAGAATTTCTTTTTATTATGAGCTATGAAACAAAACAATTACTTTACTTAATATTTTTGTGGAAACCACGAAACATTTTTCCCTCACGATTCTTTGATGAATAAAAAGAACAGTGTTTATTTGAAATAGAAATATTTTGTAACAAATCAATTTAATGCATCCCTGTTGAATAAAATTATTGTTTCTTTAGTTATACCAACCCCAAACCTTTTCCAATCTTTGTGGTCTGTGGGCCATGAGACAAGAAACATTGTTGAAACACTGTCAGCTACAACAAATGATTTCCTTTTCCTTCAGATCTTAATAAGAAAGTGGATGGGCAAAAGTTGATTTTCCTGAAATCTGGTCAGTCTCTGCTACTCCGTTGCACCATAAATTCTAAATTCAACCCAAAACTGAGATGGCACTTCAATAACACAGCAGTAAGATATGAATGGAAACCATGAAGGCATATTAAATCCTAGTTTCACTGCTCTGACAGTTTGCTGATGATTTGACTTGATTTGTATGCCCTTAATTCAGGTCAAGGGAATTACAGCATTACGTTTTACAGATTGGACAGAGCACTTCTTTATCGAATCAGTTAACGTAATGCATAGTGGGGAGTACATCTGCACATCTAAAAACAGCCACACTGGGAACACCTATATCAAGGTCCTTGGTAAGTAAAGCCATTGCCATTTTCTGTTAAAATTTTAAACATGTTTATTTGAATAAATGTGATTATAGAACACACAATGAGTGAATCATTTGATCAAGTCTTTGACTATAAATTGAGACGATGTATTGTGCAAAAAAAGAATGAAAAATATATTTTTGCCCCTCCTCTATTGGCAATCCTTTCTTGACAGAAAATGACAAAATTGAAATATTGGAGTTGAATGAGAACAACACCATACTAGCACAACATAAGGCAAGCTTTTGCTTCCGGGCTCTGGTGTTTTCCTCCCCAAAAGCCCAGTGTCACTGGATTACACCAAATCAAACCGAAATACAGGGCAGAGAGACCCACTACCTTGATTATAATAGGTATTTTCCTCATGCCATCCATTTTAATCCATTTTAGTGTGTTGTTGTGTTTGCTTATTTTGTTCATTCTCTCTTTAGTACTTTTGAGATGTGTAACTCTGAACCGGGCCAATATCAAATGAAACTAATGACTCAAGAATATAGTGTCAAGAGGAACATGTCTCTCTGCATTTTAGGTAAGTGGTCATAAAATAGTTTATAAAAAAGAGATGTTAAATGTGAAATACAGTAGTCAACATCTGAAGTGGATCAAAACCTTTAATCAAACTTATACATGAATTTTGAACAATACTCGTTCTTGTCTGGACAACTTTGATTCACTTTTTTGAGCCACTTCAAATGTTGACTACTATGCAATCATTTTGCAGACATTCCTAGAATTACAATTCACGAAGATTCAAACTTCACCATTTGTGAGACTGAAAGCTCTCTACCTGTGAATGTCTCTTGGAAGATCTGCCCATCACATGCTAGGTGAGTCATTAAGACATAAACATGTTTATACAAGAAATACAAGTCATTTGTTTGTAGACTTATTTTAACATATACATGACTTATATAACCAGTTTCTCTACTGAAACACGCCATTGTTTGCAAATGAATTGAATATTTTCGCAGATGTATTGATCCTAAAGAGTGGGAAGAGATGTCTGTTTCCCAGCCCATGTTCATTGATTCAGATCAGTTCTGTCAGAAGAAAATTCACTTTGCCAGACCACACTCAAACAGGGAGGACCATCTTATTAAATGCTGCATCACTAACCTGGCAGGGACTGGCTGCAGTGAACAAATACTCCTGCAAACGAGTGAGTCTAAACCACAAATTGAACACTCCTGAAATTGGTTAGTGCAGTAACCAATCCTCCTTTTAGTTTAAAATGGTTAGCATTGAGGATGAATCACGATTTTACTTCAGTTTGGTTAGCAGATGCAGGCTTAAAACTCTCCAGGTGATTTTATTTTATTCTTTTTCCTTAGAATTCCGCATTGAATACGTGATTTGTTTCCTGCTCATCTTCATACTCCTCGTGCTCATCTTTGCCTTAATCATCTTCATCAGAGTTAAGGTAAACCTGTTGTCTCTGTCAGGATGACAAACACCTAGAATCATAGATCTTACCTCTTGAAACATACACTCCTTTGTCACAGAAGCCTGTGTACCAGTGTCAGATCCAGATGATTCAGATGGTCGGACCCAACGACAATGACTACATATACATTGATTTCAAGGAGTTTAAGTATGATCTGAAATGGGAATTTCCACGAGAAAATCTCGAGCTTGGTAAAAATAGGACCAGGAACCTTCTTTTGACTTGCTTAAATAACTTATTTGGTGTTACTAATTCCGTCTGTGTTCTTTCCAAAGGGAATGAGCTAGGATCTGGTGCTTTTGGGATGGTTGTGCAGGCTACAGCATATGGGATCAGCAAGCCGGGAGTCTCCGTTCAGGTGGCAGTAAAAATGTTAAAGGGTAAGTAATGCAATCAATCAGTTGTGTTATCATTGGCATTTTGGAATATGTTGTTAAAACGTGTCATATTGTTAACTTATGCGTCAAACAGACAAGCACCAGGCAATGGAGAAGGAATCTTTGATGTCTGAACTGAAAATGCTGACTCATATTGGACACCATGAAAACATTGTCAACTTGCTCGGAGCTTGCACAAGCTCAGGTAAGATTTGGAGATGTCATGGGTTTCTGAATCATATCCTCTGCTGGAGACTCCTACACATTAGAATATCTTGCATCTCTCTTGAATACTTGATTCTGATTGGTCGGTTGGAGGTTTGACCTCCTGCATGACAAGTCTCCATGTCTCAGCAATTTGAACTCTATTTCTTCTTGCATAATAAAATCATTAGTCAGCATGAAACGAAAATGGGTGCGATAGTCTTTTCTTCTCTAATGTGACGTACTTATCCAAGTGAAAGGACTTCTCAAACAAGAGCAAATCCAGGACTTGTTGTGGGACTTGATTTGGTCCATTGGGGATTACAAGGGAACAACTGTATAAAAACATAAGATTTGTCCATTTTGATTTCATGCTGACTTGAACTCAAATCAATACTCCATTTATTTGCTTATATGTCAGATCAGCATACTATACAGTCAGAGTCAGACAGAATTCTTCATTTCTTTTTCTTTTTTTGTTGCAGGTCCTATTTACCTGATATTCCAGTATTGCTGTAACGGAGATCTCTTGAACTACCTGAAGAGCAACAGGGAACGTTTTCACAAATATCTGACGGATGCTTTCAACAGGGACAGATTCAGGGGCCTCTACCACAACTTCCAGCAGAAGAGAAACTCCAGGTTTGCATAGCAGTCCACCAAGAAGTGAATTACATTAGTGGCCTTTTAGACAAAGCAAAAAAAAAAAAGCCCCTTGCGGAACAGAGGGAAATGAATATCTTGTACTGAAGGGGAACCGTAAATCTAAGGGTGTACATAATTGAATAAACTGTCATGCAGTTACTGTAAAAGACTATGTGCTTCACTCTCCTTGTCATGCCTCCTCAGTGAGTATGTTGACCCTGATAACAACCCATCCCTGCACATGACTCTTACAAGCAAAGGACAGGAGAACGAGGCGCTCCTCAGTCCCAGCATCAGCTCAGTGTCTACTGTTGAGGGTAGGTGGAGAAAAGGACAATTTGTGAGGTTTTAAAACAGATATCATCAAGTGAATTATACAATGACTTTTATGTTTACCGACTAATTTTATTGTTCATATCAACTTGGTTTCACTTATTAAACCATACATGCATGTTTTCATAAAACATCAATTTATAGAATTAAAGTGCTATTTTAAAGGTTCCTAATCTTGTTTTTGAGGTCTCCTACAATAGGTTTGCATGCATCCAAGGTTAAAAAACACTTTAATTTGATCATAATATACAACTTTTCTCACAGTCTCACAGTCTAAATCTGTTCGAAAAAGAATTCAGTCTCTCTAAACCCCTCCTTTCTGAGAGTCAACTCTACTCTGATTGGTCAGATGACCCAGTCTGTTGTGATTGGTCTTCTGCTTGCAGCATGAGTTGAAACAAAACATCCATTACCATATCTGAATTGCAGCACTTGTATATAGTGATAAGAACAGTAACGATGGCGTCGGTTTTACCATATCAATTCAAGCCCGAGTCCTCTTCCTTTGAAAGTGCATGCAAATTGGATTTTTTCGCATCGCAGAAAACAGCGTCTTCTCGACATTTTGACGACACGAACCAAACACTTCCAGCCCTTAGCTACAACTATATTGTTTGAGGGCGAGTCAAAGTAAATGCTGTTTGCAGGTAGCCAATAAAGACCATTATGCAAATTTGTAACAATCCTATATATATGACCTATTCACAAACAGCTATATTACACACTGCATGAAAGGTATGTCTAAAAAGCGTAATAGGGGCACTTTAAGCAAAACTTGATTGCAGAATGTCAATATGCTCATTTTGTTTTTTATTTGTAACCAAATAACTAATAATAATTAATACAGTAGATAATACAACTAAATTGTTTTATGTCAATTCTGTAAAGAAATGCTTGAATGTGAAGACAAACTTCAAGAAGAGGAACTTCAGAGTCTCACCTATGATGACCTCCTGAGTTTCTCTTTTCAAGTTGCAAAGGGCATGGAGTTCCTGTCCTCTAAAAATGTAAGCTTATCTTTCCGGTCAAGAAACTTCTACTTCCTGATATTTCAGAGATGAAACTGACACCTTTCTTTACTCTCCTCCTCTCTGGATACTTCATGAGCATGTCATAACCATTAGCTTCTGTGTTTTTGTACCCCTTTTTATATCTGAGCGGTTAATAATTTGTTTTCTCATATCATTGTATAGTCAATGCAAGGCTTTAGTGAACAATTTTCTGCCTACAGTGTATCCATAGGGATTTGGCAGCCAGAAATGTTTTGGTGACACATGGCAGGCAAGTGAAGATCGGCGACTTTGGCCTCGCCAGAGACATTGAATATGATTCCAACTACGTCGTAAGAGGAAATGTAGGTATTTTGGGTGCATGTATGATAGTCTAGATGTGACCTGTCTTCCTTTAGTCTTCCTTTAGTTGACTTACAAAAATGGTTTACATGCCATTTACATGCAGGTGCGTTTGCCCGTGAAGTGGATGGCTCCTGAGAGTATTTTCAAAGGGGTGTACACTATGCAGAGCGACGTCTGGGCCTATGGCATTCTTCTATGGGAAATCTTTTCTCTAGGTGTCTCTCTTTGCTTTCAAAACAGCTTAACTTGTATTTAAACAAGAACATTTCTATAAATCTTTTCTGATTCAAAATCACACCGTGTTTTGTTATTTTTACTCACTATTCATGTCTATTAGGAGTCACCCCATATCCCGGTATAACTGTGAATAACACATTCTACAGAATGATTGAAAGTGGATATCAAATGGAACAGCCCTATTATGCAGCAGAATCTATGTAAGTGCCTCTATTTTTAATCAAATAGATATATTGTGTGTGTGTGTGTGTGTGTGTGTGTGTGTGTGTGTGTGTGTGTGGATAGACTTTAGAGTAGTCAATGTGCTGCTTGTATAGCAGTATAGATTTACTGTCCTAGGAAAATAACTCAACATACAGCCATTATTGTCAAAAAAGCTGGCTACAAAAGTGAGTTTTGTGTGATCAATAAGTTCAATATTTTGTGTGAGCACCATTGTCATCTAGCACTGCCTTAATCCTCCTGGCCATGGAATTCACCAGAGCTGCACAGGTTGTTGCTGGGATCCTCTTCCACTCCTCCATAATGACATCACCAAGCTGCTGGATATTAGACACATGGCGCTTCTCCATCTTCCGCTTGAGGATGCCCCACAGGTGCTCAATAGGGTTCAGGTCTGGAGACATACTTGGCCACTCCATCACCTTTAGCTTCCTCAGCAAGGCAGATGTCATCTTGGCGGTGTGTTTGGGGTTGTTATCATGCTGTTCGGCCCAGTTTTTGAAAGGAGGGCATCATGTTATGCTTCAGAATGTCACAGTACATGTTAGAATTCACGTTTCCCTCAATGAAGGTGCAGCTCCCCAGTACCAGCAGCACTCATGCACCACCATGCTCGACTGTAGGCAAGACACAATTTTCTTGGTACTCCTCAGTCCTCACCAGGGCATCGCCACACATGCTGGACACCATCTGAGCCACAGAAGTTTATCTTAGTCTCATCGGACCACATGATATGGTTCTAGTAATTCATGCTCTTGGACAGGTTGTCTTCATCAAACTGTTTGAGAGCTTTCTTGTGAGCCAACTTAAGAAGAGGCTTCCTTCTGGGACGACGGCCATGCAAACTGACTTGTTGCAGTGTGGGGTGTATGGTCTGAGCACTGACAAGCTGACCTTCCGCTTCTGCAACCTCTAAATCATGGGTCACCAATCTCGGTCCTGGAGGGCCGGTGTCCTGCAGAGTTTAGTTCCAACCAGGTCCAACACACCTGCCTGAACGTTTCCATTATGCCTAGTGAGACCTTGATTAGCTGGTTCAGGTGTGTTTAATTGGGGTTGGAGCTAAACTCTGCAGGACACCGGCCCTCCAGGACCGAGATTGGTGACCCATGCTCTAAATCAATGCTGGCAGCACTCATGCATCTGTTTTTTGAAGCCAGCTTCTGCACCTGACGCACAGCACGAGGACTCAACTTCTTTGATCGACCCTTGCGAGGCCTGTTCCGAGTGGAACCAGTATTGGAAAACCTGTTTGACCCTGGCCACTGCACTGTAACTCAGTTTCAGGGTGTTATCAATCTTCTTATAGCCTAGGCCATCTTTGTGAAGAGCAACAATTCAAATTCTCAAATCCTTAGAGAGTTCTTTGCCATGAGGTGCCATGTTGAGCATCCAGTGGTTATTATAAGAGAATTGTAATCAAAGCACAAATTTTAACTGCTCTAATACAAGATACACAAATTTGTATGGTCCTGTCAAGCAGACAAAAAAACATGAACATGATGAATAGGACATGTGGCATTTTGTAAGGTGTAAGGTGTACTCCCTTTTGTTGCCAGCAATTTGGACAATTATTGTAAATATATAATAACTCAAAATAATATAAATCTATACTGCTATACAAGCAGCACATTGACTATAAAATCAATCCAAGTTTAATTTCTATAGTATTGTCCCTTGAGAAGTTGACTAAAATGTTTGTTGAAATGTGAGGGGTGCACTCACTTTTGTGAGATACTCTATGTATATATTTATATATGTACACACACACACACATAAACATATGTGTCTAAGATAAGATTGACAATGACAAAAATAAACCTAAAACATTTATTATGCAGCACATATTATAGAATACTGGTGTTTGTGTTTATTTAGATACAGCGTTATGTGTCACTGCTGGACACTGGATCCTGTAGATCGACCTTGTTTCTCCAAGCTTGTGGCTTTCATGGAAAAAGAGCTGGCTGCTTTGGAAGAGAGGGTGACTTTTATGTGAAAATTATTTTTTAAATATGGTAACATTGCTGGCTGATCCACATTTACTGTGATATCTGTCTACAGCTATATTACAATTTTGGAGGATCCTGCTACAATGAAGTAACATACCAGAATACACCGATGACCCCTGATACTGCATTGATGGAGAACAAGCAGGATGCCTTCCAGTCCAACACTGAGAATTCAGATGAATGCAAATCTGTGGACAGTCCTGGATTAGTAAGAACAGAACCTCTTGTTTGAATATGAGTTTAAGCCTTGCTTATGTCTGGAATGGGGAAAACTTAAAGCATAAGTTGTGCTTCCAATACCACTTACACAGCATTTTTAGTTTCAAGAGAAATTGTGGAAGGAATTATGTATCCTTTATTGTACCACCAATAATATGTTTAATATTATTAAGCCCTATTAATATGTTTAAGGCCTATTAACCCTGATTTGGTTATCAAATGTTGATTTTTTTTTTTATGGGTGTAAACAATGTTAATAATATACAGTATTTGAATGTTGTTTTGTTCAGCAAGCTCCTTTGGGAACTATGAAAAATAACAAATCTTCCATATTTTAAATAGAACGTTAGAATAGCCTACTGAATAACCTGCTTCTGTACCATAATGAAGGATGACAAAAGTTTTTTTGCTGCATTTGCAGACTCTAATAAATTGCTCTATTTTTATAAGAAAAACTATTTATTAAATTACCGTTAAAACATTTATGGCTTAATCATTTTCCTTTAGTATTATTTATGATGTAATAAGAATAGTCTACAGTCTGCTTAGTTATGCTTATTTCTTGTAACACAAATTTTATTTGCAGTTGTGCAGATTTTCTATCAACAAAATTAACTTTTTCAGTTCCATTGCTTAAAGTGATAAAGTATTAATTGTAATGTAATCATTGTTTATTTCCCTTACTTTCGAGAGCACTGGGACAGTGAATGTGTGTACATAATTTTGAAAAGGGATTAGCTCAAAAATGTTTATATGTAAGGTTTAAGATGCAACAGAGCAAATAAAACACAAATTGTGCATTTTTGTCTCATATTTTTGTGCAACCTCAGTTAGGGCCTGAGCAACGATGATGAGGACCCCCCTTGTGGAATTGCTCCGTTTATATTATATGGAATGCGTTGACTTTGAAAGTGTTTATATCATAAACCTACAGAGGAGGGCGCCATGGTGCATGAACCAGTGCCATGACACCAGGGCTGTAGTAAGGCCCTGTCCCAAATGGCAGCCTAAGCACTTCCTAAGAGTCTGCACTTTCGTGACGTAATGGTACTTTGACTGTCGGGAAGAAATCTGCTGCAGAGCTCGCATCAGTGCGGGCTCAGCAAAAGTGCGCATCGAGGGCGCATATCGACCGCAAAGGGGGCACCCTTCTGAGACCAAAAATGGGACACCTGGTGTTGTGCCGAATTATGACCCCCACCAAATTATTACCCCCCTAGCATTGGTAGGTTTAGGATTAGTTGTGGGGGAGGGGTTAGGATCAGGGGTGGTGGGGTTAGGATTAGGCAATCAGGTACTGACTTCAACGAGGGGGGTTATAATTTGGCAGGGGGTCGAAATTCGGCACAACACCGGTCTCATGGACTTAACGGACACGCGCACACAGCAGCCATTATAAGTCCACAAGACTTAAGAGTGCAATTTGGGACAGGGCCAGTGAGTTTGGAGCAGAGAAGAGGCTCACTACAGAGAGCCATGGGTGGAGTGTGAAGTCCAGCTATTCCTCTCTGGATGTAATTTGGGCATAATGGGTGGAGCCAGAAGGTCCAACCACACCCCACCCTACCCATTACTCTATCCATCCTCCCATTAGATTCACAGAGGTGTAGCTGAACGATATTTGGCTCTGCAGTCCAGTAGCACCTCAATGCAGTACATGAGATCCACGGGGAGGAGTCGGATCAAGATCCAAGGGTTGGAGATGGGTTGGATAAGGGGTGGGTTTGGGGATTAGGGGTGGGTTTAGGGATCAGGGGGCGGAGATGGGTAGGTTTAGGTATATGTAAAGTGGGAGGAGTTGGATCTGGATCCGACTCCTTCCCGTGGATTCCATGTTCTGCAGTGAGAACCATCTCCTGCAGTGAGCACCGCTTGGGTCAGAGACCAGAGAACCCTCTGACCAAATGTTTACTATCAACTTGATTTGTTTGTTGTACAACCCATTTAACTGTAATCAGACCTTATATATAATGGTCTCAATATTTCCACTGTCATTATATATCCTACATATTTACAGAAGAGAACATGACATTTCAAAGCAAAATCTAAACTCAAATAACTGCATAGGCTATTAACAAACAGCCAAATTAAGAACAATAGCCTAAGTAGGCTATTGTTTAGTCTTTAATCGTCATTCATCATGTTTAATCAGTTTTAATATGCTTGATGTTTATTGGTCTTCAGTGAAGCTTAATTTGCTAGTCTATTCGTTTTAGACACGTGACTTTTTCCCGGGCAAAATAAGATGGGAAACAAAAAACACAACAGAGATACCAAGGAAAAACGGTCAAATCAAATAAGTGAATTTGATCCATATACCAAACTTGTCCCAGAAAACATTTTTACTGATTTAATGTTGGCACACAACATTTGCGTACATTTATGTAGGCTATAGTAGCCTATTTAATTCATAATCCGTATGCCAGGCAGAGTCTGTGCATTAAGGCTACTGAAAATATTTGAAATATAGGCCTAGCCTATAAACCCCAATAATCATACGTTAACTGTAGCCTAGTGTGTGAGGGTATTTTCGACAAATCCTCCTCATTGAGCCACATTACGATACGGCTACTGATATTTAAATCGAAAAAAGACTACTTGGCCCAAAGGACAATGACCTCGTCCAAAACGAGCCATTTCCAGTAGGCTGCAGTTTGTAGAGGACACGCGCAGGAGCCATGGACATAAGCGCTGTAAATGCTCTCACATACGAAGAATTTGTGGAACTATTCGGTAATGTGGTTGAGAAATGCCCCATCATTTCTGCTGCAATATGGTCCTATCGGCCTTTCAAAGATCTAACAGACATCGAGGCTCACATAACAGAATTTATTCACAGTCTGTCAGACTCAGGTAGGCTATTTTTTCTGCTTCATCAACTTAACAACAATTGGTATCACGTTTTCTTAAGTTTTAAACACAATAATTTATTTACTTGTTTATATACAATAAAAGTACATTACATGTGTTCAGGTAAAGAGGGCATTTTACGGTGTCATCCTGATTTGGCGGGCCGAGATCTTCAGAGCGGGACACTAACACGCGAGTCTCGAGAAGAGCAGAGCCAAGCCGGTATGACCGCACTGGATTCCGCAGAGATTCTGCTCATGCACCGTCTAAACTCGGAGTACAAGGAACGCTTTGGCTTCCCTTTCGTCATATGCGCCCGTCTCAACAACAAAGTGGATATTGTGCGCCGACTGTCTGAACGCCTGAAGAATGACTGTGCAGCGGAGCGGGAGCTCGCGATCGAAGAGGTTAAAAAAATCTGTAGCCTCAGGTTACACAATATTGTCCTATCTGGCATTCAAACAAAACTGTAGCCTACCTCAAGTTAACTTTACAAAAGTGTTACTGACTCTCTCTACTTGATTGTAGCATAGCTGTATTATTTTAATTTGTAGGCCTGTTAATTTGTGTAAAATAAGAAAACACAGATTTTTTTTATTCATGTAGCCAATATTATGGCGATTAAAAGCCACCTTTTAGGGCCCCCTAACTCAATAAGATAATATTTGTGATCTTTGTGTAAATCTATAGGCCTAATAAAATTAAGTGATAAAAACGGCAGCACATGTTTTTGTCGATGTCCCAACATGTAGCAACATCTCAGAGATGTCTATTTGATGTGCGTTTACATCTGATCTGGAGGACTTTTTTTTAAGTTTTTTTTTTTTTTTTAGTAAGTTTGCTCATCCGCAATTTTTTTTAAATGCGGACTTTGAGGCATAGGCTACGGGATGCTTTGTTTTATTATTTTGTTTGCACCAAATTAAAACACTATGACACCACGCCTAATTTTATTAGAAGAATGTTGTAAGAGGTATGCTACCATTTGTAGGCCTAAATTAAGAAACCATTTAGGCTAAGCTATAAAATGAGCAGCCATTATTTTTTTAATGTCCAAGAATATCCGATTTGATTTTGAACATTTTGTGTTTCAATGGCGTGCTGCATTTCGATTAGCCTACAGAAAACATGAAATTGACTCTACAGAAGCTTCGTCTCTCGCGCAACTGAGATCGCCCCCTGCCAATCTCCAGGATTTGACCAAATGTTGTCATTGTCACTGTGAGAATGAATTGGAAAGTCACATTTTGCACACGTATGGTTCCACTCATCGATGGCAGACTGAAAGATTGGGTTGATGTCTCTTTTGGACAGTCTTACGAGTCTTGTGAAACTGGAGATACGTGCGAGTGCAGGGGTGAAGGCGGTCCCGCTAGAGTTCCCGGGGCCACACACGACTCATCCTTCAAATCCCCGGACGTGATGGAGGAATCCTGTTCGGGATCCACTCCTCTGGCTCTCCTCTTGTCCTCTTCCTTTTTCCACTTCATGCGTCGGTTTTGGAACCAGATCTTGATGTGTCTCTCGGTGAGGCTGAGGGTGAGCGCGAGCTCCACGCGGCGTGGGCGCGAGATGTACTTGTTGAAGAGGAACTTTTCTCGAGCTCGAGCAGCTGCGCTCTGGTGTAAGCAGTCCGCGTGCGCTTGTTCTCCTCGGCCTCTACCATGTAAGGGCCTAAAACACAAGTAGCCCACATGAATGACATTTTTAGTAAAGTCATTTTTTTCTACATTTTTTCTCGCTGTCACACCATCTACCGCTGAGGATATTACAGACTGTAGTTTAAAAGCTATCTGACGCCTAAAAGTTGAAGGGTCAGAAGAACCAGTTCAGTTTGTAGTCCTGCGACTGTCTATGACAAATTCATGATTTAGGCTAACCATTAACCATTCCTGATTTTAATTCCTAAAACAAAATGTTTCTGACAGTGTTATGTCGAATTAATTTAATTCGCCCGTAAAAGCAATCGATTAATTCGATAGTAAAAGCAGCCTCCTGAATCAACATTTTCTGAAATCTGAACTGAACTCTATAAATATTTGTTTCAGAACCTGCTTTTTTGTCTGATGATTTTCAGCAATAATATCATCTCTTTTGTTTTCTAATCATATACTAATTAAGGATTTAAAATTAGTCTTTAAAAAGGCATTTATTTAAAGCAAAATAAATCAAGAATACAATTCTGCATTGGTCCATAAATGTCACGCTTTTGGAGCCCTTTCAAGTGTCAAGTAACATCTGTGTTCCTCAGGTCATCGTTTATAATCCCAAATATTAATTACAGGTATAATATTTAATAATAATTGTATATAGGCCAATTTAGATGTAGATAGTAAATTATTTTGTTGTCATTAAACTTTTTACTATTATTTTTTATCATTTTATTTTATACTAATTTTAATCATAATCAAACTGTAGCCAAACAATATATTGTTCTCAAAATCATCTTATATATATGTGAATAGTTGTAGGCTAATAAAAATAATCAGGCAGCTGAAAACTATGCAATATAAATGTATAGGGCCAATTAATTTAAAATGTAGTCTATTCTAGAGTGAAGCAAATAATAAAAAACTAACATTCTTAATTTCTGCTGCATTCTTCTTATAGACGATTTTGGACGTGTATCCTAAACTGTAGGCTGAATGACTGCTCTAACGATTTAGATAATTAGAAAATAGCCTATAATAATTATCTACTTGCAAATGGATATTTCGTTTAAGCGCTTGAGAGTTTGGAGATCGTGCAGATGAATTTGGCATTAAGGCCTGCTTTCGTTTTAATAAATTTGGTAAACATGTAAAGATTAATGATCAAAGTATGCCTACGAGTTACCTGTCCACTGGCCTTTCCAGGCGTGTGAGTGAGATTTAGTTGACTTCATCCACGGGAATGGGAGATGGTATCTGTTCCGATCCCCGCACAGGTCAAGAGAGTCTCCGTAACCCCCGAGCGTCTGTAGAGATGTCTGTGGAGTCTGAGGAAGATGAAGATGAGGCCCTGCTAGGTCATCCCGGGTCGACATGTTATAAGAGGTAATGTCGGTAAGATTTGTCTGGTCCTGTGCGCCCAAGGACGGCGAGGCGTAGACGGACTGAGTCTGTCTACTCATATACAGACACGGTGGAGGGTTTTGGCAGTAGTCTTCGTTGGGGTGTCTCTGGAAGACGCAAGAGTCCTTGTACAGATGGTTAGGTGAGTAATAGTGCTCTTCCCGATTCATGATTGCCACAGACCGGGGAAACCGTGCTGTACTCGAGCACATGAGCCAGCGCCCTGCCCCTGATCAGGACCTCTGCTCTACCTGCAGTCTGAGCGTCTGGCGCCGCCGCTATAGGGCCTCATAGGTGTGCCACCGGGACCATGTGACCCTGCTGCACCATCGCTTTCACTGTTTACACAAAGCTGTCAACTGGCAGTAGATTCTGTTCGTGTTTCCTTTTGACTGCCCCGCGGTTTGACAATAATTGAACAGAACTGACCATGCTCAAATCAATGCCCTTGGCAAACACTCTCTGTTTGCCTGCGACTATATGTGCTACACCTGCAGTTGTAATACTAGCCTACTACAAAGACAGGTGAATAGGGGGATCTGCATCTCTGCTCCCCGCGGAAAAGCTGCCACTTTTCATTGAATACCGACCAGATATAGGCTAAAGAAGATAAAAGCTTCTTGAAAGTGCTTGATAAAGCAGTTAGTTTGGTTCGGGGCTCTATTTGTCTTATCAACTTCCGAGGAGAAACAGGATCGATTCTATCAGAGGCAAAATCATCAAACCCATCTGATTTTTTTATTGTCCTGAAGGAAATGTTTTTACAACAACATCAGTAAGCAGCATTTGAGTTGAGCGGCACCATCGGGATGTTGTTCCAGGATCAACAAAATATGTTGATCCAGGAATAGGCTTGAGAATGGGAAAATCACGTTGACCAAGCGTTGCGGAGTTTCGGGTGATAGCACTTTATTCGAGATTTAGGCTATATCACACATAGCACAGAAGTTTTAAGTTTTAAAAAGTATTTAAAAAAATAGCTAATTGACGTTTAGCTTATGATGCCAATTAGAATGTGTTATTTATTTATCAGACTGCGCCCCCAAAATATTGCCTAATTGTATTTAAGAGGCCCCCTAAGTATTTGTCACGTATAGGCTAAAATATGAACACTGCCACTGGTGACAATGGCAATCATTGCACACATAAGCTACATCCCAACTGTTGTCTTCAACCAAGCTTACCTGCCATTAAGCACACCCGCCTACGGTCCATTAAACTAAAGTCCTCGTGGTTAAATAAAAACGAGCTGTTCGGTGTAAACGAATTAACATGGAGAGTGAAACGAAACTCAATTAGTTAGAGATGTGTGCGTAACGTGCGCGCACGAGGTGGTCCGCTGTTTGGAGAGGTCAGACTCAGAAAGAAACGGGCAGCATAAAAAGGTGTTTGGAAATTATACCCAAGTCTTCTAAAAACACGTCCAAAACAATCAATAATTTACATTTCTATTTTTTCTTCATTTTTAAGAGGATTGAAATTAAATTCGCCAAAATGTCTCTATTTGGTTAGTTTTTTTAATAGAAGGGGAGCACATTACACCAAAATCAACTTTCATTCTTTAACATAAAAAGTGTTGCATTTCAAATAGTATCTATCAAGATTAGTAAAAAGTAATGGAAGAATCACCCATATACTTTCTTTTATATTTAGCCTATAAAAAAGATTGAAACATTTTTATTATATTCAAGCAACATTGGACTGGAGACTGTATGCCATAGTGCTGTATTTACACGGGCCTCTTCAAATTACAATAATGGCACTCTCTCTGCTATCTTAATGGGGCTCTCATGCGATATCATAAAGTTCAGGTAAATCCATTCCTCGCAAATCAAGCCTTGTAACGACGCTTAATGGTGTTTATATATGAGCTCTTTTAAAAAGGGACGGAAACCGTTATCCGCGACTATTTTCACAATGTTGAAAGAGCACAAGGATTTATGAAGCGTGAGTGAGACTACGCAATTTGGAAGTATATCCATGGAAGGGTTTGAGAGGAATAATGGTGCAAAGTGATATTTAATGTAGCCATAGCGGAAATACACAACTTAAGGCACTGGAACATAAAATCGGCTATAGCCTAGCAATTAAAATGCGTTTTGAAACTTTAGATAAAATGCAATAAACCAGTTAGGGGACACGCAAAAGCGTTCTGGAACCACTTGTATGTTTGAGTAGGAGTAATGTGTAGCTATAAACGAGTTCAGCGTAGATAAATCATAATGGTACAATTGCGTTATGTAAAACGATACGTAATCAGATGTTGATAAACCCGGCATGCACCCACAAGATGCTTCGTCTCATAAAACACTAAATGAGAACGCATGCAGTTTTGGCTACACGTGTAGTAGGATATGTAATTTTTGATCAAGTGCATAATGTTTTTCATGGTGAGGTGCGAGTAGGCTAAAGCGAATCACATGGAAACAAAGCAGAGGAAGAACGGCGATAAAGTATGCTTGCTTACTGGCGACAGCTTGCAAACCCACCCACCCACACACAGAGTGTTATTTTCATGACATGATTTGTTATTCTCACAAATTTGTATCTTTTGTCATATCAACTTAGATAAATAATGTGGTTCAGATAACAATGTTTTTATATATATATATATATATATATATATATAATAATATATATATATATATATATATACATAATATAATATATATATATATACATATAATATATACATACATATAATATATACATACATATATATATACATACATATATATACACATATATACACACATATATATATACAAATATAAACAAAACAAACATCCGAAGAGACATTTGTAAAGCACAATAAGGTTTTAAAATAGTTCTGAAAATCGTATTTTCCAAAGTAAAAAAAAAAAATATTCACAGCCTTTCTCAATAAAAATCTTTCTAATTGTTTTTAAAATGCTATTTTAATAATATTGTTCCGTAAACATGAACAGGCGTAAATATCTCATGCATTCCCAAAACAAATTCTCCGTTGAGTGTTCCATCATTCTCTCTTTCTGTCAGTGTATTTTTTGACATCTGGAGAACTGTCCCGCACTGGTGAGCGCGATCGACTCCTATCGGACTTCCGGGAGAGGCTGGGGGAGTGGCTTCTGGATGATGAATGATTGAGTGTCGAAGAGCGGTGTTTTGAAGTGTGAAAATGAGAAGAATTGTGTCTTCTATGTGAATCTACTTTGTGATTGCACTTTTCACAGTCTGTTTTACGATGTCTTTCACAAACTCTGTTGTACCTGTGTTCATCCCTTCCTCTCTCAGAAGTACGCGTCAGAGCAGAGGAACGAAGAGTGTTCAGCAGAAAGCGCTTGTTTGTACTTCCCAGCGGACATTTCATCCTAGAATACAGCGATGTAACCAGTTTTCAGACGCAAAATACATGAGGGAATTACACATTCATTTATTTATAATAAAGAAAGCTTTCCGACAAGGTCATCCACACTTACCAGCCAGCAGGACCCATTGTCTGGACACGGACTTTTGCTCTATTAGCTTCTTTAAGGAGCTCCTCCACTGCTTTCCTGAGGGAGGAAGAAATATTAACAGGATTTACAGAGTGACCTAAGGACCCGCAGCATTTACTGTTTCATTGACAATCCTGACTGCAGCAGATTCAATATTTCTATATTGCTTAATTGTATTCACAGCTACTTATTTAAGGCAGTGGCACTGTAGTATGATCCCTGGCCATACATTATTACCGAACGTTATAACCTCTTCACTGACCGTTAGCCTATAACTTAGTGTTGCACACATCGCATAACATCTTAAACTAACCCTCTGAATTGGTTGAAAACCAAACTATAGCTATATATATTTAGGATATTCATACCTCTCTAGTTCACTATCATCCATGATTTATTTAAACTTTAACGGCATTCAATTAAATAATAATTCGTTTCGACTGTGCTTGCTAGCTGCTGCTGCTGTTGTTGTTTCCTATACTTGAGGACCCAAATTAGGACCCAGTTTGACTAGCTCAGTCCTAACCTAAATAACCGATGTAAAAATATAATCTAACGTCTGTTACGTACATGAGCATGACGATACAATTTCAAGCGAAAAATATAAAAACCCTTCTGTACTTTGAATTAACAAGTACAACATTTATTTGCGACACTTGGCTGACGTTATGCTCTACGATCGCATTTCAATCAGGCATATAAATGGTCACATCTGCTAATCGATTGACAGCTTGCTTGCTGAGTTCGGAACAATATTAACATACTAGCTTACTCCTACTATTTTTACCATTTTATGGCAGGAAACGTTAGAGTAGTATGTGGTTCCGAATTCAGCAGCGTGAGCGTCCGTATCTGCCCAACGGATCGGGGCCGGTGATGAGAAGGACGACTCATTTCTGCGAATCGGTTCTCTTGAACAGTTCGTTTGAACGAAACCGTGCAAAATGATTCAGTGGTTCTTTACGTCATTATGTGGTCCCCTGGCATATTACATGCTCTAAAACGTTCTAGTTAAGTCATATGTAGGCACATGCTATTTATTACGTTTTTCGATTTTTTTTATAGGCCTTTATATGGGTGTTTATTGTCATCATGTGTCTCAGTTACATTTGTTTCCACCATGAAAAACCACAGATCTAATTGAAAAATTAAAACCCTCTAATTGTAACCTAAATTTAATTTGTATTTACAACAAACAAAACTAAAATTCATTTACATCCCTTAGTTGGTAATAATTTATTTTAATTTTAAAATAATTAAAACTAACTTTGGTTTGAGTTTGCTGTCGTAGATAAAATTCAATACAATTAAGTCATAGGCTACACATATTTCCAGAGCATTTTATTTGTAACATTTTTGCTATTCGGTAAGGTAGCCTAACTTATGTAAATTATATACTTAGTTCATTTCAAAATGATTTTACTATCAGAGACGCGGTTCTCGGCAGTTGTTGACTCGAGAGCCGTTCGGTTCGGACCGATTCATTTCAATACGTGTGCAGAGTATAGCCGTCTATTGTTCAGACCAGTTTCACGAATCGGTTCGACTGATTTGTTCAAAAGAACCGACTCAAATGAATCATTCGTCCACGAATCGGACATCGCTACAAGACAGATACGAGGGTGTTTTGACGTGCGGATGCGGCTCGGGCAAGCTGCGGTGGATGTGATTGAGCTCCATGATTCTCCCCTCTCGGGGCCAGAGTTCACACCATCCAAGGGGAACGCGAATAGGTAATGTTATACAAATACTCATATTATTACTCGCTGATCCTTTATTACTACATTTTGTTAGATGCCATTGTCGTCCATTGTACAGGCGATGGCTCAGACAGAGAGAGACATTAAACGAAAAATGTACAGCGAGCCGTTCTGTACCACAAATAATGAGATATCGATATTTGTTTGTGTCATTGATCCGGATTGGATACGCCTTATTAACGAGACAATTCATGCAGGTGGCATCCACAGACATTTTAATTCAGCAGAGAAAGCGCCGTTTATTTCTCCTCACCCTCCCTCCATTAATTTATTTGGGTTGCCTACCTGTTTGTGTATGTACAACCTTTCAGAAAATTAATGTCAATCTATTGATTTGGAAACCATGCGCGTGATGGGTGTCAAAAATGGTGGTTTGTGAATAGATCTGGACTGCAGAATGGAAACATGTCATTGCTATTGCAAGCCGTTTGCTCAATAAATAAAGACTTAATGGATGTGCATATCATTCTACATGGAAAATGTCAGATATTGCTTGCTTCCTTGGTATATGTTTAAAGATCAGTCATTAATTCTATTGTTTTATGTCAGTTCAGCTGAACAAACATTTAATTCTTCATCCGCCAGACAGCCAGATAAGCGTGAATGTGCCATTTTGGCAAGTGAGAACAGAGACAACTGTGACAGCTTAAGATACAAGGATACAACAAGTGAGTGGCCTTGTCGAACAGCCCTTACGGTCAATATCTAAACACTCCCTTGAGATTAAAAGTCATCAGAGAGAATCAACATAGAATAGGAATACTAATGGCTGCCCATGCAAAGGCCATTCAGCCTTATGTAATGAAGTCCCACATCATGCTATCAAGGGATAAGGTTTAAGTACAAACTGCTTCATTTAGATCAGACTATCCATGTTGAAACATTACAGTGTGCTGGACGAGTGAGCATGGGTATGTGTCTGATGAGACGTTGACAGGGCTTTGTAGTGGGAACAGAGGAGCCTTGTGTCCTCATGATTTATTCATGTCCAGCTGCAAGATAAAAACAGAGGCAGGTAGTCACAGAGATGCTGTTGACAGACCAAGCGTGGGGCTGGTCACGGACGCACAGCTGTCGGATGCTGTGAACACAGGCGAAGGTTGTAGTTATTGTTGGCCCAATAGATTGCCCCCTGCTGTTTGGTGGCCTTAAAAAGCCAATTATAAAAGGTGTAGTTCAGGGGTTTTCACTCTTTTAGATGCCACGGACCCCAAATTCCCCCACTCACGTAGAGTAGCTACCTTTCAAAAGTTTGGAAACATAATTTTTTTGTAATGTTTTGAAAGGAGTCTCGTATGCTCACCAAGACTGCATATTTAGTAAAAAAAAATAATATTGCGAAATACTACAACTTAAAATAACTGTTTTCTATTTTAAAATATTTTAAAGTGTAATTTATCCCTGTGGTCAAAGCTGAATATTCAGAATCATTACTCCAGTCTTCAGTGTGTCACATGATCCTTCAGAAATCATTTTAATATGCTGATTTGGTGTTAAAGAAACATTTCTTATGATTTTTATCAGTGTTGAAAACAGTTTTTTGCTGCTGTGTGACACTAAAGACTGGAGCAAGGATGCTGAAATTCAGCTTTGACATCTCACAAATAAATTATTGAAATAAAAAATGATTGTAATAATATTTCACATTACTGTTTTTACTGCATTTTTGATTAAATAAAGGCCCCATAAAGGCCTAAAAATATATATAAAAAATATTATAAATATGTGTACAATATTATAATGAAAATATTCCACTACTGTACTGTTAGATGTATTATTTAATTAATAACATTTTTATTTTTTTTATTTATTTTTTAGGTGTTTATTGGAATCTTATTTTTTATCATTTGTTTATTTATTTCATTTTTCTATACTGTTTTTCTCTAAACTTCTCCATTGAACCCAGGTCTAGTTCACACAAAAATGAAAGTTTTTCCACACCTGTATGACTTTCTTTTATTTATAATGACTGTTACAAACTACCTGAAATAATGTAATATGAAAAAGTATTGAGATTTTACTTTTCAGAAATTCACCTTTTGTGTTCCACTGAAGAAAGAAAGTCAAACAGGCTTTGAACGACACAATGGCGAGTAAATATAGACAGAATGTGAACCTTTCTTTTAAATGTGAAATGTATCAAAATTAGAAACAGGGCTTTCAGAGGAGTGATTTTAATTACAATCTAGTAGATTTTGATTAATATTTGTATTTAATAACTTCAAGTAGTTTGCATCCACCCTTGTTTTTATGAACAAATCTGTTCAGATCTTATACAGTGACTGTTTTTTTATCTTCTTCTTTTGCCTCTCGTCTTCTCACTTTCACATCCAAACCTATTGACTCTGTGCTCCCTGCTGAAATCCTAGATAATTCTCTCTCAGCGGGATTGAAAGATTGCTCCGGGCGAGAGAGCAAGAGATTACACTGTCAGATTAATGTGCAGGAGTAAACCCACACTGCTCTGCAACATAATCTCATCCGCACAACACATGGCAAACACTTTCTCTCGTTCACAACAGTTACCTCACTTCTTCTCTCCGACCCTTCAGAGTGATGTCACACCGTCTACCAGGGGGTGGCCGTCCCCTGCCGGAGTCACACAGCCTCTGATGGGGCGGACACCCCCGTCACCAAGATACTGAGTGTGTGTAGCCGAAGCCGAGCGCGATGGGCAGTCTGGGAGAGGGAGTGGACCCGGGCATGGTGAGCGAAGCTCTTCTGGAGGCCCTTTGCTCTGAATGTGGACAGATTCACCGCGCCTGGGAGAACCATCTTTATAACTATCGTTTGGAAGTGGACGATGATTTGGTGTGCCACATCTGCCTTCAGCCGTTGGTTCAGCCCCTGGATACACCATGTGGCCACACCTTCTGTGCCCGCTGCCTGCGCAGCTTCCTGCAGGAACGGGACTTTTGTCCGCTGGACCGTGCGCATCTGCAGCTGCAGGTCTGCCGGCGCTCCAGCATCCTGGTGCACAAGCTCCTGGATAAGTTGTCGATCACCTGTCCGCTCACGCCCTCCTGTTCTCTCAGCATGCCACGCTGTGACCTGGAGGCACATCTCAAACACAGGTAAGATACTCACACTCACATACTCACACAAATATTCACATTCAAATATTTCATCTCAAATGCAAAAGCTGTTGAAAAGTATTGGGGCACAGAAAATAGGGTTCCTATATTTTGATAGTGTTTTTTTTAATACTGCTTCGGATGTTACCTGCAGTAAAGACTCATTGACATTTGTCATTGAACAAACATTAGAAGTCATTTGCAGGTATTGCAAGACTATTTCAGTGGGAGAAACCGCTGTAAATGATTCAGTGCATGACTGAACTGTCTTAATAAATCAAACTGATTCACGAACAGTTTCAGACCTTTTTGCAAACCCATTTGACTGATTAGATCAAAAGAGTGACTCATTTGCCTATCTGGCATTGCTAGTTCTTATTCTAAACAGCTGTAAAAAATAATACAACTTTATCACTGAAATATTATCAGAGAAAATAATTCCGAGGTCGGTATACGGTAATCTTCATTGACACAAAAGGTTTTTATGAGTAATATTTTATGGTATTTTACTGATGCTTGTGCTTCAGTAAAAATGGTCTAGTGATGCCCCTGGCTGAAATATTTATTTTATTTCTAGAAAAGCATATACCGATTGATTTAATGTACACGTAATGGTTACTTTCAATGTTTTACACTCAAAACTTAGAGCTATAAGCAACAAAATATTTTTTCCTTTGCAGCCAAGAACCACCCAGTTAAACATGAAGGACTGGCATGTAGAGCAATTAACTACAGTTGGCTTATTTTAAAGACACTATGATATTGGTTCACATGTGCAGTTTTCTTTCTTTTGATGATATATTTACTTATTTGGGAATGTTTAGAACTACACTAGCATGTTGCTGGCCTCAAATCTAACAGATATAAGCCACAAAACTTTAAAAGTACTTTATTGTGAAATGTAAAATTGTGGTGTACCCTTACATGTAAAAACCTGATCAAAATGCAGAACACATTTTAATAAACAGCTCAACTTGAGCATAAGCACATGTCTGCCAGGCTTTTGAGTCAGAACTAATATCATACACAGGTATCTGTTAGAGTTAGAAAAGATGCTTAGCAGACAAATGCTACTGTGACTTTCTTGTGAGTGGAGCCTACTAGGGTTGATCTGACTTCCTATCTGGGGATTATTTGCCCCTTCGTCATGTGATGGGAGATTAGTCGGTCCTGTGTAATGCACTGGACAGCAGCAGTTTCATATTCTCTTCAGCCATGCTGGGAAACTTCAACTCTAGAAACCTTTTCAACCACTTCTTCTGTGAGACTGCCAAGGGCAACCCAGAGCTATGGTGAGTTAGAGTCCAGCGTGGTATTTTGTTCTAAGAGTTGGCAGGACTGTGTGGTTTGAGAGAGTGGTATAAATTTAGAAATTAGTTCTGGTGCAAAAGATAGAATTGAATGGTGTCTTCTTTGGATGACCTGAAGGTCTTGGCCTACTAAGGGTTTGACGTCTGAAGCCAAACGTCAGTTGAATAGTTCAAAGTTGAGTTAGTTCACAAATCAGAGGACAAAAAAAAGTTGTTGCTATAATCATCTGTTTTTGTAAAAACAAGTAGAAAATTGGAATTTATCAAAGTATTGCAAGATCATTAATAGATAATTATTGCAAGAATGTTTTATTTATAGCTCAAAGGAAAAGCACCCAAGGAGATTAGCAGACCTTAACAAGGCACTAACGTCTTCCTAAGAAGGCTGAGAGTTACTGCCAGCATTAGCCATCGTCTCTTAGCTTTGTTGACAATCGGTGCTTTCTTGTTATACTATGAGACCTCAGTATGTAATACTATCCTACAGGTCTTTGTCCTCATTGGTGCTTAGAGCAATTAATTAGCGCTGTTAATTGTATGACAGTTATGTTTGTAATATGCTACAATACTCCTAGCTCAAAGGCAAAGAAAAATCCCATAGTTACACGGGACCCATGTTGTCTGTGACAAGACTGTTCCTGAAATAGCATCTGCCCTTAGGATGTAGCGCAAGGCTTCTTGTGTAATTTGCTTCCTTTTTCTTGCCCTTGTCCTCCACTTCATGTCAACCAGACCTCTATGTACCTAGACTCCTGAATATTTTACATTAAAGGTTACTGTGTTTATATTTTTATGACTATGTGTGTGGGTCTAGGTGTCCTGGGACACAGAGCCAGCGAACAAAGCTAGATCGGACGCAGATGGAGGGAGGCGAAGACAGGGTCACGGCGACCGATCCCCCCAGATCGCCCCAGACTGAGATGAAGGAGAGTACACCATCACCACCTGCTGGATCCAACGCAGGCAACAATGTTCCTACATGGACAGAAGAGCCTGGCGTAGACAACCCCGCCTTTGAAGAAAGCACGGAAGAAGACAGTTAGTACCCTAAGTATAACTTTCGGAACACTCTATCAACAACTTGGTCACTCACTAACCACACAGTTGATTTTAATAGACATTACACTCTAAGGCCACATTCACACAGCAGCAGAATATGGTTGTCAGTCCTTAATACGGTTACGTTCACACACAGTTTAGTTATTTACGGGAGTGACAACCGCATTCTATAACCAAACTCACACCTGTAAAATTTCAGGACAACAACCGTATTCTAGAAAAGATATACGCGCGATTCGCACATGTTGCTTAGCTGACACTTGTTTTGTTTTTTTAAAGTGTTTGCTAAATTTAGCTGTCTTTCTTTCTCTCGAAGGTGTCCATGGTCTGGAGTGCGCTCCTCCACGAGTGAAGCGTCCTCTCAGCAACCCGTGCATCCATCTTCTCCGTACTGGTAGTTCAGCCTCTTCAGGATGGGACTTTGTTGAAACTTTGCCTCTTTCTGCTGAAGAAGGTGTGATTATTTCATATGAACCTAGAACCAAATCACTTTGATTTCTGAGTTCCTTTGAAATCTTTGCTTGGGTTCCATAAGTCTTGTTCTTTAGGTTGTGTGAAACTTCCGTCTCTACCTGAGGGAGAAATCACAACTATTGAGGTTCATCGTGCAAACCCCTACACAGAGCTGGGCATAAGTATTGTTGGTGGAAACGAGACCCCCCTGATAAATGTGGTAATACAGGAGGTGTACCGTGACGGTGTTATAGCCCGAGACGGAAGGCTGCTGGCTGGGGACCAATTACTTCAGGTATTGCCGCTATGTTCCGAAATAACTGTCTGATTAAATGGCATTTTCACTACTATTTACAGATCAGCCCTGATACTTTAATCAATCTCTAAAGAGCTCTAATGAATAGTGGCTGCAGAATGGCTACGAAGAGATGCAGTCTTTGCCACAGATACAGAACAGAATTCTTCAAACTGATATTCACCTAAATATGTGACGTGCTCCATCATTTTGAGTCGTTTTGACCCAGAAAATAAATTTTTAGTTTTATGCATTCACTGAAAAAGATAACTCTTTGCTCTTTAATTATATATTTATTATGTTTTGGTTCAACTGTTAAGATATATGATTTAAATTTGTTTTTTAGAAAATTGTCTCTAAAGATTCCAAATTTCAGACATTTTATTCAAACATACACTACTGATTTTGTTTTAAAGAAATTAATACTTTTATTTAGCAAGGATGCATTCAATTGATCAAAAGTGACAGTAAATTTATAGATTAACAATTTTTTTTCTTTTTTTCAAATACTGTTCTTTTGAACTTTCTAGTCATCAGAGAATCCTGAAAAATTGTTTTTATCTCAGTTGCCACAAAAATATGAAGCAGCACAACAGTTTCTTGAGCAGCAAATCAGCATATTAGAATGATTTCTGAAGGATCATGTGACACTGATGACTAAATTAATGATGCTGACAATTCTGTTTTTCTATCCCAGGAATAAATAAATAAATTAAATTAAATTAAATTAAATAAAAAAAAGTCATTTGATCAAATAAATGCAGCCTTGGTGATAAAAAATTAAAAATCTTAGTGACCCAAACCATTGAACAGCAGTGTAGATTAATTAAGACATTAATAACAGGTTAAGTAAAAATGTAATAATGTAAAAAATAAAATAAATAAAGTAATAATAATATTATGAATGATGTCCTGAGGTAAATAAAATGTCAGATGGCATGTTATTCACAATCTATTATTATTGATATCTTTCCGCATTATGTTATCAGCTCAATTTGAAAGCTGAACATTTTTTTAATCAAAAACCTTCACAAACAGCTCATTGCAGCTACTGTCTCAAAATAATAGAGCACATCACATATGTCAAACCTATTCAATCTTTCTCTACACTTCCCGTCCGAGTGCAGGTGAACAACGTAGACATCAGTAATGTGTCCCATAACTTCGCTCGCTCCACACTGGCACGTCCCTGCGCCACTCTGCAGTTGACGGTTCTGAGAGAACGCCGCTGCTCTGCCAGGCCACCTGTGGCAACTGCTACGCCCAAGGGCAGCCCTGCCAGCATACGCATCACCTTGCACAAGCGGGAATCATCAGAGCAGCTGGGGATCAAGCTGGTGCGGCGTACAGATGAAGCGGGTGTGTTTATCCTGGACTTGCTGGAGGGAGGGTTAGCCGCTAAAGATGGACGACTTTGCAGCAACGACAGAGTGTTGGCCGTCAACGAGCATGACCTGAGACACGGCACGCCGGAGCAGGCAGCTCAGATTATACAGGTAGAGAGAAAGCATGTGTGGGGGGCAGTTCTGGTCAAGATAAGGATGCTAGTAGACCTTTGCTTTGATAAATGATATTAAAATTCTATATTTTTGTCTAAATAAATTACAAATAAAACACACACAAAAATAAAATAACTCATTTTAAATGCGGCATTATATTATAAAGAAAAAAAAAGGATATGTATTATGAGATTTGCTAAATATTACATAACTATTATTATATTATTAGTATTTTTAAATATTAATTTTAAGCAAGCAACAGGTGTCATTTTCAGTATTATTTATATACTATTACTATAATAGTTGATTATTATTTTGAATTAACGTATTTTTATATTTTAAATTTTTCAGATTTAGATTCAGTTTAGATTAAGTTTTAGTGTTTCCGTTATTTATTTTATTAGTTTTTTAATATATTTAGATAGATAGATAGATAGATAGATAGATAGATATCTACTTAGATAGATAGATCATTTATTTTTATTTCAGTTGTAGTTTTAGTCATTTTAGTACTTTAATTTAAACCTTTTATTTTAGTTAATGCCACAGCAAGATTTCTAATTTTCTTTTCATTTTTTAAATTTTATTTTAGTTAGTAACAACACTGTAATCTAAATGTAAAAATAGGAGAAATCATCATGCGCAATTAAATTAAGCAATATCAGCTGATACGATCAATAAAAAAAAAATCTAATATCGGCCACTTACTAATATGATTACAGATATATTCTGCATTTCTAAATATTGGCCGAAAAAAAAAATCCAATAGATTTGTAATTTATTTAGATGTAAGCCACATCTAGAGCCCAGAAAACCAGACCTAGCAACACCTTAGCACCGACATAGCATCATCCTTGCAACCACCCTAGCATGACGGTGACTTTTGCACAGGCTCACTTCAGAGGCTTTTTTCTTCAGAAAATATAAATCTAGTTTCCTCTAGTAAATGTTCTCATAATAAAACAGCTATTGTCATCTGTGCAAATCTCAGTGCCTGTTTGGGACATTAGGACACTGCCGCTGCTGCCCTACTCAGAGGGTAATGTGATTGATAGTATCTTTGTGTCTACGTGAGCTGCTTTCTCCCATCTGGCTGCCCCGATCACACAGAGAAAGGGCAGCTAAAGCATTAATAAGAATAGCACTGGCAGACAGCAGACTGTCTTTTCAATACAGGGGTGCCGCTATGGTTTCTATCGCTTGCCCTTCGGTTGAAATAACGTAGTCCCCATCAGGCCCCCTGTCTCTTCAGAGACTTTGGAATTGTTTTAACCCTCCCCCCTCCATTACGGCACCCCTAGAGTAAGAGTATTAGGTATTTATACAGACCGCCTACTGTCATCTTCTAGGCTAGTGGAGAAAGAGTCAATCTGCTGATTAGCCGGTCCAGCAAGCAGACTATGGCTGTGCACACAGGCTCCACCTTGACCAGGGACATTTGGAGCCATGAACACATCCCGCCACTTCCGTGCACTGCGACCCCAAGCCCTGTTCCAAGTCTGCACCTTGCCAGGTCTTCCACCCAGAGAGTGAGTACAAATGCCTGCAGCCAAGAGCGAGAACAAGTCTGTGTATGTTGCAGAATCTATTTTAGCTCTGTGAAGACGTAATTAGGGAGCCCTATTTCCGAAGCATCTGGGTAGCCTCCAGTTTTTCAGGAGTTTACACCACAACCTTAATTACTCCTGGTTGGATCTATTATGAGATCAATTATGAAGTTGAAGTAGAGCTGATCCCGTTGGGATGATGAACAGCACTCTACAGTGAGCCAAACAGAGTGTCAATTAAGAAATGGGCTTCCCTTTTTTCTTATCCACATCTGAGAGAATTTTCGACTGTGCTGCTTGTGTAAATATGAGCGTGTGTTGTAGGACCTCTCCCAGTGTGTGACCTGTAAGGAGAAACACATCACTGTGAAGAAGGAACCTCACGAGTCACTGGGTATGACTGTGGCAGGGGGTCGTGGCAGCAAGAGCGGAGAGCTGCCGATCTTTGTGACGAGCGTCCAACCCCATGGCTGCCTGTCACGTGATGGACGAATCAAACGTGGTGAGTTACATAAACCTCATTTTCTTTCTTAAATTAGCATCTAGATAATCCTGACCCAAGTTTGAGCAAATTTATGCAGCTACCTATTAGCTGTCTATCCATTACCTATCATTAACATTGAGCCTAATTACTTTATTTATACATATTCCTGGTCTTATTGTGTATGATTCATTGGTTTATGGTATTCATAAATGTTTGGTTTTGGTAGTGATAAGATTCGTAGGACTTGTTTGGGGTAATTTATCCAAATAAAAAGGGAAAAAATAAATGAAATTCTACTGCTAAATGATGAGATTATTTTAATAAAAAATAAATTAGGGATATCTGTCCGATCTGTATCAGCTATCCTATGCCTGATCCTTTTTTTTTTAGCTCCTTTAGATCCTTCAGTCAGCCGTCATGCAGGTGTTGTGCAGTAGGTGGTGGCATAGATATATAAATAGAAGCCTCTTTAGCGGCTGTTTCTATGGGCCGCTATATGCCGTCGGCCATATTGGACTGGTCAAAGCTGGTTGGTGAAAACTCGAGAGTAAGTTGACTGTGTCTGCAACTGTAGTTAGATGCATGTATGAATATATCTATATCTGCAATAGACTTCAGCAGAGGATTTTGCGAAACTAAAACTAACACAATACAACAAGACGAGGGCGTCAGCTTACGCCATAATTTAAAAACCTGTAAAATGAGTTAATACATTTACATTTACATTTACATTTAGTCATTTAGCAGACGCTTTTATCCAAAGCGACTTACAACTGAGGACAAAACCAAGCGAGTCATCGTGAAAAGGCAAAAACAACGCAAGAAGTGCTCAAAGTACAAAGTTCACACATAGCTCGGAGTAGTATAAGCCAAGCAAGGGAGGATTTAAGGGAAGGGGAAGGTTTTTTTTTTTTTTTTTTTTTTTTTTTTTTTTATGTTAAGTGCTCCCTGAATAGATGAGTTTTCAGTTGTCTTTTGAATGCTGTCAGGGATTCTGCATTCCGAATGAGGCTGGGCAGATCATTCCACCAGCATGGAACTGTGAATGAGAAAGTTCTGGAGAGTGATTTTGTGGCTCGCTGTGATGGTACCACGAGCCGCCGCTCATTGACCGATCGTAGGCTTCTGGTAGGGATGTAGACTTGTAATAGCGAGTGAAAGTAGGAGGGAGCTGAACCTGTGGTCAATCTGTAAGCAAGCGTCAACACCTTGAACTTAATGCGAGCAGCGAGTGGTAGCCAGTGCAGAGAGATGAACAGAGGAGTGACGTGGGCCCTTTTGGGCTCGTTGAAGACAAGACGAGCTGCAGCATTCTGGATCATTTGTAGAGGTTTAGTTGCACATGATGGAAGTCCAGCAATAAGAGCATTGCAGTAATCAAGCCTAGAAATGACCAGGGCCTGGACAAGAAGTTGTGTTGCATGCTCAGTTAGAAAAGGCCTGATTTTCCTGATGTTGTGCATAGCAAACCTGCATGATCGAGCTGTCTTTGTAATGTGGTCGGTGAAGGTCAGCTGATCATCAAAGATTACTCCAAGATTTCTGACCGGCCTTGATGGGGTTATTGAGGAGGAGTCTAGCTGGATAGTGAAGTCGTGTTGTAGAGACGGATTGGCAGGGAGGACGAGAAGCTCAGTCTTTGCCAGGTTGAGCTGCAGGTGATGTTCCTTCATCCATGCCGAGATGTCCGCCAGACAGCTTGAGATCCGTGCCGTTACTGTGGGATCATCTGGTTGAAATGAGAGGTAGAGCTGGGTGTCATCAGCATAGCAATGGTAAGAGAAACCATGTGCCTGTATGATGGGTCCCAATGATGTGGTGTAGATAGAGAAGAGGAGCGGTCCAAGAACTGAACCCTGAGGAACCCCTGTGGTCAGTTGATGTGCTTTGGATACCTCGCCTCTCCATGTGACCCTGAAGGACCTACCTGTGAGATAGGACTCAAACCAGTGGAGGGCAGTTCCAGTGATGCCCAGTGATGAGAGGGCGGACAAGAGGATTTGATGATTCACAGTGTCGAAGGCAGCAGACAGGTCCAGGAGAATGAGAACTGATGATTTGGAGGCAGCTTTTGCGATCCGCAGGGCTTCTGTGACCGACAGTAATGCAGTCTCGGTAGAATGTCCTTTCTTGAAGCCAGATTGGTTGACATCCAGCTGGCTGTTCAGAGACAGGAAGGATGATACTTGGTTAAAAGCAACTCGTTCAAGTATTTTCGCAATGAATGGTAGGAGAGAGACAGGTCTGTAATTCTCTAGAAGTGATGTGTTTGATGTTGGTTTTTTAAGCAGTGGAGTTACCCGAGCCTGCTTAAATGCTGTAGGGAAAATGCCAGTGTGGAGGGATGAGTTTATAATGTGTGTAAGAGCTGGTAGAAGTGTGGGAGAGATGGCTTGTAGAAGGTGTGAGGGGATGGGATCAAGAGGGCAGGTGGTAGGATGACTGGAGAGGAGAAGTTTGGATACTTCTTCCTCGGTTAGTGGAGAGAAGGAGGAGAGAAGGTTATTGGCTGTGGGAGAGGTTAGTCTGGGTTCCTGTGTGTGTGAATCTGAAAACTGACTGCTGATAGTTGTAGTTTTGTCAGTGAAGAAGTTAGAAAAATCATCAGCAGTTAGCGAGGAGGTGGGTGGTGGTGGAGGTGGACAGAGGAGAGAGTTGAATGTCTTGAACAGTGTTCGTGTGTTAGAGGCACTGTTGATCTTGTTGTGGAAATATGAAGATTTTGCGGTGTGAACTTCAACAGAAAAGGCAGAGAGCAGAGATTGATACCTACTGAGGTCAGATGTGTCTTTTGATTTGCGCCATTTCCTCTCCGCTGCCCTGAGCTTGGTCCGGTGTTCACGAAGAACCTCAGATAACCAGGGGTTAGAGGGAGTGGCGCGTGCTGGCCTAGAGGAGAGAGGGCAGATATTGTCTAAAGAAGAGGTTAGGATGGAGCATAAAGTATCTGTCGCAGCGTTCACATCCAGTGATGAGAAATGCGAGGGTGAGGGAAGAGAGGATGACACAGCAGAGGAAAGATGGGACGGAGAAAGTGAGCGCAGGTTTCGTCTGAAAGTAAATGGCGGGGAGGTTGCTGGAGCATGGGTAGTGAGTTGTAGATTGAAAGTAATGAGGAAATGATCTGAAACGTGGAGAGATGTATTATAAAAACGTGAACGTTTTTATAATACATATAAAAACACAGCCCAACACATTCGCACTTGTGAAAGGTTATCCCATTTCTTTGGAAATTTAAATCTCAGTGGTTTCATAACCAGAAGCTGCGCAATGTTTGTGGCATTATTGATTTTTAATGTGAGTGACGACATGCTGACCGTTCCAAGATGGCGGGCATGCCGACGTGTCTGGAGCGGTTGAATGTGGCATTTATATATAAACATATCTGTGTGGTGGTATGCACCTTTAAGTGAGCTTAAGGCTTTGTTCAATCTTCCGTGTTTAGCATATTTGATGCACACTTTTGTAACAAATCACTCGAAAGTCATTTATTTACTGTTTATTTTTATCTGCCATCAGACTATCTTGCTATTGGTTGCGTCTTTGCTTTGGACTTGACTGACAGACTGGCATTCTGACACCGTGAGCTTTATGCTTTCTAACCTTATGTCCATTTTTTTGGTTACAATAAAAAAAGTACAAGTATATATACACATAACAAAAACTTTAGACGGACTTAGAGGCTTTATATGTATATGTGTGAAGACTTCAGATGCAAAAGCCTCTAAGTCCGTCTAAAGTTTTTGTTTAATATTAACATTTTTATCAGGCACCTATGTATAGGTTTCTACCCATTTATGAATGGGCTGAGGCTGGAATTTAGTGAGTTTGAAGTTAAAGTATTGGATGAGCCTATACTATGTGCGGAGAGCATTCACTCAATACTATTTTTTCATTTTTGACAGAGGTGGCTTTTAGAGGCTTTTGCATCGGATGTCTTCATACACACACACACACACACACACACACACATTTTATATATATATATATATATATATATATATATATATATATATATATATATATATATATATAAATACATATATATATATATAAATACATCAGTCATTAGAGTATTAGTAGACTGTCTGAATAATATCTACTAACATTTTATTGTGATGCTCCCCCAACAGACATTCTACTGACTATATGTGGCTTTGCAACTACATGTCAACTTATTCTACAACCCGAACCCTAACACCTAACCCTAACCTAACAGTCTACTAATACTTTAATGAGAGTTAGTTGATATGTAGTTGCAAAGTTTCTTATAGTTAGTAGAATCTCTAAAGTGGACCATCAAAATAAAGTGTAACCAATATCATTACTGTAGTAGCCTAATTAGGGCCCGAGCACCGATGGTGGGAGGACCCTATTGGAATTGCTCCGTTTTTGTTGTATTGGAATTACTTTTTAGAGGCAGAATAAATGCAATCCAAAAATAGCCTTAATTATATATTAAACAAAAATACTAAAACAAATAAAATGTTTAATTCAATCATATTTATAAAATACTACTGACAAATTGCATAATGTGTAAATTTCTTGCCGTTTGTTGCGTTAAAGGATTAGTTCACTTTTTAAAAAACTTTTGCTGATAATTTACTCACCCCCATGTCATCCAAGATGTCCATGTCTTTCTTTCTTCAGTCGAAAAGAAATTAAGGATTTTGATGAAAACATTCCAGGATTTTTCTCCATATAATGGACTTCAATAGTAGCCAAAACGGCTCAAGGTCCAAATGACAGTTTCAGTGCAGCTTCAAAGGACTTTAAACAATACCAGACGATGAATAAGGGTCTTATCTAGCGAAACGATGCGCCATTTCGAAAATAAATAAAACCGTTTAAGTATTATTAGCACAAATGCTCGCCTTGCTCTGTTCTCCTGTTCGAACTCGTTCATCAAAATGAACAAATCTTTTTTCCGAGTCATTTTGTTCGTTGATTGAATAAAATGACTCGGAAAAAGATTTGTTCATTTTGATGAACGAGTTCGAACAGGAGATTCACGTACGTGCATCTCAGGACAGAGCAAGGCGAGCATTCATCGTCTGGTATTGTTTAAAGTCCTTTGAAGCTGCACTGAAACTGTCATTTGGACCTTGAACCGTTTTGGCTACTATTGAAGTCCATTATATGGAGAAAAATCCTGGAATGTTTTCATCAAAATCCTTAATTTCTTTTCGACTGAAGAAAGAAAGACATGACATCTTGGATGACATGGGGGTGAGTAAATTATCAGCAAAAGTTTTTTAAAAAGTGAACTAATCCTTTAACTTCAAGCAACTTCACATTGAACAACCAAAACTAAACTAGACTAAACTTATTAAAGTTTCAGTTCGTTGTAAGCTGTTTGCGTTTGATTCACTAAAAAGAACTGACTCAGAGTAATTTGTTTTGCGAAACCAACTACACTAGTTGTGCTTTATGTGGTTGATTTAATAAAAAGAACAGAGTAATTAGAATCATTCATTACGTATCAGAATACACAGGTTGTGCAGTATATGTTTGATTCGCTAAAAAGAGACGACTCATTCTTTTAGGAATCAGACTACACTGGCTGTGCTATACGCGTTTGATTCTCTGAAGTGACTCAGAGTCATTCATTCGAGAATCACACTACACTGTTTGTGCTATATGTGTTTAAAACACTAAAAAGAACCGTGTCATGCATTCAGAATAAACTGGTTCTATGTGTTTGATTCACTAAATAGAATAGAGTCATTAGAATAATTTGTTAGGAAATCAGACTACTCTGGCTGTACTGTATGTGGTTGATTCCCTAAAAAGAACCAACTCAGAGTTATTAATTCTATAATTGGGCTACACTGATTGTGCTGTCTATTTCACGCTGTGGATTCACATTATATCAAGCTGTGGTGCTTCCTGTCCTCTAGACAAAAAGGCCCCCCCAAAAAAAGGAAAACAGGAAAACACTATTTCCCGCTTGTGTGTCTGATGATGAAGTGCACTGAAGTGAAACCTGTCTCCATGGGGCTTCAGCCGTGTTGCAGTCCTCTCTGTGGGGCTGTTTGGATTGTCTCTAAGTGTCTTTGTCGTCTCTCATTGCTCAGGGGATGTACTGTTGAGTATTAATGGTCAGGATCTGACCTACCTGAGCCACAGCGAGGCAGTGGGCACTCTGAAGACCAGCGCCGCGTCCTCCTCTGTCCAACTGAAGGCACTAGAGGTCAGCACAGTTGAAGAACCGGCCCTGGAAGAAGAGCTTCTCCCTCCGCACGAAAACGACTACGACGCAAGCTGGTCGCCATCATGGGTGATGTGGCTTGGACTTCCCAGGTAAATCAAATTTTGTATTGTTTGATGAGTGAAATAAAACTACAGCGTTATTTGAGTGGATGTTCTGTTGGAAGAGTCCAAATGGCTTTTCAGACTCCATTAGGAGACTTAAAAATAGCTTCCTCACCTTGCTGAGCACTGATCCAAATAACCCTAAAATAGTCAATGCAATCTGGCCAGGACTACCATCATGCCAGGTTTCGTTTCACCTACTTTTTTCCCAATCCAAATCTGAGTGGAAACAGCTTTGAAGGGGAAAAAAGGCAGCTATTTTGAGGACTTTTCTGTAAAATGTCTGTAGTGTTGATGTGTTTTGGATCAGCAGCTTTATGCAGTGTTAACCCATGAGGGGATTATGGCTGTGTCGTGATGTAAACAGCTGCAGATTATCAGATGAAACGCACATGTGGAGATAACTTGCTCCTAGCCCATTTTAGCCTAGCCTCGGGTCATTCAGTCCAATCTCGCTCTTTCCTTTTTCACTCTGTCCTCCCTTTTGTCCTTATCATCCATCACCTTTGCTTTGGCACCCTTCTGTTTCCTTCTCCCTTCCTGTCATTGTGCCAAACCCTCCATTTCTCTGTCTCCTACAAACATGCATCTGTTTTTCTGTGTTTCTATGTCTGTTGTCCCCTAGTATTCCAAGTAATCTGACATGCAATTTTTTGACCTGTCAGCGATTAAACAGAAAAAAATATATTTCCTGATGATGCACACTTACTTTCCACATTGTACTCTGTCACAGCTACCTGCATAGCAGTCATGAGATTGTCCTCCGCAGAAGTCACCCTGGCAGCTGGGGCTTCAGCATTGTTGGAGGTTATGAGGAGAACCACAGCAACCAGGCGTTCTTTATCAAGACCATCGTCCTTGGAACACCCGCCTACTACGATGGCCGTCTAAAGTGAGCAAGCACAACAAAACAAACAATAAACAATGAATTAATGCAACACGGCTAGATGATACATCACTTTCAATATTACCTTGATTTAAAAAACAGAAGGAAATCCAGCACACTATCAATACAATCAATGATTGAGCTTGAAGAGTACGTTGTTGTTTATGCCTGATGAAGGTCATGAGTCTGAAACGTTGCTAATAAATGTTTTATGATACTTTTTGCAAGTATTGGTAGTGTGTGGGGTTTCCTTTTGTTTTTTAGATTTGACTTTTTGTGGTCTTCTATCCTACGCACCTATCTATTACCTGCAGGTGTGTGATGGTAATTGTTAATTAATATTACCTTGATTTAAATGTGGAGGGGAAAAAAAACAAGAAAAAATCTCTGGCCATCAGTGTTTCAAGATATTTTTTTGGAAAACACTAAACAAAAACACTCTTTTTTTCATACATATTTAATTATAATTATTTCATTTAGTGAATATATTTAATTCATTTTTAATTATGAAATATAATTCATTATCATGTTTCATTATAGTCATAAACTATTTATTTATACATATTTAACACCACATCACTTTTTTGTGAATATTTATATTGAAGTCTGCATGAAATGGATTTTTTTTAATACATCTTGCTGATGATATTATTGTGAACAATTGATCCGCGTTTGTTTAATTTTAAATCAACGACAGACAGATCTTTTTCCATCCAGGTGTGGTGACATGATAGTGGCATTAAAAACAACTAATGTATTTTTGACTGATTCATTAAAAACAAACCAGTTGTATTAACATTATTCTCTACCATTGAGATTGTATCGATAGCATTGACATCGTCACAATGCTTCTTTTTCCATCCAGGTGTGGTGACATGATAGTGGCTGTGAACTGTCTGTCCACGGCTGGCATGAGTCATTCCGCGCTGGTGCCCATGCTGAAGGAGCAGCGGAGCAGAGTGGCGCTTACCGTCGTGTCCTGGCCAGGAAGTCTAATCTAACCCCACCAGGGCACCATGCCTCACCTCATATCTGTGTTCTAATGGTCCTATGTGTTCTACTCTCTGCCACGGAGGCACCATACTGTCAAAGCCAGTGTCTCGGAAAATTGAATGCTTTTACTTGATGCTGAATAAACAAGGCCTTAGAAAACCTGCCACGCCCATGAGGCCACCGCCCTCTGGAGAGCAGCCTTAAGGTCTCCCCTCACCATGCCGATCAGCAGTCCACTCTACCGGAGGTTTTATATACATGTTATCTCTAAATGTGATCTACGTTTGTGAATGTTTGTGTAAAAGAGAGACCGAACAAGTGTTTGTGTGCAAGTATGAATGTGGACAGATGTTTAATAAATCTTTCCCAGTGAGGATATGGGAGTTAAGCCTCAGTTGATTTGTAAAAATGATTTCTAAACCCACTTAACAGATTTGATCCAACCATTTTACTATAATAATCTCAGAAAAGTCTAATGTTAAAAAGTTTCAAGTGCTCTAGAGATGGCATGTTGGAAAAATATTTGCCCTGCTAAAATACTTTTTTGAAAATCTTAGCAGCAATATCTCATGGAGGATTTCAGCATTTGCTACCATCTTTGGGCAAGAGTTCAAGGTTTGGCTGGTTAAGCATGTCCCCCATTAGCTCCTGCTGGCAAATGCAATAACTACCATCTGTCAGGAAAAATGAAAGTAACTACAAAAACCGTATCAGTATACACAGAATAAGAGTCTTCGTTAAAATAAGGTTAAACTAAACCTCTGGTTAACAAACTCAAGATATCTTCATTTATAGCCAATGTTTATCCTTTTACTTCTGGTGATTGTATTTAGGCTTCCAAATTTATGAAAGTTGTTCATTGGTGAAGATTATTATGAACAAACATCTAAGACACTTTTGTTTGACAGAGCTCATTTTCTGCAATAATCCAAAAATCAATAGAAAAAAATCATTAGGTTGTTGTAGAGGGAACCAGGGTGATGCCAAATTCCAGGTTGGCCTACAAAAACAGTCACTGCAGCGCTCTAAAAACTGCTTTTGACGTCAAAGTTCAGGTCTCAGGGACCCGCTATCCAGCCCAACATGTTTTTGAAAAGTTAACATGAACAGAAGACTGTTCCTCTTCCACCATTATGAACTTTATTCACCACAAAACAAAAACAGTTGCAGCAGTGATTGTTTATTTCATAAATGAATCTAAACTGAAAACATGTCTGTATAAACTAAACTAAACTTAGAAACTGAGGAAAATATGAGACAAAGGGGGATTGTTCCATGAAAAAGAAATAGTTAAGGCAATGGCTTCTTTGATCCAGTCTTGTTCAAGGACACATTTTGCAGCTGCTCAGATAGTTTTGCTGCATCTGTTTTGGATGAAGTCGTCTTGCGTTTGCGCTGCTTGACTTTTGGCTTCTGTAAGATCATATTAAAATGAGCATCTCCAATAAACACACACAGGATTGGTGCACTGACACATATCAGTTTACCTGCAGTTTTGACTTCTGAGGGTTATGGACTACAGAATGCCTCTTCAGGCTTTCCTGTAAAAATATAAAGTTAAATACATTTTTTAAGATAGTCTGCCATAATAAAGGGAAATGCTTACCTTCATAGCAAAGGCTTTACCGCAGCCTGCAAAAGGGCAGGTGAAGTCACGCTTTCCCTCATGGAAGACCAGAATGTGGTTCTGCAGGTTGAAGTTTTTGGTGTAGCTCTTTTGACAGCCCTCTCTAGAGCATTTAAACATGCGCCGCTCCCCAGAGTGAACGGATTGTTTGTGCTTCTGCAAAAACCAGGCATTGTGGAAGATCTTCTTGCATTGATCACATGGCAGGGTAACTGTAAACAAGAGAAAATTGAGCACAGATAAACTTGCATTCAATTTGATTAATCAAAAGGACTTTGCAAACACACCTCTGTGTGCAGTCTTTTTGTGCTTTTGAAGCTCGGACCAAGTATTTCCTCTGAAGTTGCAGAACTCCTCACCACATGGGTAATCTTAATTTATAAAAGGAAGGAAAAAATTATTATAATAATAATAATGTGTTAGATCGTTTTATTAAAACTTGATTGTTTGGAAGCCAGAAAAGGTTTTCTATTACCTTCATGTACCTTCCCATGTCGTTTTAGAGCTTTAGAGGAAACAAATTTGTTGTTGCATCCCTCAAAGTCACATCTGTCAGAAAGAGATGGAGTAGCTGGTCACAATGAGGGAGGGAGATACATAATGTGTAACCCTAATGTGATCTAAAATTTTAAAAAAGAAACTCACTCAAAGGGCAACTCATTTGTGTGTTCACACATGTGAATCTTCAGTTGCTTTTTCTTACGGAACTCTTTTCCACAGTCTTGATGGTTGCACTACAAAATATACACCAAAGTGAACATTTAATAGGATAAAATAAACAACTTAATCAAATCACAAGATTACTTACCACATAATACCTCTCTTCGTGGTGGTGAACATGAGCAACATGGTTCCTCAAGCTGCCAGGCGTGGAAAACGCAGCTGAACACTCGCTGACTGAGCACCTTTACCAGTTTTGATCAGCAGAAATGTGCACAAAAAGGGCATAGTAAGGGTATTTTGTGACTGCATATAAAAAACCTCAGTGAGCGGCCCACTTAGCCTTTGAGGCAACATATCATGCCTATAAAAACACTCAATGGGCAGCTTCCTAGGTCAGGCGAAAGGGTAGTTCGTTCAGTTGTGTAAACGATTCAATAATGATTCAGCTCAATCAGGAAGAACAAGAAAAGAAAATACTAATTTGTCACCACCTACTGGCATAACGTATACGGTAGAAATGGTCACTGAACAAGACTTTTAGTGAATTCACTTGCATGAATCAGAATTTAAAATTGTTTTAAAAGTGGCTACATAACTCAAGACGAAACAATTGAAAAATGCCGTAAAATAATAAACCCACATAGGTCTACTTACAAGTCTTAATATATGCAAGTTCTTCGAGTAAACAAAATAATTAGTTGTCAGTATGTGGACTCACAGGTAGGGTTTCTCGCCACTGTGGCTCAGTTGATGTCGGGTAAGCTGGTAACGGGTACAAAAACTCTTCTCGCAGTTTCCACAAGCAAACGGCTTCTGATGAATAGTAAATAAAAGTACAACTTTTTTAAAATAAAAAGTTCAGACCATTAAGAACTAATATGAACACTAGAGGAACATCTAAAATCCAGACAAGATTGTTATTGATTGTGTTTCACTCACCAGTCCCGTGTGTCTGCAGTAATGCGTTTCCAACTTCCACAGCTTTGAAAACGTCGCTTTACAGTCAGAGAAAGAACAAATTAAATGTTTAATCGGGTGTTTAACTCTTTCACCCATTCTAGTCGATTATAAACCGCTAATGTCAACAGGTGGCAGGTCGGTGTTCGGCCCACAACAATACAATTTCATTCTACGTTTTATTGTGAGTGGACTGTGGAACATACCAACTGAGTATATTGAAAATTGCGACAAACATAGACAAACGAGTAAAATTATCATGTATTCTCTTAGCTGTCATATTATTTATTATTATGTATTGTTTCGCAGAATAATAATTAATGATTTTGACTTACCAATAGTAGGTTAGTTATTGCGCTTTCACAAGTAGATAATATGGCTTGTTCCTGATTTGAATAGATCTACCTGTATACGTCACGCATGAAGTCGCCTAGTTAGGGCTCTTATTTGTTTATTTTTTATTTATTGTTACAACTTATAATTGAGAACAATACACATAACAATTAAACCACATAGAACAAATACATATATATTTTTTAAATTTTACGAAATCAGGGGTATAGGCTAGCTATCTTAATAAATAATAGAATAGCATAGCCAAACGGTTCCATGGTTCACATATACCTTACGAATTTTTATGGTTGCCATGTTTTATTTTAAAATATATATTTTTTTCTATTTGCCATCTGGTTATTTTTCCCAAATGAACTAGCATCACATGTTTTAAATGTTTATTTTCCATGGTGATTCACACATGGCATAACACCTGATAAACACCAAGCAACTGTTCACCTTCACAGAGTTGTGATTGGGACTGAAGGTCTTTAGAATTGTCTGACAGAGATTTATGTGGATATAAAACCGTCAAGTGGCTCCATTCAAGTCTGTGCATGAATGTGTCTGTCTAGGGTGTTTAAAAGACTGCCTGGCTCCATCCATCATATACACACATGGAAATTACTGACCTAATTGTGGTTTATCAGCCTCCAAGAACAGCCCGCTGATATGTATGATTTACTACAGTCATGATTGCTCCTGTGTCTCAAGGTGATCATGTTTTATTTCAAAATAGCTACTGCATACTGTAAACTATTTCTATTTCTTGTTTTCACTTTAGGCAAAGGGGGATTTGTTTTTCTCTTTCTCCAGCTTGATCCAGAACATATTCACAGGAACTTCACATTTAAATGATAGCCACAGATAAACAACCAAAATCTAACTTTAAATAGTCCACAGTGGACAGCTTATAAACTTCTATCAGGCTAATCCATGTCTCCATCCATCTGACATCAAGTTCAGCGGACATTCCTGCCCTATGGTCACCATCATGCCTATTCCGTCACATCATCCGGTCTTGCAGTGTCCCAACCCTCCCATGTTTGGGATTGATCAATAAAGCTGCCTCTATCTCAATGGCCATGATCTGTCCTGATAAGCACAAGCAAGCAAAAAGACAAACACCAGCTCACAGGCAAAATGGTGTCTCGATGGGGATTGGAGAGTCATGCCTTCAGTCTCCCATTTGAGCCAGTCTTTATGATTTCACAATCACAACCTTTAGGAGGTTTCAAAAAGATTCAGAGGCTGTGGTGGGAGAAGACAATATGATGTCTAGTTGTATTATCTCTGTATGTCGTGTTTGCTTGTCTCCCTGGTTGAGAGAGGAAAGTTAATGTGTAACATGGGCGGTCGATATGGCTGCTGCGCTGCTTGATGGCCTAAATCTCTGTGTCAAACAGGTATGATTAAAGACCTCGGGACTTGCCTCTGCCCACTCTGCTCCATCCCCTTTTCCTCTTTTCCAATCCTCTGTTTACTCTGTTTAATTCAATCTATAAGTCAGAGCCTTGCAGCAATGTTGCGGAAGCTATACTTTGAAAATATAGCTTGTCAAGCTACACTAAAAGTCTGTACAAAAAAAGTAGATATACATTCAAGTTACAGTGAATTTCTGTTCATTTATATTAACTGTCCAAATGAACCAATTCACTAGAATGAATTGAACTACCCAATGTTACTTATGAGAGGACCTTCAAATATGCTTCAATATTATTTATTAGCATGTCCTATTCACTAAAAAAAGGTACAAAAGTCACTGGGACGGACGGTACCTTTTAAAAAGGTTTTAATATGTACCGTTTATACTAATATGTACACTTTTGGTACCAATATGTACTGTTGAGGTCCTAATATATACACTCTTTGGGTACAAAGCTGTACCTTTTGAAAGGGTACCACGCCAGTGACAGCTTTTATACCCTTTTCTAAGAGTAGCCTATATGAAAAAGAGGAACATTTCACAAATGAATCAGACTAAGAGAGAGCCATCTGAATGAACTGATTCACCAGAATAAATTTGCCAACATTAATGAGAGACTGACCGAACAGAGAGGACGTATAAATTTAGCATAGACTAGGACTTAGCATAGTTTAACTGATTCACTAGAATTATTCAGACTTTCCAACATTACATGTGAGAGAGAGGAGCGCTCGAACAAGCCGATTCATTACAACAAATTGAACTTTCCAATGTTATACGTATGAGAAAGAGCACCATCCGATCAAACTGATTCACTATGAATTGGACTACCGTATACGTTATGAGAGAGGACAAACCAATTCAATGAATGTGGCTATCCAATGTTATATTAAATTTATACTACATGGTAAAAAAAAGCAGGTTGGCTGGTCTTAGTCGGTTTAAGATGGATGTAGCTGGTTTCAGCTGGCCAAGCTGGTGTTCAGCTGGTTTTGGTTGGTCAATCTCCCAGCCTGACCAGGTAAAAAAAAGTGTCCAAATCCACTCTAAAACCATTTATGACAAGGCTGGAAGACCAGCTAATTTTTTCAGCAGGGATGACAGAGAGGACCATTTAGGTTGAAATGATTCACCAGAACAAATTTGACTTTCCAGATTGGGAGTTTTCAACATTAAAAAACAGTAAAAACATACAGATTTACATAAAGTACATACGATTGTGGTAATGTTTGCCTTTCTTTAATAAATCAATCTGTCTTGATATTGTGTTACATTCAGTGTTGTCAATTGCAATATAAACTGAACAGTGTAAAGTTGGGGCTCCCCTCATCAAAAAGGTTGTCAACAACCTCACAGGAAAAATAGAAACTCAAAATGTTGAAGATGCAATTAAAGATCGGTCTTTTTGCCATAGTCAGTGTTAATTGATAACTAAGGGAAATTCCTCCGCCATTCTCGCACTTTCTACATCTTCATAGTAATCAATACCAGGGCAGCATGTCACTTGTTGATTGATACTATTGATTATGACCTCTGCGACACCTCATGACCTTTATCCAAATCCGTACTAATATCTAACACCAGCACGATAGCAGGGGGAACAGGGCCAATGGATAGGCACAGCATACAATGAGGTTATCTAGTCGTCCTCACATTCTCACAGTCATGCTATGACCTCTCAGCGAGCCATCCTAATACTGTGCCTAATTCCCAGACCTGTGTGTCCTCTGAGGACAGAATGAATAGACCATGCCTAAAAAAAGGAAGAAGGTCAGATTCTGCCCCTAGCAGCTAAATCTAAATCAAGCAGTTGAACTGTAATGCAGTGCTGCGTACATCATAAAATAAAAATCCAGTGAAGGATGTACATGTGAGAACATCATGGAATTAAGGCTGTTTCTCATACGCACCCACACAGCTGCTGCGTATCTCAGTAACTGACCCTAATTGAAGCAAATATTGGGTGAAGTACTGAGGTGGGATGAGATAACATATTTGTCAGATATGCAGTCAGGCATTCAGCCACTCTGATTACACAGCACAAGTCAAGATAGAGAAGGTGGTCTTAGCTTACACACCAAATCACACAAAGAACACCACACACACACACACACACACACGCACGCACGCACGCACGCACGCACGCACACACGCACGCACGCACACACACACACACACACACACACACAAACACACAGTATAATTACTTACAAACTGTTACTGAATACAAATTACATGATGAAAATTAGTTAAAAACATTTTAGGTAATATAATCTGATTACTTTTTTAATACTTTTGACCTAACTCATTCATCACATTGATTTGAATAGAATAATCTTGTAGCATATTAATATAAAAACACAAAGAAAAAGAAAAAAAATTGTATTAAACTATTTGTTACAGTATTATCAAAAGTGAAGTGCATTAAACATGCTTCTCAAACTGGGGTTTGTGTAGGAACTTGTTAGGGTTGTAAATTGATTTAAAAAAACTGATAATAAATTAAATCTTAAAAATGTTAAATGAATATATATATATATATATATATATATATATATATATATATATATATATATATATATATATATATATATATATATATATATATATATATATATATATATATATATATATATATATATATATATATATATATATATATCCTCTCAATTGTCCTTGTAATTATAGCCAGCTAACACCGCTCTTGTGTGTGTATAGTTTCACAAAACTGGAAGATAAGCAGTATATAAGCAATAGGATTTTTTTAGAAAGGAAAACTCATAAGATAAAATTAGAAATATTTTTTTTCAAATGAGAAATAGTCAGAATCAGTGAATCATAAATAATTTTGTGATTATTAAGCAATCGTGTAATCAATAAAAAAGTAACTGCTAATTACGAGTATTTTAAAATGTAATATAATCTAATTACAAGCAGTGGCGGCGCCAGGGGGGAGCTAGGTGGTGCTGTAGCTCCCCCTATAATAGCCATAGCACCCGCCCAGCACCCCCAAGAAATGTCTGTGATTTTTTTTATATTTATATTTTAATGTCATCTCATGTTTGAATAGTCTTTTCATGTTGCTAAAAAGGGTATTAAAGAATAATTAAAAAAGATATATTTAGTCTAAAAAACATGAGGCCCAAACAGGCGATCTTCTTTGGCCAATGGACGCGGTGAACGTTTGCAGACATCCCAAGTCTCACGTATATAGATAGCGGCTCCCTGATGGCCGCAAATTAGTTCAAATCTCGCGGAATCTAAGCTCCAAACGTGTAGCGCGCGCAAGACACAAAGAGCGAGAGACCTTGCGCGCGTGTGTGTGTGTGTGTAAATGTGCGTGTGTGCGCATGAAGCGCATGTAGCGCGCGCAAGACAGAGAGAGCGAGAGACCTTGCGTGTGTGTGTGTATAAATGTGTGTGTGTGCGCATGAAGCGCATGTTGCGCGCGCAAGACAGAGAGAGCGAGAGACCTTGCGTGTGTGTGTGTGTGTGTGTGTGTGTGTGTGTGTGTGTGTGTGTGTGTGTGCGTAAATGTGCGTGTGTGCGCATGAAGCGCTTGTAATGCAACCCCCCAACCGTCAACAAAACCGAACTATCGGCGCAAAATTCAAAGCACCGTCTATTAAGTGTTGAGCATCCCCATAGCACCTGCAACAGAAAATCTCTGGCGCCGCCACTGATTACAAGTATTTGTATTAGGAATTTGATTACGTAATCCAATTAGATAAATTACTACCCAGCACTGGCAATAATCTTTTCAGCCTGATCAATGCATTTTGATGCCAACAAAACTCATTAATACATTTTAATACACAGTCATGATCTATGCTTCAAAAGCAATACCAGACACGAGTCTAATAAATAGGTTAGATATGCAAGGATTATTTTCAGTATTTGTCTTCATACACCAACCCAAGGATCTTTTGAATTGAACGGGACTTATTCTGTCAGGGTAAAGGATAATGCTGCCTCTTAGTGACAGTTTATATGAACTACCATAAAGACAAGACTGTTTTGCGAGAAAAATATTTTTTTGATTTATGTGGAAAAATTTACTTCAGATAAATCTTCTACCACTTTCATTGTATTGAATTGAATTACACAAGGTGTATAATCACCGCGAGACATCAGAATAACACTAATAAATAAACACTAATAACTAATAATAACCTATAAAGGTGGAAAAAATTGAACAGAGGTGGATTAAAACATGAACAAAATGTGCCTTACATTTTGTTCATGTTTTAATCCACCTCTGTTCAATTGTGATTTCATATTTTTTCCACCTTTATAGGTTTTCAAAACGGCACATGCAGGTAAGAGCAGTTATGTGTAGACTAAAGAACAATAAGCAAACTCTGGAGCTGGTTATGAAAAGAATTGGAAAAATGTAACCTTCCAAGATTCAGTCAAGTACTTAGCAAAAGATAGGACATGAAATGACTCAAAACAAAGATCAGGCTGTTCTACCAAAGTGAGCAATTCAACATAAGGCCATAATCCATGACATTAAACAACAACAAAAAACATATTTTGTGATTGGCTGCAAGAACTGGACAACCTTGGACCAAGTTTGCACTTCATGCACTCTTAAAAATAAAGGTTCTGATCCATTGCAAAGCCAAGAGATCCTAATAAGAATATCCTTTAACAGAATATAATGGCTTGGTTAGAAGGCTGAAAGTTGTGGTCAGAATTAATGGGACCCCTGGTAAATATGATCAAAAATGGCTTTAAAAATAAATCTGCAGTTTATCCTTTGTTCAGATACATACATTATGGATTCTAGCAAATACCAACCGATAAAAAGCCAAAAACTGCCTCTGCTAGAAATCTTATAATGGGCCATGGTGGATCTCCCATCAGGACAACAGTCCAAAAAAATCATAAAAATCAACACAAAAATGTCAAAATGAAGCTTCTGCCAAAACCATCCCCTAAACTGAACCCTATAGAAAATGAGTGGAGTGAACTGAAGAGAAGCACCAACAACATGAACTTGTGAATCTGAAGGATCTGGAGAGATTATGTATGGAGGAATGGTCTCTAACCAGGTATTCTCCAAATTCATCAGGCATTATAAAGAAAACTCAGAGCCGTTATCTTGGCAAAAGGTTGCAAAAATGATCTTGGAGCCAATAATTATGGCCAGTGTGTTTTGGAGAAAAGCATATATGTCATAATGTGATTTACCTCCAATTTAAATTATTTTACTTCACTGAAAAGTTAGATTTTTTTTTAATGAAAGATTAAAAGGATAAAATATGCAGATTAATTTTTTTATATTTACCAGGGGTGTCATTAATTCTGACCACAGCTGTACATGCTGTAAGCTTGTAGGTTAAAAACTAAAATAAAAACATGATCCCTTAAATAAAAACCCTAAAGTGCTATAACAGCTTTATCAAATAAAGGTAAAGGGACTGAAGGGAAATAATTGTACCGAATTACACATAAAAATGTACAATAACCTTTCAAAAGGAACATCTTTGTACCTCATTTACCCCTGAACAGTGCATATTAATATCTTAAATGTACCCAGTACCTTTTGAAGGGGTACCACCCCAGTGAGAGCTTTTATACATTTTTTTTTGAGAGAGAGCATTGTATATCACTATCAATTTGCATCATTAACAATGGATTCATCCTCATAACATTAAAATACAAAGGGGAACATTTTTTTAAAGAAAATTTCAAACAAGATTTATGTAGTACAAAGGTCTTTATTTTGGCCAGCAGACTTATGCCATGAACTCGTAAGGGATGGGCTCCAGGAGCTGAGGCTCGTTGTTCTTGGTGCTGACAAAGTGAGCGGACCGTGGAGCATCAGGCTAAAAACAAGACAGACACATCAACACCACGAACAACCAAAGAACATCAGCCAGAGCTGTAATAATGGCAAGTTTGACGTATTCTGCCATTTTAACTAATGTAAATAATGAAATATGGCATTTTAGTCAATTCAAAAAATCATTTGCAACATCCGAACATGAAACCTAATGTTTACAACAGGAAGTTTAATTGTCTCACTGTGGACATTTGTCCATATAAAAGTAAAAACAATCAATTTCCAAGTTCTCATACCTGGCGTTTCAGCTCAATCCAGGTGCCCTGCTTCTTGGCCTCCAATTTTTTCTTCTCATTCTCCTTGACACGCTGCAGGAAGCTGTCTCTGCTCTTTGAGTGCTTAATATGCTCAATACGCACATTAATTCTCTTAGCCAGGATCTTGCCCCTAGAAGGAAAACCACAATTGGTCAACAACAAGAATAGTTGGGCGTTTACAAGCTTTATCAAAGAGAGGCATGTTTCCATATTGACAATCTGGCAAAGGCATTAACGTGCCAATCCAGGGTGCATAAGGATGACTGCTCTTCCCCATATGAATGACCACACAGGACACTGGACGGCCCTTATGGCAAAGTGAATCTGGGGCATTACACATTAAACGGCTTCATTGATATGGATAAGTTCAGAACTCGTTAGCTCAACTTGAGAACATTACTGAGCACTGTGTGAGATTATATACACATTTAAAATTCAAGTGAACGGCTGCCACTTTGTTTGACGTCACACAGCGATCATGGCGGTAATCACAACACCCCTCTCGTGAACACTTATGATAAAGAGTTTAGTTAAGATTCAAAAAGTGGCATCAACAGCAATATGTAGAAACACTATGTAGTTTCTGTATTTGTCCGACAGATGTAACTTAACATTCAAATGTCATGTCCAGGGCAGTACTTACTTGACTTGCTTGTTGACAATGATGCCTACAGCATGCTGTGTAACATTATACACACGTCCTGTCTTGCCATGGTAGCATTTATGAGGCATTCCCTTCTGGATGGTTCCTGTGCCCTGGATAAAAAGATGGTTTTCTTAGAAATTGGCTTGATTCTTAAACAAAAAAGTACACAAACATCTTTCGTTTACTAAAACTTACCTTGATGTCTACAATATCACCCTTCTTGTAGATGCGCATGTAGGTGGACAGAGGGATTGGGCCTGTTGTGGAATGAAAAGCAATGTCAGGTCTAAAGTTTTATATAAACAGGTTTATGTAAAGTACAGTACAAAATACATACAGCACAATTCAAGTGAACTCACCATGCTTGCGGAAGGGCCTGGCAAACATATACCTGGTCCCCCTCCTCTTGCCTCTGGTGTTTGTCATGATGCCTGATTACTGTGTGCAAGAGAGGCAAAAATAAAGTTAGAAGTTCTCAATCACTTCTTAAACACTACTCTTGATACCCAACTACAATACTACAGAAATTATTTAAGTTCACACTTAGTTAACAGCCTTTGGTCATCACTGACTGTACAGATAATTGAATGTAACATGTTTATATAGCATTTATTCCAATAATAATGAACAATAAATCATTAAAGGCAGTTAAAGTATGACTATGAACACATCATGACAAGTCTTTTAGATTGATTAGATTGTTACAGCCCTATGAAAATTCAGTTCATGACCAATAAATACATTGACAATAAGGAACCAAAGTGATGCGACATCTTGCAACCCTCGTGAATATTTCTACGTGTTCGAAATACAACATATCAATCGGAAATATTTTACTTTTTTTTATCCACGACTCTCGCACAGCCTGTCTACGCATGGCCCACATGGAACGGACACGCTGTAGCTTGACTCTGTATTTTACTCTTTACGGCATCCAACAACGTACATGCGGACTTAATTTTGATGCCATGCTAGGCAAGGTATTTTTAGGGCGTTTTGTGTTGCACTTTTGCTCAATGAGAGGTATGTAACTAAGGATTTAATGCATAATGTCTGGAGCACATCTTACCCCTGGTTGCTCGCAAGATGGCGGGTACGGCGGAAAGAGAATGATGGGGTCCTGTGGCCTTCCCTTCAAAGCACGATTAGGAAGACTTCTTATTTGCCTGAGTAAAAACAAAAGTTTCTAAGCTGTTGCTCCACGGGCAGTGATATCATCGCAATACAAAAACAGTTTTTTATTTGATTATTTTTTCTCTCTCTTTTTAACCTGCCTGCGAGAGCATAGCATGGACATATATATGTATATTCCAAAGAATCATGTAGATTTATCTGTTTTTAAAGAGAGCTTTAAAACCGGGTTAAGTTTTTATTTTATTTTTTTATTAAAAATGTCATAAATTAATTAAGGTATTCCTCAAATGAACATTTATTTTGGAAAAATCACACAAACACACAACCATTTACTTTAAATATTTTAAATAAGAAGCTTTAACTGGGTTAGTTTCACGAAAAACTTACTTAAATATTTTTTTATTTGTAATTAAAATGCATTGAATTGAACTAAATCCTTACCAGTCTATGATCCTGACATAAGCATTAACATAAAGAACAACAGTCGGCAAGCTCTGTAATTTACTTGTTTTTAAATAGCATTAACTGGGTTAAGTTAATGGGGAAAAAATATGATTTAAGAATTGTTTTTTTTTTAATAAATTAAAACAAATCCTAACTATATATATATATATATATATATATTAGGGCCGGGACTCGATTAAAAAAATTAATCTAATTAATTAGAGGCTTTGTAATTAATTAATCGAAATTAATCGCATTTTAATCGCATAAATATTTGACCTGAGAACAGTGAGAAGTCATTTTTTTCACATGGATTTTTAGTATACCATTGAATAATGACTGAATACATAAGCTTAAGCAACAACATATTGTTTATTTTTGTTCAACCAAGTCCAACAGACCAGTGCAATTTTTGCCATTAAGTGTAGCAATAGCATACACTACACTAATAGCAATAGCGAATTCCTTGTTGCATAGCTTGCACACAACCATGCTCTTATCGACGCTTCGATCCGTTCGTTTTTTATAACAAAATTTCCCATCCACGGGGCCAACCAAAGCGATCTAGGCTATCTATTTTTTTTTATTGCAGAACTTATACATAACTACCAACTCAGGGAAGTTAAGCAAGGTGTACAAACAAACAAAGGTACCTAACAGAAAATAAATATCCTGGGTTTGCATCGGGTGGCCATGGCCATTACATCAAATTATGTAATACATAAAAAAGAAAGAAAAGCATAATAATGTCAAGTCATGTCTTTGAATAAATCATCATAATGCATCAAAACATTTTCACTTTTTTTGTTATTTAGTTATAAGTCTAAGGGACGAAATAAAAGAGTCAAAATCAGCCAGAAAAAGAGGAAAGCTCAAAGGAGATTTAAGCCATTTTTGCTTGTGGATGAATAATTTTGCATACAAGATAAAGAAGTTGACAACATACTCAAGGGAAAGCAACTTTGGATTTTCATAATAAAAAATAACCTCTTTGAGAGTGAAGGTGTGAGTCACATTTGTAGGGCTAAATACAAAATAACTTAATTTAGTCCGACTGAGGCGATCTATGAAGCGCGATCCCGTCAGCTCTTCTGACGCTAGTTGGTGCTCCAGTAAAATCGGTCCGCCGAAACTCATCCAGTGAGAAACGTTCCGCGGTGCAAAGTCTAAAGTCTGTAATTAATTAATCTTAATTAACGCGTTAAAGTCTGTAATTAATTAATCTTAATTAACGCGTTAAAGTCCCGGCCCTAATATATATATATATATATATATATATATATATATATATATATATATATATATATATATGTATATATATATATATATATATATATATATATATATATATATATATATATATATATATATATATATATATATATATATATATATATATATATATATATATATATCACCGCACAAGCTATCTTCTGAATTGAATATACTATCAAATAAACCGCATAATGTACATACATTACTGTGTTTTATTTTTTTCTATTGTATATTGCACTAATTATTTTATTAACATTTCTGGCATGTATTATCTAATTTTATTTTATGTTTTATATTGTATAGTATTAAATTATTTGAATATTAACTGAATCAGGCGCTGGGGCACTAAGACCCGGCGCAGTTCCCTCTGGCAGGAGCGCAGTCTGTCCTCACGGGGACTCCTTTTCGCCTCCGCGCGGTGATTGGGTGGAAGATGGCGCTGGGCGAATGGAAATCCTAATGACAGTTTCCAAATTTGCCTCTTTTTGTACCATGGTAAGTAAATATCTCTTCAGTCACGGATAATTGTACATCGTTACACGCGTGATGTTGTAATCGGTCGCGTGCTGCATTAGTTCTGTGAATCTGACTCCTTGGGTTGCCAGTTTTCCTCTGCTGCAGTTGCGAGCTGTCTTTTCCGTCTGTGTGCCTGCTATGAATTTTGACTTGGGCCTAAATTATTTCTGTAATTGGGTAGATTTGCGGAACGACCGTGTTGTCTTTATAACACAACGTTAAGCTTTTAAATTCGCCCGTCCTTATAGGATTTGCTGAAGGCAGCAAAGCAGAGATCTGCTAACTGCTGAGCTGAAGTGTCATTCAGCACGGGTTATGATCGCGAGATGTGCTTAATATGCGCGAGACAGTGACATTAAATAATCTCCGGTTGTTATTTATGTGCAATAAATTAGTACAAACATTCAGATAAGTATTGTGTTGTAAACGTGAGCATCATGATGATGTAAAACGCGTTCAGTGTACCTGTGCTTCAGTGCTAAGCTGTTGCCAGGTCGGTCACATCGTGATTTCATGGTCCCATCCCCTCTCTGCTTCTCCCTACCCAATATGTGCCTCCATATCTTATTTGCTTTATCTGCGTTTTGATTGTTAATTCCATTTTTTCCATGGCATTTGACGTTTTTAAATGTAAAAACGACGGCAGTGAAATGCTAATGACTGCTAATGTAATTTTACCTCTTAAAATGGGCTGTATATTTTTTTAATAGGGTTGTTTTTATGTTCATATTTACGTTTTTTTTTTGTGGTATTACAATTTTAAAACATTAATTCTTAATCAATGGATGTTGCAATCTTGACCAAAAGTGTCTCACATGCTTCAAACGTCTTCTGAGATTTACCATGGTGAATATAGTTCCTGCCACAATATCAGTTACTACAAGTAACCACAATAGGTTGAATAGTATCTCCTTCTAAACAATGCAGATTTTCTAGTCATTTTATTTTTTTAAGTGGTGTGTAATATACCATAGTTTTATTGTAGAAACTAAGGATGCACAGTGTATCTGCCACCATATCAGCCGATATATAATACAGTTTTTAATGTTATCGTTATAATAAATGGATTATTGCATTCCGCTGAGACTTATTGCATTCCGCAGATGCGAATTGGAATAAATTCGAAAGGGAAAATACAGTTAAGCATGTGTAGTGCAAGTCTGTCAAATAGGCTTAATTTTAGATTTAGTTTCTTTTTCAAAAACATTGATGCATTATTAATAATAACTAGTAGCACTTTTATTTTTCTCATATTGTTTTCATCAACAATATGGTTTAATTAAAAATCACTTCATTATTGTCCGTGTGGAGGCTATTCCAATTTATTTATGCATGGCACATGCATTTTGATTCTTTGTATGCAAGTAATGTTGTACAATTACTTGTTTGTATTATTTAAGCATTATTTTATTTATTTGTAAGACAATAGTTTTTATTTGATAAAGAAAGTTGGGCCAATGGTGTAAAATTTATTTTAAAACTTACACTGGTTCAAACTAGGCTACTAACTATACTGTATATGTTTAATTTATGTTGAAATGCTTGGGTGGCTTTTAATGGTGAGACCTTTGTTTTGGTAATTTAGAATTATCGGCCAATATATCGGTTATCTGTTTCAAATATAAAGAATTATCATTTAAAGGTATCAGCCAAAATGTTCATATCAGTGCATAGGAGAAACAATAACTAATGTGGTAAAAACTGTGGTTATCATGGTCATTTTTGTAAGGGATTCTCTATCCAATGGTAAGCAGGTGTAAAACCTGAACAACTGTTCACCTGTTCCGTTTCAGGGCGCCAATGCCTCCGCTTTGGAGAAAGAGATTGGCTCGGAGCAGTTCCCTGTCAACGAGCATTACTTCGGATTGGTCAACGTAAGAAAAGGCGTTTCCTGCTGTCTACCATCGTCTCCTCCATGTTAATCGTCATGCTCTGGTTTCAGTGTGTGTGTTCTGTGTGTTTCGATCCACAGTTTGGAAACACCTGCTACTGTAACTCTGTACTCCAGGCTTTGTACTTTTGCCGGCCGTTCCGGGAGAAGATCCTCGCGTACAGGAGCCAGCCGCGCCGCAAGGAGAACCTGCTCACCTGCCTGGCCGACCTGTTCCACAGTATAGCCAACCAGAAGAGGAAAGTTGGCGTGATACCCCGAAGAAGTTCATTACACGACTACGGAAAGAGAATGGTAAGACGAGCAGGAAAGGATTGTATTAAAATTCAGTTTAATGTTCTCAGTTACTTCTCGGTTTCAGTATGGATGCTAGTTCAAGGTCAGAAACATTAAAGCGGTACAGCACATGAAGTTGTTCTTACGATGCATTCAAGTTGAAATATCAGTCATGAACTGATATGTTTGAAATACAGCAATGTAATTGTAATATCGCAAAACCATCTATTTCGGAGTTGTTTTCTGCCGTCTTTTTTGTGGACACCCACATTCAACGTTCAACTCGGGTCACTGACTTGCACATGACTTATAATTAAGATATTTCTGACTTGAAGTTTTGAAGACCATAATAATCTAGAGGAAACTAATTAAATTAGAAATGTATATTTTAAGTGGTTTTGACACACATGATTCTTTAAAGGCCCCATTTACACCTGATATTAAGATACATTTTGGTCGATCAGATTACAAATAGACGAGGTAGACACATATCCATTTTAATCCGTCTCTTTTGTTCACTTTCCACCACTTCTGTCCTGATTTTGTTGAGGGGAGGGACTAAGGGTGGGTAAATGTATTTCTTCAGATCTTTCGACCTAATGGACAAAATAAGCTTGCATGATTTACATATGAATGCACCAAAGATGACAGAAAACAAACGTTTCTGCTCTGAAAGCCGCAAGACCACGCTGAACACGGTGACTGCGTGTTAGATATCAGGAATGGTGAGAGGACATTGTTCTTGGTAGATTTTTCGTTTTCAACCCAAACTTGGGTCTTTTGCAGACAAAATTTAAATCCCTTCTGGCTAACACTCTTCTCATAATGTTTTCGTGTTAGGTCAGTAGAGGGAAAGTAGGAGGTCTTTTGTGGCTGTTCAGAATGCGTCTTCTAGAAGTGGTCAAAAGTGGACAAGCTCAAAAAGTTTTAGACCCTTTATACACCTGTATTTAGTGTTGTCCACTTGTGATCCGACTAAAACGCATCTTAATACCAGGACCAAAAACACGATTCCTTGTGCTATTTTATGCATTTTATATCTTTCTCCCTGTCACCCTGCAGAACTGTTTGATAACTACATGCAACAAGATGCACATGAGTTCCTCAACTATCTGCTGAACACTATAGCAGACCTTCTACAAGAAGAGCGCAAGCAAGACAAGCAGAATGGCAAACTGGCCAATGGCACACTTGACTCACAGAACAATAACAGCACCCCGCCCTCCTCCACCTGGGTTCATGAGATCTTCCAGGGCACGCTGACCAACGAGACACGATGCCTCACCTGCGAGACGGTAATTGCACCTCACGTAACTTAACTGGATACCGTCCAATAAGACAGGATCCTGATAATTCTGCTGACTGTGATTGGCTGTGCTTTGATCTGAGGTGGGTCTTTGGACTTTGCTTTCTCACAGATAAGCAGCAAAGATGAGGATTTCTTGGATTTGTCAGTGGACGTGGAGCAGAACACTTCGATCACACACTGTCTCAGGTCCGAAAGCACACTCGCACTTTAACCCAATGCAAACATGAATATGCGTCCATTTTAATAAGCTATTCTTTTTCTTACTGGCCCCTTATAGAGGTTTCAGTAATACAGAGACCTTGTGCAGTGAGTATAAATATTACTGTGAGGAATGCAGAAGTAAACAGGAGGCACACAAAAGGTGAGCACACATTAATTTCTGTCAGCTGCTTCCTGATTTTTATAGTGAATACACTGGATACATGAATATCTGTTTGTGTTTGACTCTAGAATGCGGGTTAAGAAACTTCCCATGATCCTCGCCTTGCACTTGAAGAGATTTAAATACATGGAGCAGCTGCAGCGCTACACTAAGCTAAGCTACCGCGTGGTCTTCCCTCTGGAGCTCCGCCTCTTTAACACCTCTGGCGATGCCACCAATCCCGAGAGGCTTTACGACCTGGTCGCTGTGGTGGTGCATTGTGGCAGGTGAGTCGGTATAGATTTTGATGGAAACCAGGAAGCCAGAATAGACTTTCAGACCTTTATACATTTTCCTATGCTGACTGATTTCACAACACTTGCTTATGTGAACAGAATCTCTTCATGTAAGCTTTTTAAAATCTGTCCTTGCAAAAAAGGGGAACTGTCTGGATTTGCTTCCTTGATCTGTAGCTTATTTTTATGTATGTGTGCTTTTACAGTGGTCCAAACCGAGGACACTACATCGCAATTGTAAAGAGTCATGATTTCTGGCTACTGTTTGATGACGACATCGTAGAGGTAAGCTGCCATCAGTCATGTATAAAAGCACCAGTCTTTCACTGAGATTTAGGGTTCCCACAGTTAAGGAAAACCTGTAAATATTAGGGAATTTTATATGGATGATTTGCAGGGCTGGCAAATCAAAATATATTTAAAATCCTAAGTTATTGAATGAATAAAATAATTAAAAAAAACAAATTAATTCTCATAATTAATTCTAGAGTTTTTATAGTGACTATATATATATATATATATATATATACAGTGTTGGGAAGGATACTTTTAAAACGTATTTCGTTACAGAATACAGAATACATGCCCCAAAATGTAATTTGTAACGTATTCCGTTACATTACTCAATCTGAGTACTGTATTCTGAATACTTGGATTACTTCCGTATTGAATTGCATTTTATAAGTGTAGGAATGCGGAATGGTGATGCGGTGGTGACGCATTGTAACATGTAGGGATGGCGCTGCCAATAAAGCACCTAAAAGCTGTCACAAAGAACCGGCAAAAGTATTGATTATGAATATGTCAAATATAGCAAGGCGCTATTTTAATTGTTTATTAATAAACAAGTGTTTTTTCTGTCTGTGTCACTGTCGCCTGCAAAGATGAAGTTGACGATGCTGACTCGCGATCTTTTCAGTAAGCTAGTGAACGCACCAGAGAGAAATGCGCATTTCATACGGATTACATAAGCAGAACGCAGTCTGTTTTGTTTTGTTTCGTTTTGAATTGTTCTGTTTAAATGTAGACATGTCTGTGACTGTGAGGCAAGTATAATCTTACGCACGCTAAGTTTCGGTTCATAAGAGACAAGCTCCAGTTCACACGCTGGCGCCTCGATGTCGTGAAATATTTAGCCTACTTCTTATTTATTAAATCAATTGGTTGATGAAACATTTATTAAAATTAAGATAGAATTAATACAATTACCTACAATTAATACAAAACGAAATTCTCTTTTTGAGGTCTCTGTGAAAGTTTTAAAGCAGTCTTTTAGTGCCGCTTTCAGAGTGGTCACGTTCGTAACATTGTTGTTTCCTCATAAATGCGAACGCGAAAAAAATAATAAAATGTATATTTTATGTTCTGTGGAGAGCCAAGTCTTCTTCATCCGGTGGGTAGATTACTTTTGGTTTGAGCAGAGTGTAATTCACAGTCACGTTTTTGTGTCACGCATGTTTATTTCCTTCATATTAAATAGAAAACGCATCTGTAGACAGATATTTTTGTCTGGACTCCTTTATTACGGGAGTATATGGATATATAAACAGACGTTTTTAAATATATTCGTATTAAATGCATTTTCTGAGAATTTCTATTTCAAGTTTTGACTGCAAATGTCGCGTCCATAACGCTGGAATTGCTCAATTTTAAATTATTTATTTTGTGGTGTAGGTCTACATATTTTATAATGTTAACTTCAAATAATTATTATAGTAATTTAAAGATGTGGTAGCATTGGATCTGGACGGGAAGGATAGCTTACTTTAAGATGCTTCTTCAGGTTGCGTCTTTGGACGCTGAAAGGAGCTGGTTGCTGGCAAGCAGAGGTTGCACTGCACAGTTAGGCTATATTTCGTTCTCCCTTCTCTTTCTTTAATGTGAAATGCTGTTTGAATTTCCAAGATAGAAACGCATTCTTGCCCTGGCTCTGTTGTTCCTGCTCCATCTCTACTCTCGCTCCCGCTGCTCCTCTTCCGACTCATTGTGACTGATCACGCAAACCGCGCATTTTTTTCGTTTTCACATTGGGGCTTCTGGGAAATGCTGAGTTGCCTTAATTTATTTAGCTAGAGAGTGAATAAACTCGTGAAACAGAGAAGTATCCTAATGTAATCCTTTGATTTCAACAATGTAACTGTATTCTAAATACCAACTATTTAAATTGTAACTGTAACGGAATACAGATACTCATAATTTGTATTCTGAATACGTAACGCCGGTACATGTATTCCGTTACTCCCCAACACTGTATATATATATATGATACATGTTTAGTTATAATCTTAAATAAAATTAAAAAAAACTTTAATAAATAATAAAATAATGTTAAGAAAGTAAATCAAACCATATACATATTTTATAGTGTGTATGTGTGTGTGTATATATATATATATATATAATGTGTGTGTGTGTGTGTGTGTGTGTGTGTATATTAGTCCTGACAAATCATAAAAGTTTTTGTTTATATAATAATTAGAATATCATCAAAAAGTTGATTTATTTCAGTAATTCTATTCAAAAAGTGAAACTTGGATATTATATTCATTCATTACACACAGACTGATACATTTCAAATGTTTATTTCATTTATTTGTGATGATTAAAACTGACAACTAATGAACATCCGAAATTCAGTATCTCAGAAAATTAGAATATTACTTAAGACCAATACAAAAACAGGATTTTTAGAAATGTTGGCCAACTGAAAAGCATGAACATGAAAAGTATGAGCATGTACAGCACTCAATACTTAGGGCTCCTTTTGCCTGAATTACTGCAGCAATGTGGCGTGGCATGGAGTCGATCAGTCTGTGGCACTGCTCAGGTGTTATGAGTGCCCAGGTTGCTCTGATAGTGGCCTTCAGCTCTTCTGCATTGTTGGGTCTGGCGTATCGCATCTTCCTCTTCACAATACCCCATAGATTTTCTATAGGGTTTAGGTCAGGCGAGTTTGCTGGCCAATTAAGAACAGGGATACCATGGTCCTTAAACCAGGTACTGGTAGCTTTGTGTGCAGGTGCCAAGTCCTGTTGGAAAATGAAATCTGCATCTCCATAAAGTTGGTCAGCAGCAGGAAGCATGAAGTGCTCTAAAACTTCCTGGTAGACGGCTGCGTTGACCTTGGACCTAAAGAAAACACAGTGGACCAACACCAGCAGATGACATGGCACTCCAAACCATCACTGACTGTGTAAACTTTACACTGGACTTCAAGCAACGTGGATTCTGTGCTTCTCCTCTCTTCCTCCAGACTCTGGGACCTTGATTTCCAAAGGAAATGCAAAATTTACTTTCATCAGAGAACATAACTTTGGACCACTCAGCAGCAGTCCAGTCCTTTTTGTCTTTAGCCCAGGCGAGACGCTGTCTTGTTCAAGAGTGGCTTGACACAAGGAATGCGACAGCTGAAACCCATGCCTTGCATATGTCTGTGCGTGGTGGTTCTTGAAGAACTGACTCCAGCTGCAGTCCACTCTTTGTGAATCTCCCCCACCTTTACGAATGGGTATTGTTTCACAATCCTCTCCAGGGTGCGGTTATCCCTATTGCTTATACACATTTTTCTACCACATCTTTTCCTTCCCTTCACCTCTCTATTAATGTGCTTGGACACAGAGGTCTGTGATCAGCCAGCCTCTTTAGCAATGACCTTTTGTGTCCTGCCCTCCTTGTGCAAGATGTCAATGGTTGTATTTTTTATTATTATTTAAGTTTATTTAGATAGGGACAGATACAAATAACATAGATGAACTTTGACAGTAATCTGATGCATGTATCATAATGTTTTTAGCTATAGCTAATTTGCAACACTTGTCCCTAGAAGGGCTTTTTGATTAAATGTAAAACAAAAAAAATAATACAGTACAATGGAAAATAATAAAGTAGGATTAAAAAAATAGTGTACAGAAAGGGCAAATTCAAAAAGACTAAATATGAGAGCAACACTGTTCCTGAGTTAACCAAAATTTGTTTTTTTTTCTTGAAGATGTCTAATGTCGGGATACATTTCAGATGATCTGGCAGAGAATTCCATAATTTTGCCCCTTTCACTGAAACTTTTGACAGCTGTCAAGTCAGCAGTCTTCCCTGTGATTGTGTAGCCTACAGAACTAGACTGAGAGACCATTTAAAGGCCTTTGCAGTGTGTTTTGAGTTAATTAGCTGATTAGAGTGTGGCACCAGGTGTCTTCAATATTGAACCTTATCACAATATTCTAATTTTCTGAGATACTGATTTTGGGGTTTTCATTAGATGTCAGATATAATCATCAAAATTAAAAAGAATGAACACCTCAAATATATCAGTCTGTGTGTAATGAATGAATATAATATCCAAATTTTAATTTTTGAATGGAATTACTGAAATAAATCAACTTGATGATATTCTAATTATATGACCAGCACCTGTGTCTATATGTATATATATATATATATATATATATAGTTTTATAGTGAATGTGTATATATATATAGTTATACTTAGGTCTAAAATATTTCTAAAATCTTTTAATTTTATTTTATACAATTGTCATTGAAAAGTCCAAAGCTATGTGTAATAAAGTTTCATGAGAATTGGTTAAATGGCATAATCACGGTGGGGTATCGATTGAATGCGCAAAGTTCCATTAGTTCCTTATATTTGAGGTGACTCAACATGTGGATCAAGGTGTGGTTACTATACAAAAATTAACAACAACATTGACATCAATTGCAAATATGAAAAACCATCAAACACTAATGCATTTCTGCATATACAACAAGCATGTTTCAGCAGGTTTACAAAGGTTCAACAATAAATCTAAATCACCTCAAACAATATACAACATTAATATTCATATATATACGACAAACAATATTATCCATGGATATATGGATTAAAAGTCCCCAACAAACGATCTATACACATATAATCAATCATCCTTCAAAAAAGCCAGTTTTTTTGGATCTAAAAAAGCATTTTACTCAGTTGTTAACAGTTAAGACGTGTAGTTTGTCTGTCAGAAAATACAAAAAGTATTGATGCAGTCCACATATCAAAATATACCAGTCAAGGCCACCTACATCAAGATGTTAGGTCTGGGAACTCACCATTGGCATACTTCAATCCGAGGGGCGTGATAAACGGTTGTCTTTCAAAATCCCTCTGCACGCAATAGGATAGCGCTACAACCAACCAGAGCAACGAACGGTTGTGGATAAGTGAGTCCCATGCGTTTTCCCACCAGGGATCCGGTCGCCAAAACTCCGAACACATCTTCCTTTTTTAAGAATGACTTAAGTGACGTTCTCTTGACTCCAAGTCCTCCAGTGTCGCGGCCAAACCCGATTTGAAAGACCGCTGTTCACCACCAGCAGCATCATCTTCTATGTTTTCAAGTAGCAGGGAAATCACGCTCACTCTGCCGTCATTATGTTAAACCCGCCCACCAACTATACATGATGTGATTGGCCTGACTAGAGTTTGGTTTTTCCAGTTTGAAAGCCAACTGAGAGTTGCTAGACTACACTGGCTGCAAAATCACTTTTGCTGCCGCTAGGGTGCGTCTAGATCTCTAGGCTAGGCCATCACTGCTCCTAGGCCTCAACTCCCATTTAAACGGCTTCCACCATGTCCATGTGCTCAATCTTGATGATTGTAAAATGATCTTCCTGCATTTGTTAAAAAAAAATGTTTTGTTTCTCCCTTTAGAAAATCGATGCCCAGGCAATTGAAGAATTCTACGGATTAACCTCTGAAATTTCCAAGAACTCTGAGTCCGGGTACATCCTGTTTTACCAGTCCAGAGACTGAGAGAGGCCAGAGCGGCGTCCCCTTACGGAACCTGTGCAGCAGGCGTGCCTGTATGCAGAACCCTGCTGCATCACACACACACACACACACACACCCCACCCCTCCCGTCCAAGCCCTCCCTCGCCAGTCTCCGCGCAGCCGTAACGCTGGACGCCATGCAGTCGCAAGGCCTTTTGAACGTTGTTTGTCAGTTGTATTTACGTTGTGGGAGCGTTTCATCACTCGTGTTCAGTCCTTTACTGTGGAGAGAATGTGTTTAATGTAACCGACTGTATGATATGACGGGGATTTGCGTTCGACTTTCATGCTGCGACCTTTTGATTCCTGTGGCTGTGAGGAGGCTGAAGACTTGTGCATGGGGAAAGCGGGTGTGTTTATTATAATGGCGGGGAGGGTCTAAAAGCTCCGGATACGGGGCATTTCGGGTTATGTATTTCTACCTTGTACAGAGTGATATTTGTATAAATATTATGAGAATTATAATAATATTACTGATATAGCCAAAAAAATGAGAATAGAACCAGAAAAGATGTATAACACTATGGTGCACTTTTGATACAGTTTTGTAGATGTTGGAAGGTTAATGTGAGGGTTTGCTTGAGACGGCCTGTTGTGAAATTATCATTTTCTGTTTTAAAGAAAAAGAAATAAAAGTGTATACACCAAGATAGGATGTATGCATGTAAGCATGTAAATACCAGCCTTACCAGCCTGCTGCGATTTGATTGGACCCCTGGCACATACAACCAAGGCTTGCCCGTGCCGATGACTCATTCTTGGTCACTGTGGCCCCTCAGTGGCCGGTCCAGATTACTGCAAGATGGAGAACTGCACAGCATCATTCCTTTTAACCGACCCTCTTCTGCTCTCATTCTAGCTTGAAAGGTTGTGTGTTGTTTTGCAATTTTCGGTCCATTTGCTATGCCTAAAATGAGGTTGATGCTTGATTCTTTCAAATTTGTATAAAGCATTACTCTAATTATTAGTGCTCAACAGCAGTTTCTTTGAGGCCCATACCGAGCCTATTTCGGTCTGTGGAGGATTTTATCAGGCATTGTCACTGACTGCAGCTTAGTCTATGAGGAGGTGTGAGCCTGTCTGAAATAGCACAGACTGAAAAGAGGCATGGGGACGAAGGCTGCACAGGGTTAGAGAATGGAGGAGAGAGGGAAGATAGTGGGGGAAGTGGGTGACACAGATGAGCATGCTGTTAATAGCACGCGCCGAGAATAGCTCTCACAGGGGAGCAACACAATGTGCATCTTTCCAGAAAGATGCAGTCTGAATGTCAGATGCTAGATAAATGGGTCTCATCCTACAGAGACACGTTGTAATACCTTCTGGGTCGTTCGCAATAGGTGCCTTTACCATCTTGAAAAGATTTTTTTTTTTTTTACATTTTATCAGACAAACAATGCCAATATATTGCATTTTGCCATGGCAAGCTAAATTTAAACATTGTAATACACGTGTCGGCATTTAAAAAACAGGGTTGAGTTTTACATTTTATTTAGCCAGTAGTCTTTTGCTCAAAGTCATGACATTATGTGAATAAAAGAAAGAGAATTTAATGCTAATATTTCTATATAGTTTTCAATAATTAAAGGCACAATATGGAACTTTTCGGCTTTCAAAATAGCAAAAATAACTGTATCTATGTTATATATTTCTTTTAGTTGTGTACTAACATTATCCCAAAAGTTCCCACCAACTTTCAAATCCGGAGAAATTTATATTTTAATTTGAAGACACGGGCCGTGTCTTTATTTCCGTTTCGTCGCCCGTCTGTGACGTCATATAACCTTTGACTCTAGTTTCTCTAACTTCGTGCGGATCCCGGCGAAAAACCGCCAAACGCAAATGTAAACACCGGACGCACGTCACTAAAATAAAAGAAGACGATAAAAAATCAATAGTTGGATATCAATAATGGACCATGATTATGCTTTGCCTGCACGTTCTGCTGCTGGAGGCAGATCCGTGAAGCGGAAACGCACGGGTGACAGAAATGACTCGAGAAGGGTTTGGGACAGGAGAAGAGACATGACTCGCGTTAACATTGGAGTTGCATTTTCACGAACTTCGTGACAACTGGAACTACAGAGAGATGCCGATCTCGCTTGCATTCTAATAAACAAGTAAGCACCCATTCAGCTAACTATATCTATCCGTAACTTATATGCAGTGTTCGAACTATACTGTGTCATTTGGGGGAGCCCAATTTTTTTTCCAACGGGGGGGGGGGGGGGGGGGGGGGGGGGGTGCACTTGCGTGTGCCGAGGATTGAAGCGCCTTTCAGACAGAACGTGAAATGCGCGGCGCTGCGCAACGCTATGAAACCCATTCATTTCAAGGACTTCCAAAGATACATAACTATGCAAGCACTATATACAGGATTCACCCTATTATATCGACAGAAATTGATAAGTCAAACAGCAAACAGCCCACAAATAGTCTATAGGCTGTCTTTGAGTTCACTTGAACAAGGGTTAAATTACTCATCGGCTACAGAAGAAAACCACAATTCCTCCGTTCAATTAGGCCTAAGACATCGAGAGTCAAGCAGACCTATAACAACCCAGCCACAACACATCATTGGGAATAACATGCCTTACCTGAACACAGAATGGATTTCAAGGACTTTGCGCAGATCAATGGCCTCCAACATTTATATTTTATCTATGAATCTTTGAGTTAACATGTACTAAACATGCACCGCAGCGCCACCACACCTTGAAGCTCATGACAAGAATAGCATGTAAAGTTATCTTTATTGAAGTGAATTAGGTTTAAATCACCGTCATGCATGAATAAATGATATTTTTGCTATTTTACATAATACTCCACGATGATCACATTACACAAAACTGAAACTGCGCGTCAAAATAAAACATTGTCAATATTTTTTGAGACCCCCCAAAATTTCACGAATCACGTTTTCAGGGGAGCCCATGTCTTATTAAGGGGAGCCGAGCTCCCCCTAGCTCCCCCGTAGTTCGCACCCTGCTTATATGTTGTGAAACGATGATGGCATGTGCAAAACGCAGACGGACTAGCTCTCATGTACAGTATAATGTAAATTCACATTTGTTGTAGATATAGCTGCAGAAAGTAGCTTCATATGCAGTTCACCATCTTTTTCTAAATATAAACGTAAATATAATTATTAACGAAAGGTGACCGTGTTTTTTAACATCTATTAATACTAGCTAGGTGGAATATTGATTCAATAGCCCTGATAATTCATATATCTCTCCGTTCGAAGAGACGTGATTTTAAAAACGCTAAATGAGTGAGGAATGTGGGGAGCGACAGAGCGCGCGTGTTCATTACAATGGCATTACATAAAGTTAATAGCCGTAACTAAACGTAACAAGAATAGAGATATAATATAAATAACAACACATTACCTCGTCAGTGAACATGTTATCTGCTGGAGATGGTAGATGGCTGGGGAATGACAGATCGCGCGTGTCCCAATGAACATCGTATAGCTGGTTTGCGCGCGCACTCTCTCTCTCTCTCGACAACGACAACAACTCCCATGAGCACACGCTCTTTCACGACGTCATCAGAATACGTCTTTTGCTATTATTTTGATTGAGTGACCCCTGGTGGCCAAAAGTTACATACAGTACGTTTAACATCTGCATTCCCTAAACTGAAAAACCTAACAAAAGATAAACAGACGAGGCTTAATTCTAGTCCCAGACTAAAATGCATGTTTGAGATGTTTTAACTGAAAGCAACTTGCACTGACATCTTATTTGTCTCAAGAAGCATATCAGTAATGTTTTTTCTAAGGCATGTTTATAAAAGTTATACTTAAATGTCCTAATTGAATTAAGGTCTAATCATGGCTTAATCTACCCTGTCTGTGAAACCAGGCAGTGTAATTAAAAAGAGTAGACACCTTTAAGAGTTCATATCTTGGTTTCGTTTTGAGTTTTTTAATTATTATTATAATGGAATACTTTATTATGACAATGTTATGATGATAAGGGTTGATGTATAACACAGGGCGCTTTTTTAATATAATATAAATATGTAGTACAAATAAAGTATTTTTAAATAAAATATGTCCATCTCTAAGAAGGAGAATACATGCAAAATACTCGCTGTAAAAAAATATTGTTGGTTTAACTGAAATAAAAAATTTGAGTTAATAGGGCCTACAATGAAAGGAGGTTGGTTTAATCAACAGAAACTCAAAATATTGTGTTATCTGAACTTGATTTGACAAAAGAAAACATTTTGTGATTACAAATCATGAAAAAAAAAATTCCCAGTGTTTTAGCAAACAAAGTGCTGAGTAGGCTACTGGCCAAAAAAGACGTTCTAGTGGATAGCGAATTTAGACAAATTAAAATAACGTATTTTATGAAAATACGTTTTTATGTTGGCTATGTGTTCACGAAAATGCCTTTTACAACACACAGTGGCATCCTTTCGTTTCCGAGCAGCAGATTACACAGGTGACGGGACCTTCTGGTCTGAGAAGGAAAGCTCACCCCTCCCAGTCCCAGCGCCTCGCACAGCCGCAGTCGGTGGTGATGCTCGTGCAGACGCCGAAGAGCCGCTATTCCTGCTGGCAGTGAAGATTCTCCGGTCCGGCATCTGATCACAGCATCCCGATCCCTCCATCCCTCTATCCGTCCGCGCGGCGCTGCACCTGCAAACAGCGCTGCCATTTAATACAATGGAAAGACAAGAAGGACGCAAAAAACATATAAACAGGCGCCTCTCCTCTAAAAGACAAGGTAGGGAAGCCTCCAGATGGGGAGTGAATGGAGACCGGGTGTATTTGAAATCGTTCTGCTTGTATTGCATTGCATTTTACAGCAGATAGCCTAATGATTTTTTACTGAGCAAGAGCTGAAGCGTTATTATAAAGCTAATAGGACTCAGGGGAAGCAATGGTTGCATCCAGCTGCTGGAGTTTAGATGTTCTTTGAGAGTCCATATGTGAATGTGATAGATAAAAGGATGCAGATGTAGGGGCGCTTTTATAAAAATTGGAACCCGCCTTTATTTAATATCAGCACTCAATAGGACCCTCCCTTAATTTTTGATTTCCCACCATTGTACTAGGGTATTATTCAAAAGTATCTCAATAATAGCCAGTTACTATAGCCTAGCCACTTAACCACTAAGGCAAAATCTTTCATTTATCTTAATTTGATTCTTTGTTCTGAACAAAAGAACAAAGACACTGTCACTAACATAGAAGTAATGCATAATTAAAGGGAACAATGACTTTTGTGATAATAATTATTATTGGCTAATGTTTCTGTTATAATGGATGGTTATAATCTCTGATGTATTCTTGAATGCCAATACACTGTAGAAATGTAATTTTAATGGGAATATAATGTACAAATCCAGCAAAAACCCATAAGTTGGTTAATATCTAGCACACAAAGTAAAAAAATATATATAATATTATAAAAATACATGCAATTTTGCTGTAAAATACTAAAAAAGTAAATGTAAAGGGAATCAATGTGCATTATACATAAGGCAATATGTATAATTTTATGGTAAAATAATTTTTTTCTATATTTTTAATTCACAGGAAAAGAGGCATTCCCAGAATTCACAAACCATACCTTTTAATATTTGGTTTAAAAAGGAGTTTTATTTTGTTTTCAGAGTGTTTTATGTTGCATTTATTCATAAAATATTCTATTTATAATAATATAAATATTTAAATAGCTGTTATGTTGATGTTTTAAAATTACATAATTTAATAACATGTCGTGAGAAAATGCTAAATATATTTACCAAAATGTCATTCCATAATGCTTGTGACATTGTCACTGTATTTTGTTGTTGTTTTTTACAGTGAAGTTCTGGCAACTACAGCTGGTAGTTCTTTTGTAAATATTATTTAATATTTGAAAGGATGATGAAAATTCTGTCAGCATTTACTTACCCTCATGTCGTTCCAAACATCTATGACTTTCCTCTGTGGAACAACAAAAAATATATATTTTAACGAATGTTGGTAACCATGCCGTTTTGGTTCCCATTGACCTCTATTATATAAAAAAAAAGATGCAATGGAAGTCAATGGGAACCAAACTGTTTTGTTAACAGCATTCTTCAAAATATTCCCAAGCAATACAAAGGAAAGCCATACAGGCTTGGAACAGCATGATGGTAAATAAATGCTGGCAGAATGCTGTACACTTAAAAATAAAGGCTTCAAAATCTGGTTTTCACAGTAATGCCATAGAAGAACTGTTTTGAGTCCCACAAAGAACCTTTCAGTAAACAGTTCTTAAAAGAAAAATGTTTTTCTTAGTGAGAAGAACATTTGAATAATCTGAAGAACCCTTTTCCACGAATCTTTTGTGCAGTGGAAAGAATGCCAACAAAGAACCTTCATTTCTAATTGTGTACAGTGGACATATTCCTTTTTTGTGATTAAATATAGAGGATTATACTTGTTGTTTTGTCTTTCCTTTTCTTTAGACTAGCTATTCTCCTCATTATGTTTTTCTGTGTTTGTCATTTTAGACGGGAGGCAGAATGAGTGAAGAGTTGTCAGTTTCTCCCAGCTGGCTGGCTCAAGAACCCACGTGGGGCAGCAGCGGCGCAGGGAGCTTGGAGAACATCACCGTCGGAACGTACCCACCCGCGGTCGTCCTGCCGGCGAGGCCGCACGCTGAGCTGTTGGTAAACCCGTGGGACATCGTGCTGTGTTCATCCGGCACCCTCATAGCCTGCGAGAACGCCCTGGTGGTTTTGGTCATCTGGCAGAACCCGGCTCTACGCGCCCCCATGTTTTTGCTGATCGGCAGCCTAGCTCTTGCTGACCTATTGGCCGGTTTGGGGTTAGTCCTGCACTTCACCTTCGCTTACCTGCTTCGCTCTGACTCGGCACAGCTTCTGACTGTGGGTTTGGTGGTGGCATCGTTCTCCGCATCGGTGTTCAGCCTGTTGGCTATCACTATTGACCGCTACCTGTCGTTGTACTACGCCCTCACCTATAACTCTGAGCGAACGGCTGCCTTCACATACACCATGCTTGTGCTTCTATGGGGAGTGTCCTTGTGTCTAGGTTTGCTGCCTGTTATTGGTGTGAACTGCCTGGGCCAAGAGGCGAGCTGCAGCGTGGTGTGGCCCCTTACAAAAAACAACGTGGCCGTTCTATCCGTGTCCTTCCTTCTGCTGTTCGGCCTCATGCTACAGCTTTACATGCAGATCTGTAAAATTGTCATGCGGCATGCGCACCAAATCTCCCTCCAGCACCACTTTTTAGCCGCGAGCCCTCACTATGTCACAACGCGGAAAGGCGTATCCACCTTGGCGATCATTCTGGGCACATTCGCCGCTTGTTGGATGCCCTTTACTGTCTACTCGCTCATAGCCGATTACACGTACCCGCCACTCTACACATACGCCACCCTGGTGCCCGCCACCTACAACTCGGTCATCAACCCCGTAATTTACGCCTTCCGAAATCAAGAGATCCAGAAAGCGCTATGGCTGGTGTGCTGTGGATGTATCCCTGCCAGCGTGGCACAGCGGGCACGGACCCCCAGCGATGTCTGATGTGCCTAGGGAACTGCACAGGCCAGAGGTTCCCCTAGTACAAGAAGGGGCGTGTGCTCGTCACCCGTTTATGTCTTCCCCTATTGTTATGTGACAACCACTGCCACATGATCTTTGCCTGATCCTGATCCGACCTGCTGCCACACCCTGTCCAGGAAAAAAAGGGGTGGAAACGGATGCTGTGTGGCAGACAGATGTAAATATCTTGTACATATATCCTTTGCATTTTTTGTGCTTGTTCTGGCTTGGCCACAGTGGCAGCCCCCTGTTGCACGGGCTTTGAGGGAGGAGGAGGAGGATGAGGGGCGGCACAAGGCGGTCCTCTAGACTGGATCCCAAAGCTCATTCATCTCGTCCTGCTGTTGCTGCATTCAAGAACGTGCGCTGAACGTTAAGTAACCGCGGTGTGCTAAAAATAGATGAGGCGCTCGGTGATCCGCGCCTTGCGTCCTCCAAAGAAACCAACCTAGAGAGAGAGAGAGAGAGAGAGAGAGAGAGGAGAGAAAGAGAGAGAGAGAGAGAGAGAGAGAGAGAGAGAGAGAGAGAGAGAGAGAGAGAGAGAGAGAGAGAGAGAAAGAGAGAGAAGAGAGAGAGAGAGAGAGAGAGAGAGAGAGAGAGAGAGAGAGAGAGAGAGAGAGAGAGAGAGAGAGAGAGAGAGAGAGAGATCTTTTGTTTGATTTAAATCTCGGCCGAATGTAAAATGTCCTCCAAAGCAGAAAACCATGAAGAGCTAACTACAATCTCAGAATGAGAACCACTCAATGAATAAACGTACCCGTCGATGCCTTTATTTTAGTTTTGATGGGAAGTCGAACCATCTAAGCATCCTCTTCCATAAATGCAGGATGAAAGCAAGCGGGACCTGGGAGAAAGTGTATGATGTTTATTCATTTAAACAGCCCCCTGTGAATAGAGGCTCACTTCAAAGAACTGTTGATTACAAAACGTGCATTAAGTGTCTGTGAGAATAAGAGGTTTTGTTTATACGGCGACATGGAGGATTGAACCGAATGTATTTTCTATTAATTTGCTTTTAGTTTTAATAGAGCACTGATCCTTTTAATACATTCAACTGGTAATTACTACTGGATACTGGATAGCTATCACACAATGGTAGCTCACTGCATTTTGCTTAAAATTTACATGTATTGCTTCCACATGATTTGGCCACAATTTGAGATAAATTAATTAGAGGGATGTGTTGTTGAAACAACATGAGTGAATCTCAGAATTGCTTTTTTTATTATTATTTTATTAATTGTTGAAATCATTCTTTTGGCTGAAACATGACATTGAGAAGTTTTCATGAGATTCATCCATGATAAATCATATTCTGTTAAATGATATGCCAGCCTTCATACACTTCCACTTTAAAATGAGCCATCAGCCGATTTACAGTCAATATGATTTTTAGTAAACTGGTGAATCTCCTCAACCAGTCCACATGACAAGATTATGATGAAGAGAACAGCTGGCCTCTCAGAGCTGGCAAATGTCAGATGAGGGAGAATATTATAAAATCTACTGTACTTTCATTACAACTGAGGCTGGAGTCATGCTATTATGAGCTGAAGTTCACCCTTGTTTTTACCTTATGCCCTCCAAATGCCAACCAGCCACTATCCATTTCAGTGCAGTGGCAGAATCCATCAGCGAGCAATAACTACGAACTGAGTGTTTCATCAAATTATAGCAATATTCTGGCAGCAATAACAGCCATGCCCAAGCAAAACCAACACCTCAGTTAGCCGAAAAAAACCCATCCACGAATAACTCACCACGAAAATACAACTGGATTCTAAGAACAACTGACAACTGTACTTATTTCAACATGACCTGAATTATATTAGTAAATTTGGGATTAAAAAAAAACATGAGCTGGACAGATGTCTCAATCCCTGCAAACATGTCCATAATCTCACTGCCTCGTGTCCTCTCATCCAGAAAGTGACTGTGCTCTGCCTCTGGTCATTTACGATATCTAATCTATGAATGAAATCTCTCTGTACACTCAACGTGACCTACTCTACAGTATGCATTTGCTTTTGCGAAACTTAAAGATGTTATACGTATGAGGAACGTGAAGTGTAATGCGTGACTGTCGGAGCATGGCCACGGTGTGGTGTGTGTGGTGTGTGCGTGTACGTGTAGGCTACATGTGAAGAACGCATGCATATATGTTTGTCTCTACAGAGACAATGATGTAGTTGGGGGTAATAATGTATATTCCCCATAGACCTGCATGGGCTAGAGTGGCTACCAGTCTTCCCATCGCACCATCTTTACATCGTGCCTGCGGGTCAGACACACCCTCGTGACCTTTTTTGCCTGAGTGACCTCTATACGATTCCAGTGAAACAGCACATGAGCGGTAACAAGCAGGTATGCGAGTTTTAATAGGGCTTAGCATGAAGATGATGATACCCCCCCCCCACCCCCCAGTCTGGATTCTTTCATAATTCCTGAGATTTTATTGTATCGATTTTATTCTTATCATTGCTATGGCATTCTACCGATCGTCTTGATCCTGTAAATAAGGCATGTGACTTTAAGAAGGCATGATGGCATTTCTCACCTGGTGTCATGGAGCGCTGGAGTGATGCGTATATTTGTAGGCCAACCCGGAAGTTAGCATCAACTTGGTTTTCTCGACAAAAACCAAATAGGATTTTTCCATTGGCTTTTGGATTATTGCAGAAAATGAGCTCTGGGACCAACAAAAGTTTATGATTCTTACACATTTTGTTCATAATGATAGTCTTAAGTAATGAACAAACTTTATGACTTTTGAAACCTAAATACAATCACCAGAAAAAAATAAATAAATGTTAGACGTGTAAACGAACATCAGCGCCACCCTCGCTAATACCGCGTTCACGGCCATGTCATAGTTACAATAATTTCGAGATGACAACACGTGACGTTCTACTAGGAGGTGTTCACGTCCTCGGACTGGGAGTTATGCGTTTCTATGTGTAACCAGTCCTACTCGACCCACCCGAGGGGTATTTAAATGAGCGTCTAGGCGGGCGCACTAACTAAGACGCTGCAGACCGCAATCTCTAGCGCGCCTCTTGAGACCATGGGAGTGACGTTTACCCGCACAGCTCTTAGGCCTTGTCCCAAATGGCCCACTTCATATATGCACAATGGCTGCTGTGTGTCCATGAGACCATAGGGTGTCCCATTTGTCTTCCCAACAGTCAAAGTGGTGTTACATGTTGAAAGTGCGGACTAGTAGGAAGACCGCGAGTGTTTAGGATGCCATTTAGGACAGGGCCTTACTAACTGACCTCTTACCTTTACCCCTGCTAAACTTGACTCCCATCCGGACCACGGCACCAACATAACCGGTCCTACTCAACCCACTCCTAGCGGAATTCAAATATGTGTCTCCGGCATGGGAGGAGGGCACGCTAATAATGACGTGATAGTAATGCGCCTCTTGAGATCAGGGGAGGGAGGTTTACCAGCACAGTTCTTAGGCCCTGTCCCAAATGGCACACTTCATATTCACTTTCTGTCTCGTGGACTTACAATGGCTGCCACGTGTATGCGTCCATTAAGTCCATGAGACCGTAGGATGTCCCTTGTCATTTTAGGGTTCAGAAGGGTGCCCCCTTTGCGGTCAATATGTGTCCTCGATGCACACTTTTGCAGAGCCTGCACTAAAACGATCTCTGCAGCAGACTTCTTCCGGACTGTCAAAGTGGTGTTACATTACGAAAGTGCAGACTCATAGCAAGACCACGAGTGTTTAGGGTCCCATTTTGGGACAGGGCCTTACTAGCCGGCCTCTGTTACACTCCCCCCACAAACCTCATTCCCATCCGGACCACGGCACCAACATAACCGGTTCTACTCGACCCGCTACAGGCAGGATTCGAACCGGCATCTCCGCCATAGGAGGCGGGCGCTTTAACAATGACGTGAAAGATCGCAGTCACTAGTGTCTGTCACTAGTGCGCTTCTTGAGATCATGGGAGTGAGGTTTACCCGCACAGCTCTTACTAGCTGGCCTCCGTTACATATGGTAAGACTATCAACATAGAAATGAATCTGCAGCAGTCTCGTTGTACAATAGGGGCTCTTAGAAAATTCCCAGCATTCAAGTTGTAATCTCGTAATTACGGTAATTATGCCTTTTTCATAATTAGCCTTTTTCAAAACAAGTAAAAGCTTAACAATCACAAGGGGGTATTATTGACGTGAAAATATCTAGAGCTTGTTGTTAATCGCAGACCTCATTTCAGGCATTTAACCAAAAACCCATTGATTTCAGGATGATGTAAGCGGAGGTGCTAATATGCTAACTTGTTTCCGGGCCCACCAAAATACTTACATCGCTCCATTGTGCGAAGGTTAACCTTGGGCCGCATTCCAGTGTCTCCTGTTGCCGAGGCATGCTTGTCTACAGCGGATTGAGAGGGTTAATGCCCGATGCACATGACCGGGAGATTATCGCGGTGGCTTTTGAGAGTTAGTTCTTCGACTAAAACTTCATATCTCTGTCTGTTTTTGAAGAGCTTTGTAAAATGATGTTATCATGCTTTGTGCCTGGTCTCTGATGGATTTTTCCACATGCAGATGGACGTTTGCCTATTGAATCCATGATTTAAATAGTCTTGTATCCAACTGTAGATGATTGTGCTTTGTAATCCAATGTAAAAGCTTGAAAATGTCAAAGCGAAGGGTGAAAAAGGGCTCGGATAGGATCTGTCTCCTGTTCTGGTTTATTTGAAGAGCGTAGAAGAGGAAATCACCTCTGGTTTGGTGTCTTGTGAGGAAACTTTCTACATTTACAGTAGGATTCAGACTCGCTCTGTACTTTATTTAGATACTAGAATTGAAATCTTGGAACAATCCGAGGAGCAGTCGGGTGCATTGGTTTCAGCATCTTGTGTACACGTATGCGTAGTTTTAACTGTGAAATGCACTTTATTTTTTTGATGAGAAAAGGCACAACAAATTACTTATCTGCAAAACAATATTATAAGAATTATAATCAACATGCACTAATTAACATTGTAAAACATTGTGTTAATGTGTTGTATATTTTTCCAAGGTGTTGGTTGTATACTTTTATTGCTTTGGTTAGTTTAATGAACTGAGAGATCTTGTTAATTTTGTATTAAAAGAATGTGCTGTGCATTAAAAATATCCTCGCCTGGGTTTATTCACACTCGCGCATCAATTGGCCGGGCGCCTCAATTCCACTGTTGCCATGGCGATCCCAGTCTCAGCTGTACTGTTTCCATAGAGACATGAGGCTCCGAATCAAAACTGTCCTGTTTCCATGACAAAGGCATGCGACAGGTGCAGGAACGGAGAGCGATTTAACGTGATTCGTCAGATTTTTATTGTCGCGAAACTGCCGACAGCCGCACAAAGACACCAGACATTACCAAGAAAACACATTTCAGGTAGTTTAATCGAACACCTCAGGCCAGTTCACACAAATATAATTACTGACCTCAATGTTTCTCAACATACATAGAAACTTTCATGCAGAAAAGTCTGTTTTTGATGACCTCAACATGCTTTTTTTTATCTTTAGTTCCAGTTACTATTCACTACATACAGTATGTCCATATCATGTATTAACAAGTGTTGCATTAAAAAGCATTAGAAAAAATGGAAAAAAGCATCATACGTGGTAGTTCAGGGAAAATACTGACTATCTTATTATTCAATAATACAGACGGCCTATCAGGCCTTTATTAAAATGCATACAGTACAATATCATTTTGTGTATGGGAAATGCAAAGTTATTATTCGCAGGTAAATTACCGAGTAAGTGTCTGTGAATTTTGTGCATTAGTGTTGTTTTAGTCAGACCAATCATTGTCCTCCAGCTCAGACTCGTCCTCAGAGTCACTGTATTCCACAGCGATGCGGCGAGACAAGATCGTGGCGACATCATTGCCCACCGGTTCTCGTTTTGCCTGCTGTTCCTGCTGCTCTTGAACTTTTTTCAGCTGGATACCTGCAGTACAAACAAACACACAAACATCAGCAAATTTTCAATAAGAGATAAACGAGAGTTTGTGATGCGATGTGGGCGTGTCCTAGCCTGGCTCCGCCCTCCTACGCACTTCTGCTCAATTTCATTTTCCTTCAGAACTACGTCTGGGATTGTGCTGTAGACTTTGGTTTCCAGAAATCAATTTTTTGTAGGACCAATCGCGAACAGAGGGAGTGGCTGAGAACGATGACGTTGATGTCGACTTGTGCGTTATTTTGAGTTGTAGTTCAATATAAGAAAGATGCGAGTGAAGCCATTCGGTCCGTTGTGGCAACGCTGCCGAATATCAAGAAGTTAAAGCCAGAGCAAGAACAATCTTTGCTTAGTTTTGTGTTTATGGCTATCCTCCCACGGGGTTCGGGAAAAGACATATGTCACGACCAAACGTTAGCGATTGGTTATGGCAGATAGAGTGACTCTGGGCAGATCCAATAGTTTTAGACTTCAATAGAATACCCGCCTACAAGGAAGTTAACGCTTGTCAATGGAGCGGTGCCAGACTCTCTGTACAAATGAAATGTACGAGAGTCTGGTAGAACTAGGCTAGGCGTGTCCGGCAACTTTACAGAAGTTTAACTTTCTGCAAATAAGCGAAGAAGTGAAGTCACATGATCCGTCTCCTGTGAGATACTGTAGTCCAGTGTAGGCGAGACGGAGAAGTTAATGTTACAGGGAGCAATTTCACTATTCAATATGGTTTGTTTCTGCCCACACGCAGGGATAAAATAAGAAAAGGATGCGTGGAAAACAGAAATTGCCAGGCGTTTGATTCATGCTTTTACTGTTCAACTTGTTCATGATATGATGTATTATGAACTGCTGGAATTATTATAAAAAACTATTTACATTCGTTAACACGTTCAGTCAGTTGGGGTCAGTATGATATATATATATATATAAAAAGAAATCAGTAAGCAGGATGCAATAAAAGGATCAAAAGTTACAGTAAAGACATCAAAATATTCTTTTAAAAATAAATTCTGTTCTTTCTCACTATATTGTTTAAATAATCCTGAAAAAATGACCACAAAAATATTAAGCAGCAAAAATGTTTCTTGAGCAGCAAATCAGTATATTAGAGTGATTTCTGAAGGATCATGTGACACTGAAGACTGGAGTGATGATGCTGAACATTAAGCTTTGCCATCAAATGAATAAATACATTTTAAACCATTCAAATAGAAAACTTATTTTAAATTCTAATAATATCTGACAATATTACTGTATTTTTGATTAAATAAATGCAGCCTTGGTGAGTTTTATAAAGGTAAAGACTAAAAACAAGATGTTTATGTATAACAAGTGTAACATTTTTATATTCATAACCTTAAAACACTTCATACCCATTCTTATAGCTGCGAGCAGGTCGCTGCGAGCATCGTTGGAGGGTTGGGCATCATTAGGCACAGAGGGCCGTTTGGGAGTGATGGATTGGGCTGCACTGGCTGGAGGGGGTGGGGCTAAAGGTGGAGGAGGGGCAGCCATTGGTACAGAGGTAGGTGGAATGGGTGGGCCATAACCAGCGACTGCTCCCATTGGTCCTAGATGTCCTGGAGGCGGGACCAGTCCCATGGGTGCCATAGCAAAAGCAGTTTGTGCTGATGGGATAGAAGCAGGTGGTGGAGGCGGCGGCCCAGAATTCATGTAATCCACACTGTCAAGAGAGAGAAAGAGGGTAAGAAAACTAAATCATGCTTTTTCACCTCATTCAGCATAAATTGATGCTATATAAATTCAAAAGTAAAAATGTGATCATTGATCATTAGGTGGCAGTATTTGTAAATACCCACTGTGGCATTTCAAACTGGGTTTTCAAACTTTCTGCCGCTAAGGACGACCAAATCTACCCTCCTCTATATATATATATATATATATATATTAAATGAAAGGAAAACAGAAAATTGTATAGAATTATTTTCTATAATTTTTATATTGTTTTTAATATTATTAGATTTTAAAGAAAACTGTTAAAGTAATAAAAATCTTTGTTAACAACATATATATATGTTTAGATAGTACGTACATACATTCATACATACATACATATATATTATTAAAATATATATTATTTATATTGTATACATATATTACACATACTTTTTTTCTTTCACAAATATTTTTTTTAATTTTTATAACTGGATAGATTTAAAATCTCATTATTTTTTAACAGGCTTTAGAAAGTAATACTAGTATGTAATAATATTAAATTAACTGTATAAAGTAACATTATCAAATATATTAAGTAATTTATCAAATATGTGAAATGTACGGTCCAAACCCTCAAGACTTTCGTTCATCTTCGGAACACCAATACAGATATTTTTTATGAAATAAAAAAACCATTGACAACTACTCAACTACCACTTTGACGCTTCAAAAAGTTAATATAAAAGCCTACATTCAAGCTGTTCATCATATAAAGTGATCTAGTCTCTTCAGGAAATTTGGACTAAACCGTTCAATTCATATGGATTAGTTTTACAATCTCTTTATTAACTTTTTGAATCATCAAAGTGGCAGTTGCGTAGTAATTAATGATAGAATTTTCATTTTTTTGGTGAACTATCCCTTTAAGTTCACACATGATCCAATAAAAATAAATGTTTCAAGTTTGTTTATAACTAATTGATTAATCTAAATAAAAATGACAAACCTGTAGTCGACAGGTGGGAGGTTCATAGAGCCATTAATAGTGTTTGATGCTGGTGGAGGGGGCGGAGCCTGGTGCGGACGACCCAGTGTGCCAGAGCGGTATGCCATAGGCCCACCCCGGTAATCCTGGTCCATGGTCATTTGGGTATGAGCTGACAGGGCCGCCATGCTGGGGGGAGGCCCAGAGTAAGTGTGGGCATGTCCAGCGTGGTTAGCCATGGAGAGATAACCGTGATCTGCATGATCTCCATGAGACCTGCATGAATTGTGAATTAGATTAGATCAAACTTGAGTTTATATATGTGCACTTAAGTGCATGTAGCCTATGTTACCTGTGCTCTGGGGACATGATGCCCTCCGAGGAGCCTCCTCTGTGCACAGTGTGTCGATGGTCAGGTCTCAGTTCCTTATCGAATGCCATCATGTTCCATTCCTGTCTGCGGTTTCGAGCTTTTCGCACCTTTTTCACCTCCCTCTGCAGCGTGCCGTCCACACACCGTCTCTGCTCCTGTCGCACAGTATTAAAAGACAGAGATGTTTAATTATTACACATCACCTCATGAACTAGGCTTCCAGCAAAATGCTGCCTAATGGGATACACACACACCGCATGTCAGAACATATTTGATGTTTAATATACATTTATGTGGAGTGGGAAGATTGACAAATGATATTTCACTGTACACTACCATTTAATTTAAGGTGGGACAAAAACTCAAGAGAGAGGAAGAAAAGGGTGTTTAACCTTCTGTCGTCTCTTCTCTTTCCTCTTGTCTTCTGTGTCCTGTAGCATCTTCTCCTTCCACAGGTCAAAGAAGTAGGAGGGGTCAGTGTAGAACTTCAGTCCTTCTTTATCATCATCTCTATGGCAACATAAATGAAAAACATTTCATTTTCATGATTGATTTTGGTTTTCTCTCAATTAATCTCTCAATAAAACAACGAGTGTGGTAAATTTGGCTCTGAATACATTTATGTAACCACTCCCACCAGTCGCTAGATTGCTTTTATGGACCTCTTCAGAAGGGAAAAGGATTTTAAAAGCATCTTTTCTGACTGGCTGCTTTTCCAAAAGTGCTATTAATTGGCCATTAATCATTTATGTAAAAATGCCGAAAACTTTGTTAACCGTATTCAGCCGAACAGACAGAAAAAGAGCGCAGCCACTGACCCTTGAAACATTCTGCATTAGATCTGTTTAAGTATTCATGAGTGGCCCATATTCTCTACCTTGAGAGCTAGCGTTCACATGAAGCTAGCGTCTACATCTGCCAGCTTTAAGTATTCATGACTGCTCTATATTCCTTAATCAGACTTCTGACTGACAGATTAAAAGGTACATTCATCGTCTTCATTTAACTTTATAAGTACCACTTCTAATAAATATTAATGTTTTGGGAAAGAATTAATGTATATTCAATGGTATTTTCTGACCATTTTTTAATGATATTTTTCTAATCTGTCGAGGGAGTAAAATAACAATGTATACATTTTAGGCAAGTACAGGTTTTAGGGATTATATGTACAATAAATGAAATGCTGCATCAGAGCTGATTTCCTATTTGCATAACACTCAGAAAGCGTCTTGTTTTCTGACGGATGTGCATGGGATAAAAAACAGCTGGCTATATATGATTTACTATGCAAATATTACAAAGAATGAATGGCAAACATATCAATGTAAGATAATAGTATAAGCTTTAATTATAATTAATAAAGATAAATTAATGATAAAATGTATCATTATTAGTAATATTACTATTAAAATAAATTGGTTAAAATTGTTAACATTCAATGTCAGACCAATCAATGTCATTTTTAACAAGTCAATGAAATGAAATTAAATTAATAAAAAATGATATCAATGCATCAATAGATTTATTGGATTAAGCTTTTAAAATAATAAAATAATACATTAAAATTGTAATAAAATTGTTAATACATAAAAAAAATGACTCAACGTCAAATACAGACATTATTTACAAAACAAAGTATGAGCAGAGTTGAATTTTTTTAGTATTTAGAATATGTTTATTAAGTTTTCCTCATTTGGACTGTGATTTCAGTTTTTGCTATCCTGTGGGGACATTTGGTCCTCAATCTCTGCCCCAAACATGCATAGATCCATTTCAGTTTGCTTATCGACAAGGCAGAAGTACAGGTGATGAAATTAATAGTTTGATGCACTTGATTTTAAAACATCTTGAGGACCAACTGCTTTTATTGATTTTAATTCTGCTTTTAATACTATCCAACCCTATATTTTAATGAAAAAATGAAAGCAGTTAGGTGTGAATCCTGCAATTATACATTGTATTTTATTATTTTATTTTTACAAACAGAACTCAGAGTGTTACAGTAAATAACAGACCAGTACTTGCACACAAGTGCAGTCTTATAAGATCCCGGGAGTGTATATAGATAGATAGATCTCTTATGTGGGATACGCGTATTAATTGGGTCTGTGAGAGACTTTACCAAAGACTACTAAAGTATATTTCATTTAATTTCATAGACACATACCTGTAGGGTGAGAGAATATTAAGAGGAGGTGGTTTATCACTCAGATTGTACATCTCTGTCACCGGGATCGGTACGCTGCTCTTGGACACAACCTTCTGGTCCTGTACGGTAGAGCTTTTAAAAGCCTTCCTCATGTTTATGTCCTGAAGAGAGACTGCACAGGGCGAAGGAGAGAAAGAGAGAGAGCGAGAGAGAGAGATTGATTACACCTGCGCTCCAGAGTGTGTAAAGTAAACTCCAGTATTGATCTTTTAATTGAAAAAAGAGATGTGAGGACAGGATTTAGTCTGGGTAAAAGAGATGTGGGGTGCGCACAATTTTTTGCATTATTTATTTTGTTGATTTTCGGTTTGGAGGAATACAGTGGTATTGATCTTACACTGGAGCCATGTAACCTCAGAGATTTGTTTTAGGACAAATTGAGATGCCAATGGCCACCGTGTATTGAGGGATGACCCTGAGCCATTGTTTCCCAGAAGCAGACTCACCTTCCTCGACTGTGGAGTCCAGCTGGGTGACCTTGACGGCGAGACGGTCAATCCGATCCTGCAGAGAGTTCGCCCGCAAATAGAACAGGTTTGCCTCGTTGAAGAGCTCTCCGAATATGTCTTCAGCATGTTTGCCTTTGAGATAAGAGGAGAATAAGAAGTTTCATTTGTGAAGAAAATCGATAAAGATAAAAAAGGGAATATATATTATATAGTATGAATATATTTCATATATGTCATACATCAAACTCTTCACTGACACTTTTGTCTCCTTTGTAAACAAGTACACTATCCTTCAAAAACACTTTATTTGGGGCAAAATTGTTTGTCGTGGTGTAAATGACATGAAAAATGTATAGAAATAATTTCCACACAATATATTTTTATATGATCAGTTTAAAAAAATTAACAATTTATATATTTATAATGTTTTATCATATTTTAGTCTAGGTTAGAGACAAAATAACCAATACATTAAAGCAAAAATGAATCATGGTAATAAGTTAAAGGCATTAAAAAAAAGAAAGAAAAAGAATATGCTCAGAATTTTAATAACTAATCATAATATTATTATAATATATTAAATATATAACAATATATATTATTATGATACTAACATTGACAAATAATAATAATAGTTTTACATTTAAACTAATAATAAATTTGACATTTATTTAATATAGAAAATAAAGTTATATAAAAGTGTCCGTAGTTTATTAAATTACATAAATTATTCATATTATAACAGTATACACACATACATTATTTGTATATTATATATATATATATATATATATATAATTACTAAATTATGAATAACAATCTAGCTTTTTTCTGTATTTAAAATATGAATTTTTACATGCATAATATACAGCGAATAAAAGAACATTAAGGACAAAAAAATACAAATTACATTCTGCGGCTGTTCGAGAAAACAAAGTGGAGAAATGTTTAAAAAGAAAAACAAAGAATACACTTAACTTTTAACACATCAACTAAGGATATTAATAACTGCCGTGTTAAACAAAAGCACACTGGAAAATATTTACAGGAAGGAAGAGTGTCTGTTCCTTACAAATTCCTGGCCTAGTGCACACACACACACACACACACACACACACACACACACACACACACACACACACACACACACACACACACTACAGATCACACACTACACTCGCAACACAACTACACACCACCACCAACACATAAAAGCATTTTCCAGAAACATGTTCCCAACATCACATCTATTTTTGTCCTACGCACACATCATCTAAAGCTTTCCCTTCAAGTCCAGTGGGCTGTCATTTATATTTAATCCACACAGCTGCTACTGAAAGGCCGTCTCCTTCTACAGGCATCCACTGAACAACACTAGCAGAGGCACAGTAAAGACACTTGAGGGGATTTCAGGGGTCAGCTGGGCAGTTATGGAACAGGTGGACAGAAAAAAAGAACAGATGATGGATGGATGGGCAAATCAGTAGCTGGAAATGCAGAGAAAGACTTGCCGATTCAAAGGACATGTTTTCAAGATAATGGGCTTACGTAATACAGTTCCCGTGAGTCAAGAGGAATTATTATTAAGAAGCTTCTCTCTGGCATCGTGAGCTGAAGATACCACTGGACCACTAAATTATAGACCACATAGAATGGAAATTCAAAACATGTCTAAAATAAAAAAGAAATTGAACTTTTAGAATAATGTAATGGCATGTATAGTAAAAGCAAGTAAAAAATGTGGGTGCAAAACTCATTGTTTTGATAGGTGGTTACCAGGGTGTTGTCATGTGGTTTTGAGGCTAGGGTCTTTCTTGTTAGTTACGGTATATACTGGCCCAACTCAAAATATAACTGGGGTTTGGGACAGTTAGGACGATTCCAGGGGCCCTAAAAAAAGATAGGAAACACCCCCCATAATCGCGACAGTGACCCGGAAATGGTCCAGGGGGCCCAGATACCAACATTTTTTTTATGCTCTTCTAAAATATATTACAGGTCAAAAAGAGGGTCAGTGAAGTATAATTTTTATTATAGCAAGGCCACCTTAAATTTATAAATTAAATTTTCTGCTTAATTCTGTGCTAAAAATTACATTTAAATCCATGATGACTTAATGAGAGTTTGTAGTACATAAACTAATCATAAAATTGTCATTAGAAAAATATAGGAAAAAATGTTAAAGAATACAAATTATTGGTTATTATTCAGTAGCACTAAAAAAATATATCATCAATAAGTTATGACAACATCTGTTTTACATTGCTCATCAAAATAAGTTAAGCAATTTTCTATTTTTTTATAAGTTATACAAGACTCAACTCAACTCAATCATTTTAATGTAATTTAAGTTGAAATGACTTAAACATCAAAGTAGATTGTACTTAAAAATGTAAGGCAGCAACTTTTTTTTACAGTGTGTATTTGATTTCTTAGCTAATTAAAAGCAAAAGACAAGAAAAATACAACCTGTCAAAGGTCCGAAAAAATTTGGTATTACACATTTGACATTTCTGTCCTCACTTCTGAAATGATGGCAACGCCCCCGGTCCTTAATTCTAATTATCTTAATTCAACAACAATAGAAGCTAAAGCTAAATCCCTAATTAGCCATGTTTTAACATGTGTGTTAAAGAAAGAAAGGAACAAGGTAACTTACTGAGACTGCTGAGTTGACGTATGATGGCAGAGAGCGTGTTGTTCATCACACACTCCAGCTCGCTGCCGATGCCCTCCGGTAACACCCCGCGGCACAGGTGCCTGGGCTCGATGTTTCTCTTCACCAGCGGCATGACTTACCCTTATACGCCCGCAGCGCGCTCTACCTGCCCAGACAAAACACAAACACTCTGTTTAAAATCACACACATGCACAAACTAAAGCTGAAGCGTGATGGCAAGGTCCATCTATCATGTTTACTCATTTTTCAACTGTATTTGGATGAAGCCCAAATTATATAACAAACACCCACACATTGAGAGAGAGTGAATGTTCAAATGAAACTGGGACAGTTGGAGATCAAGAAAAGGGAACTGAGTTACTCAGATTTTGGTTAACCCTCTTACACTAGTCAAAACCTACACTGACCTCTGACTCTGAAATCACACTCCTGACGTTCAGCACAAATGAAGCTCAATCCATCCCAGCACAAACACAAACACAAACACAAACACAGACTATAACTCCGTCCACAAGCGGCCTAGTACGGCAGGATTACAAAGCATTAAGAAAAGAAGATAGGCCTACAGTCAAAGTAATCCTGTTCATCATCCGAGCGGCCCAGCTGCAGATCAAAGGACAAGAGATGCAAACTGATCATTTGTTTCCCAAGGAAACAATGACATTCTCACTTCTAATCATTCGTCTTCAAGGTATATTACCTGGTGGTTTGTGTTGTGATGTGATGTGTGTGTGAAAATCAGGAAACACATATTAATAGAATATTATTTCTATACCCTTATATTTTACACAATCTATAAAAACATTATTTTGATATTATTTGTTTTAAAATGAATGAATGAATTAAATATTAATACTTTGATCAAAAGTGACAGTAAAGACATTTATAATGTTACAAAAGATTTGTTTAAAATAAATGGTGTTCGATTGAAGAATCCTGAAAAAAATAATCACAGTTTCCAATATTGATAATAATAAGAATATGTTTCTTGAGCACCAAATCAGTATATTATAATGATTTCTGAAGGATCATGTGACACTGAAGACTGGGGTAAAATGCTGAAAATTAAGCTTTGCCATCACAGGAATAAATTACATTTTATTTTTAAAACATTAAAATAGAAAGCCGTTATTTTAAATTGCAATATATATATATATATACTTTTTTTTTCAATATTACTGTTTTTACTGTATTCTTGATGAGCATTTAAGACTTATTTCAAAAACATAAATATATAATATAATATTCATAGTTAGAGTTAAATTTCTTCCCTATAGATGTATTTATTATTAATTATTTATTCTTATTATTTGTTATTTTTTCCCATATTGTCTCTGCACTGGACATCTTTACATCATAAAAAACAAATATATATTTTTTATTTTTTTTATTGCAAAAACAGAACCATAATAAAAATATAATGTTTGACTTACTGAATACTGAAGTTAGCAAAGTAGTGTAAATATTATATTTTATCTAGTTATTCATGTACAGTCTATATACTATGGTATGATTGATGCAAAATACTGCTTGGCATGCAAAACAGAAAACTTATATGATTTAATATTTTTTATGCACAACACTAAAGACATCCCACGTTTTAAGACAGTTTACTATTTTACATCTATGTATGACACATTTTTTGTGCATTTTCACGTGCAAAGTTTCTCCTCGCTCACATAAGTAGCCTAACTAAGCCATTTCCTCAGGTTCAACTCAACGCCATGACAGAATGCTCCCATCTCTGGAAGAATAACCCCCACATTGATTGGCCATCTGCGAGGCCATCTGCTGTGTGATTGGCTAAGAGGGGGGTTGAAAGTCAAAGATTAGGGACAAGAACAAAAGGGATGGTGGGACAGCATCTCAGAGGTCATCTTATCTGCCTGCTTCCTTGCTTCCTGTTTTCCAGCTCCACACCCAGCTCTCCATTTCCTGTTCCTCTCTGTGTCACATCTCTGACTTCCTGTCGTCCCAAACAGCCAGAACAATGATGCAGTTGGGGTGTGAAGAAAGTTTCACTCACACACAATCACAACACTTAAATAACTGCTATGTAATCGCAAACTTCCTCCCGTATCCCGCTTGCACAAAATAAACACAACTATGAATACAACTTGTGACTACTCCCTGAAACCAGGCCCAGTTGGAATCCACTGACTTTTTTCACCTTTTCTACACTGATTTTGTAAGAAAATAGATCAACAGACTGTCATCTGCTCAATGCTCATCACGGCAACGTTTTATGTGATGGAAATAGATTTAAATACTTTATAAACATCTCACGATTTGTTAATCTTGATAGCTGTAATAGTAAAAACGTTTAATAGCTGTAGTAAAGGTATTCGAGAGACTTTCACATGTAATACGTAGCTATTTCATATGCAAACATGTCAGCCAATCACAGCAGAGGCCGGTTACACTGAATCCCACAGCCAATCACATCAGTTACACTGAATCCCACAGCAGACACGCCCCTTCAAACAGAGTGTTCAAATCAGGCTAGGAAAAAATGCCTTTTATTTCTAAATTATGACTATTTCTGATCTAAACACCATACTAACACTATAAGGGCAACCCAGGAAACATTATAAAATAATAAAATAACCCCATTCTAGGGCACCTTTAAAACTTATAGAGTTTTATTTCACGTGGACCTGCATTTAACACACTCAGAAACTGAACCTAAACAATAACTGTGTATTACATTCATAAGCTGTTTGTTACCATTTGTCAAAGAAACTGTGTAGCCACAAAGTCCATTACACATCGCCTTCCAAACCTGTTCACTTTCCCTTTAAAAGTGAAAAATAAACAAACAGCCCCACGCTTTGACCTAAAGAGTGAACTTCCCTGCAAATATGCTATCGGGCCTCACACATGCACTCAGACACTGCTGTTGTTGTAGTCTAATGAGGTACATGTCTGTGAGTGTTGTATCTCTCTACGGCATTGTAATTCTGCAGCGCACGGCAGTATGGACACAACCCACTAATTACATAGTGCATTGAATTAAGACTGCGCTGGGAGGGGGGCCAGAGACACAGGAGACAAAGAGACCAGAATGTGAGTCTGAGTGGCATGAAAAGCAGTTTGTGAGACAGTTCCACAGGAAACTGTTTCAGTTGGGAAGAACGGATTCAGAAAGAAGGGACGGGCAAAGAGTGAAAAAGTAAGAGAGAGAGAGAGAGAGAGAGAGAGAGAGAGAGAGAGAGAGAGAGAGAGAGAGAGAGAGAGAGAGAGAGAGAGAGAGAGAGAGAGAGAGAGAGAGAGAGAGAGAGAGAGAGAGAGAGAGAGAGAGAGAGAGAGAGAGAGAGAGAGAGAGAGAGAGAGAGAGAGAGATGATGGGGGAGGGAGAGTGGCAGGGGACCTCAGGGAAGCCACTCTGAAAGGTTCCCGGGACAATAGCCCTCCGTTCACACGGCAACAGAGGAACTCTCCCATGTATGTTCCGTTCCCTCCCCCAACCCCGTTACCCCCGCAAGCCCACCCTCTCGGTCTTCTTCAAATAAAAGAAGCACTCCTGCCTCTCTATCTCTCCTTTCAGCTGCCTTCTATTTCCATAAGTCTTTGCCTGCTCCAAAAACCCACACACATATAGAGCACAGACAAAATCCAAGCTACCTTCTTTCAAATAATGCACACTTTGGGATGCTGGAACAACAAGCACGGATAGAAAATGATAGTGTGCATCACAGCTGTTTACAGCCCCATTAGTGCTGCTGACAGGCTTTGAAGTCCATCAGACCCATCCCGTGACCACAGGAGGCCACATCCTGTCCGGACTATGAGGGAGACACGAATCCACTCCCTAAACGACAGGACGGCAATGCATTAGCTATTCATAACTGAAGTAAAGCACATCTCTGCGCGTAAGACTACATTAATATTTCAGTACGGATCACGTCACACATGATGAAGCTTGTGAATGTCACGAGCAGTTGCTCAGTCAGATTTCAGCAAACCCCTGGGTTTATCTCAAAAAGCATCAAAAGCTAATATTATTCTCATTTTTTACACTTTCGGGTTAAATTCATTAAGTATCCGATTTTGTTAATAAACACTTAAAAGTTGCGAATTTCTGTATTTTATTCTTTGATAACAGTTGACTAAAAGAGCACTTTCAGTCTTTACAGTGATTAGGTTAATCTGATTAAAAATATGTAAACTTTTTTTATTTATTTTTCTTAGGAGGACATATTCTAGTATACGGCACGCAATGCTTTGTTATTGTTATTATAACAACAACGCTATTATCATAATCATTATTAATGCAGTAGAATAAACACCAAATATAAAATATCAAACAATTATACAACAAATTCCAGCTATTAGTTAAAAATAAATAAAGAAGAATCAAAATAAACTCAACAAGAATCCCAAACCTCATGTTCCACTATTAACGTTACATTAAAGCTCGATAAACAGTAAAGATAAGAAGTGCAATATGACAAAATAACTACATTAGCGAAGATAAGTAAATGTTTGATGCTTACCAAAAGTGAATTTTGAGGGAAATTATATTCGCTCACATGTCCAGGGTTTCAGCGGTTCGGGTTGCCATCCTGTGTCTCCATCGGGTCCATCCATCTGACCATTCCCAAACAATCCGCTTGGGGCGGGGCATGTTGGGTTCTTCGCACCAATCAGCATTTTAGAATAAGCCACCATTTGTCACACTCAGCCTATCAGATGCGAGGCTGAGGATGATTGACAGAAAATCCCCGGTCATTGAAGGCGGGCTTTATCTGGGGATATTGGGTTAGCTTTACACGCCACAAAAAATGATTCATAAAACTTAGGCTACTTATTATAAAGGAACAATAAATTGAAGACTTAATAGCATTTTAACCATGATTTTAACAAACGTTTGGTACTGGCACTATCCAGAAATAGGGTATAAAATAGGACATGAAACAGCAAATATTGACCATGGGTGGATAATAAACATTAAATAATAGTAATACACATTAAATAAACATAACAGGTAAGAAACAGCAGGGGTTACTGGTTATTTAAAATTAGTTAAAAAATGACTTGCCAGCAATTAAAATAATGAACTAAACATCAACTGAATCAAAATAGACTAAAAATGTTATGCACAAACTATAGACCTCTGAAGTGGGACGGGTCAAAATAGATGAAGAAAATATTAACACGGGACTCCTATGAATCAAGTCATGCGAATGTGGCAATTACATCAAGCGATCTGAGCCATGAGCTAATTTTAATGACCTAAGTCTAGATTCTTATGTAATCATTGTTATATAGACAGTATAACACAGCAATATAATAGCCCTTTGTTACAGACTTAGTAATACACTAAAATACCAATAGACAGGAAACAGAAATTTCCCTGGCCAAATTGGCATTAGACTTTGGTTTAAAAAAAAAAAAAATACTTGCATATAATACAGCTTTAAATACTACACTACTGTAATCCAGTGCTAAAAACATCAAAGATTTTTCATCAAAGTTTAATAAATATCATGCATTTTAAAATAGATTATAAAAGATAACCCGGCCATAATTCCTAACTAAAATGCTCAAAACTATTTTTAAAGAAGCAAAAATTAAAGCATTGCCTGTATTTTATTGCCACTTGAAATGTACACAAACATTCACACAACAGCTTTTCCACTTCTCCTTTCATTTTTTTTTTAATGCTTCCATTTTTATTGTCAGGATATTTGTTTCATGTAAAATATATCATTACAATACAGTACAATGCATGTTCAATCTGCTGTCCACACACTTTTGTCATTAAGTTCTAAGGCCGATCTTTCACGCATAACAGCCGGTGTGACAGCAAAATGGAAGTTGCTGACCTCTCCTAACATAAAACCGAAACATTAAATTATTAACTACTAAAATCAAGATTGTTGTATCTTCTACCAGTATGATCCAGCAGGGGGCACTAGAGGCTCTCAATATGCTTCAGTCAGCAGCTCCAGCACAGAGAATTCGGTCCCCAACAATGGGCTAAAAGAGTGAGTGCTTGAGTATTCGTTATGCGTGTGTGTGTGCGTGTGTGTAAGGGCAGACGAAGAGACAGACAGACTGACAAACGTCATTCTGTCTTTGCTGGCAGTCACATAGCAGCTTTAAGTCTTGGAGAGGCCAACAGATTTTCAAAGTGAGGGCTAAAGAGATTGGATGGTATGGTGGATCCCCACCTCACTCCAAACCAGTCTCACTACATAGTGCAGCTGTTCAGTACCACATATTGAGAATGTTTGTTGCTTTTTTTTTGTTTTTCATGTGAAGTATAACAGACTTGCAGCGAAGACTATCACCAATGGAACAAATATCTGTTTTTCATCATGTTTTCACTTAGTTTATGCATTTACATTTTTTTCTTTCTCCTTTTGTAAGTGGAGTATAATGTTTGCTGTATGATACGGTGATAGTTGTTGTTACGTATACAGTTATTGTTCCTGTGGTGTCTCTATGGAAATGCTGCACAGCAAAGCGCCCATTGGGGTAAGAGGGCGGTTCAGCTCAGGTCCACACCCGCCTCCCTAAGTACATTCTCCCTATTGGGCACTGTGAAGGGGGGTGGGGAGGGGGCATGGTCTGACTCAGTAGCGGTGGGTCTGATGTGAGTACTGTGGAGGCTGCTGGGAGGTAGAGGAGTATCCCATGCTACTTTGGGGCAATGATGTGCTTGGTCCTGGGTTCTGGTAGGCAGCATGTGGATTGGAGCGCTGGAAAACAGAAGAAAAGCGACAGTCATTGTTTTCAAATATATGCAGCAACAAGCACTCAAGCCACGAATGCTTGCATGATAATGGTTCTTAGTGTTCAAAATGGAAACTCTCAGGATCTCACTGCGTGTCTGCAGTCTGGAGGAAAATAGACAGAGGCTATCGCAACTAAAGAGGAACAAATGAGATGCTAGACAAAGGCAATTGTGAATACAAACAACTGAGTTCTTCATCACTTCTATGTTGCTCTGGATAAAAGTGCGTGCTAAATGAATAAATCTAAATGGAAATATGCCTAAATTACAGATATCAGCTGCACATTTTTGTCTCGTAAACTGCATTTACCTCAGGAAAGTTATCCAGTGCTCATAGTTAGTTAGTTAGTGCACCTTATGTGCAACTGAGTTTTATACAAACAGTTTTCATTTGAGTGTAATTATTATAGCTGAAAATAAATAGCAGCTAAATATAATATTTTGGACTCTGTTGTTCATTTTAACCTCTAATATCATTTTAATGTACCAAAATGAGAGGGTCCCTATAAAGTTTACTCAGCATTAGTTGGGAAAGATGTGTATGTGGGTGTGTGTGTGTGTGTATATACATAAACACACTTATTAAACTGTCTGTTTTAATAAAAAAAAAAGGTTTTTGTTATGCGTTACCTGGTAATCTGAGGTCATGATCAGGCCACTTGAGGTAGTAGTGGGCGGAACCACTCTCACCTTCTTCAGAGGCGGGCCTTGTGCGTGGCTGTTGTCAGGGTTACCTGTGTGCCCCGCCCCATTGGTGTGGTTGTTCCCCTGCTGTTGCTGCTGCTGGTTTTTCTGCATGTGGGAGACAAAGAGAAAGAGAAAGAGAGTCAGGGGACATGATCAAATATTTTTTAATGGCTGTAATAAATATTAAAAATGAACACAGACACGCACAAAGAGTAAAAAAACCGGAAAACACACATTTCTTACTTTATCTGCCTTGTCTTCTGGCTCCTCTTCCGTCAGGAATTCCCGTTTGGGATAAGGAATCTGGCACCCAGCAAAGACACTAAACAAAAAGATTTTAAGCTATGTAAGTAGAGCCCTGTGGTTGACCTAATTTCAGAATTGCTCATGTCATAGACAGGTGGCTGATTTTACGCTTCGCATCACTCACTCAGACGTGGGTAAAGGCTCCTCCAGGAAGTACGGGTCTTGCATGGCCTGCTCAGATGTGATTCTGCGGATCGGGTCCATAGTAAGCAGCTTTTGCAGCTGAGGGAGTGCAGATGTTGGAAATGTAAACAAATTAAAATTAAACAAATAAGGGTATGCTTACATGACAACGATGAACTAAAAACAACAGAGTTTTTCCCGTACAGACAGCAACATTGTCAAAACGATCCCCGTTGACAAAACTCATAATATTTTAGTTGAAACCTATGTCATTTAAACGGCCCCTAATTAAAGTATATAAAATGAACATACAGTATGAGACCTGCAGTTCTTCTTGCCCACTTACCAAGTGGAATGCTTTGCTGTCAGGTTTGACTTTATGTTTCTCCATATACTTTATAAGGCTGCAGTTAGTGTATCTACAGAGCAAGAGGGAAAGACACCATAAAAATCAAACGCTAGTAAATGAAAAACCTTATTAATAACATTTTGAAGATGAAATCAAACTAACGTATTCCTCCTGAAGTCTTTCATCAACGTAGAGTGTTCCGGCATCTTCTTAATGTCCTCCCAGTCTTTGTCTGAGAAGAAAATTAGATTACGCACAAAGATTACTGACTGAAGCATTGTTAACCATCAACCTTAACTGAACTGTAACTGCAAATAACAAAAATGACAGATTTTTTACATCTATGGATTGTTTCTGCAAGAGAAAATGACCTTTGACTCATTAAAAAAGACCTGTTATGACCCCTGAATCATCTAGATTTGAATGAAAAGTGGATGTTGAATACCTGCAGGAAAGCCCATGACATTAAAGATACGGTCCAGCTGATCGTGATGGTAGGGATTACTGGTCTTGATGTCCTCCTGTCGACAGTGGAAGATCGGCTCTGAGGTCAAAAGCTCAGCGAAGATACAGCCAATCGCCCATATATCTGTAAAGTAGAGAGAAAGTCATCTAAAACACACTTTTTAAAATGAGGATTTGCAAGATGCTCGTAAACTAGCATCTCACCGATGGCTTTGGTGTAATGTCTGGCTCCCAGCAGCAGCTCTGGTGCTCTGTACCAGAACGTAACAACTACAGGGTCCAGATCTGCTAAAGGCTTCAGTGGTGAGTTGAAGAGCCGTGCAAAACCCATATCAGCTGCACATAAGGGAAGGAAGTTAAAAAATGCTTATGAGTGTGCATCAACACATTCAGATAAACACATCTCTGGTTTTGTCAAAAGAGCTGATGTCATACCTATCTTCACACGTCCTCTTTCAGGACCTTCTCCCATTACCAATATGTTTGCAGGTTTCTGTGGTGAAAGAGTCAAAGGTCAGAGAGCTGTAACACTTCCTCTCTCATTTGAGTGTGGTAAGTGATGCTGTAACCAGGGTCCAAAATAAAATAAAAATGCACATTTTTGGAATTTTGAAAACCTACCATGCATGAATAATTCTTTATGGCCATGAGAGCGTATTTTGCAATATTTTTATTAGGGTCAAGATGTTTCCCTGCGTTTTTGTGACAACCATACCAAGTTTGGGTTGTGATGTTAAAGCAGATGTGATTAGGTTTGGAACCAAAAACTGGTTCTTATTCAGAACATGATCCATTTAAAAAAAATACTACAACTAAATGAAGTTTGGTTTAATTAACACAGCTTTTGCAATAATTGCTTTTCATTTATTTATAATTCATCATTCATTAATATGGCAACAGTTTTATTTTAGTATTATTTATATATTGTTATAAGCACTTTTGATTTTATTTTTAACAAGCCTTTGTTCATATTTTCACAGTGTTTCCCACAGAATTAGATTCTATGTGTGGTGGTGTGGGGTTTTTTTTTTTTTTGGGAGGGGGGGGGGGGGGTTTGACACATAATGTAAGATAACTTAAAGACATTGCTATTGCTATGCCATTGCTACACGTCTATGACTGCTCCACAGACTTCTTGTTGCATATTTTGCACCCTTTGTTTGAACATTTTATTTTACGGGCCTTTCTGAAAAAATATTCCAATGCCCCATCATATGGGCTTGTTTGTGTGATAGACTACAGGCCCTGTACTAAATGTAACAATTATTAAACACTATATTAAATTTAAATAACAAATTAGATTTATAAATAACCAGCTTTTCAAAACAACAATTGCAATGTGAATTTTAACAAACTATACAAATATTTTAAACTATTTGTGCTAAAAAGTGCAAAACATAACAACTGAAACAACAACTGAATTTTAACAAACACTTTACAACTATAAAACAATGAAGTGCAAAATAAAGTGCAAAACAACATTGTCAAAATGCAGAGGTGCGAATTTACAAAATGAAAAGCAGGCTACTTTTGCCATGATGACTGAATGTTAATAATCCCTAAAAAGCTGACATCATCGCTATCTCAAACATCTCTGTTATTATCAATGAAGCTGAATGCACAATGAATATTTCACAATATCTACACGTTGTTTGTTATAAACAGAGGATTTGCCAGCATGCAGAATTCAGCACTGAACAAAAAGTCAGTTTTGAGCGGTGATGGGAGTCTATCTTAAATGCTTCTGATTGGTCATCGTGTTTAAGAAATCAACACATATGTCTGTGATTGGCTACATCGCTCACGATGGAAACCGGTTACAAATAGAAACTCTGGCCAGTAAATCGTTTCAATTGTGTTTAGTTGTTCTTTTCTGCAATAGATTAATAACAATTTATTAGTTTTTATATGTTTTATTCATTAATATTCATAATTTGCGGGAGTCCTGTGAATCGTTTTATTCTCCCACGGACCGCACACACAGAGTGAGTGCATTACCACCCGTGCCTGCGCTCGCACTCGGCCATCAAATCTAGTCCCGCGCCGCACGTCTCTAGATCAAGGGCCCGCCCCGAGGATGGCGGCGGGTAATATCGGCCCAAGTTCTGCCCCGGCAGAGAATTTAAGCTATAAACAGGACAGAGTAACAAGGCAGGCTTCGCTCATACATTTTTTGACGACGTAACGTTAGTTAAGACGTGTGTTGCTTAGGCGGCCGCCTTAGTTACAAAGTGCTTCAGGAAACCCTGAATCTAATGGAAACGCGACAGCGTTTAACATAGAATAACTTATCAGAGTTGTTTTGCAGCAGTGTTCATTAACAACCATTCAACTCCGGATTGATTCTGGAATATTCGCTGAGAAAATAAGCTCCGCAGTGACCGCCACAATCCGTCCTCCAACGCATGCTCATGTTTGGAGACTGTGCTCGAAGAGGAGGCGGGGCTATTCGTGCGCGCCTCCGTTGTCAGTTTGTGTGAGAGAGAGGGGGGGAGCAAGCTGCGCGCAGCTCTACAATAAAATACAATTTTACCCATATTAAATAGTTTAAAAATCTGAAAATCAATCCGTGGCGGTCAGCGTTGATATTGTGGCGGCCCGCCACAAATTAATGAATGTATGGGAAACCCTGTTTCAGTTTTCATTTTTATCTTAAGTTTTAATAAGTTTGTTATGTGCTTTTGTATTTTTTTTATTTTATTTTTTCCAAGGGAAATTTTGGTATTTTATTTGGACTATTTCTCAGTAAAAATAATGTGTAAAATTTCTATTTGTAGATTTTTTAGTTTTAGTACATCTTAAATTTATTTATTGCCAAAGCAACATTTCTAAATGTAATTTTCTTTTATGTTTCTCATTTAATATTTAGATTTTATTTCAGTCTTTATTTTCATTATCTTTAAGTTTTAGTTATTTTGCTATGTGCTTTTGTCATTTTTTATATTTCTATTTAGTTTAAATTTATTTTATTTTTATTTACATTTCTAAATTTCAAGTGTTTTAACTTTTAAGCTTTTCATTTATTATTTATAATTTATTTTATTTCAATTGCCATTTTTTTTCCCCTTTTTTTTTACTGTTTGACTTTTAATTTTGTTAAATTCCAACCATATATTTGTTGAGACAAGGAAATATTTGTAAACAATCTTACATACATGCTGCCACCTACTGGAATATCTTTCATGGGATTTCTAATAATCAGCCTAGTGTCAGAACATTCAACTCACACACAACTACTACTTTTAACCGAGATGACCGCAAAAAGAATGATAAACATGGCAAATGAGCTACTTCTGTATGAACATTAACTATTCAAATGAACACACAGAGAACCTCACCAGGTCTCTGTGCAGGACCCAGTTGGCGTGCAAATAGTGGATGCCGTCCAGGATCTGGTAGAGCAACGACTTTACCATCCCACGGGGCAGCTGAAGAGGCTTCTTATTGGCCTTGGAGGCTCTGTGGAACTTGATGATGTGCTACAAAGACACATAAACCATCAACAAGATATGTACTGTATATAAACATTCCTCTGTGTGTGTGCATAATGCATATGAGTGCCTGACGGTGTGTTACCCAGAGGTCATGTTCAGCGTAGTCAAAGAGAAGCCACACTTTGCGGTCTGCATGTGACAGGAAAACCTTCTGCAGTGAGATCACATTGGGGTGCTTCAGTTCACGCAGCAGCTGCAGGGAGCAAACAAGAACGAACACACACAGTCAGGCACACATGACATGCTGAGACAGACATCTACAGAGGCCCCACAGAAAGTAACCCAAAGTACACAAAAACACTTCAGCTTGAAGTATGCTAAAAAATGAAAATTCTGTCATCGTTTATTCATCCTCATGTTGTTCCAAACCTGTATGACCAAGGAATGCAAAAGGAGAAACTTTGAATAAAGTGCTTGTCGATCTTTTCCAGGCAATAGTGATTGGGGGCTTAAAGCATCATAAAAGTAGTCCATGTGCAATATTTTAAATCTTATGAAAACATATGAGAGCTACATATGTGCAAAAAAAAAAAAAAAGTGTGTCTAAATGCTACAAATAATCTTCACCTTCAGTGGACAACTACTCAAGAAATGGATCAGTTGCAAATTATTCAGTTTTGTGGACTGGATCACCTGATTCATTGATAAGAGCCGACAAAAGAATGATTCGTTCATTATTCTGACAAAACTAGTTACAGTTACAGCACGTCAAGGAGAGATTCATTTTCAGCCTGTTTCTCACACAAAGTTATCACATGATTTTAACATATGATAATTTGTATGGACCACTTATATGATATTATAATGGTGTCTTTTTCATTATTTTAGAACTTGACAGCCCTTGTTCTTATTCACTTTCATTATATTGAAACCGTCGGGTTTAAAACAACATGAGAGTGAATCAATAATGACCTTTACAGCACTATGAGAGAATATGAGTATGCATTCTAACATCGAAAAAATACACATTACATCTCTAAAGAGCACTTATATTGCACTACATTCATAGAGCTATTCACAAAATATTCACATGCTGCAAATGTATTTGTAGGAACTTATTCCACCTAGATGGCATGTGCCATAGCTACTTGAAGAAGATCCTCTTGACAGGAACACATTTAAAGCTTGATGTACTTACTGCTATCTCTCTGCAGGCGGACATAGAGATCCCTGTGCCTTCAATCTGCTTCAGAGCATAATCTTTATCATCCTTCCTGCAAATAGACATATCAGCGACCGCAATTACTCTTCAGTGCATTACATTTCCCCAAATCTTTACCGACAGATATTAAACCCCCATTTAGAGAAAAATGAATCCACTGGCCGGGAAAGACCACGGAGAAGTTAGCAAGATTTAAACTTTCAATATTAGCACACCCTTGTAAAGTCAAAAGTCTCCTGGTGGCTAACGTGAGACATAGAAGGTAATGTAAAAATAAACAGCCTATAAAATCTCGCAACACCCTGTCCAGTTTCTGGAGAACAAATTAGCTGTAAATCAGTCAGGAACAACCAACTTCTATGGTGAACAAAACATTTTTTAAACACTTTAGACCTTCAAGTGAGACTCTGGCCGCCAGGCAGTCTGGACTTAATAAGCCCAGCTTTGGGTGTCTGACGCATCTCACTTAAACACCGGCACTTCAGAACCAACTTAACTCATCAGCAGATCCATTCTTCCTCCGCCAAGATAGTTTGCAACTGGTGTGAACAAAATTTTGTTGTGCTTAGCACTAAATCAAATCTCTTGTGGTAGCACTAAAAGCAATAAAAAAATATGAAAATGGGAGGAATGCTATTTTATATGCCTCAATATCACCAGCAATGCCCTTCAGACATTGTGTTATTCTCAGTCAAGTTTTCCCAGCAAAAAACACCAGTAAAAGTAAATGTAGAATAGGCTTTTTAAGTCTTTTTTTCTATTCCCTGACGTTGAAACTCTAATTATTTTTTCAGTAAATGCAAAACTCTTTAAATCATGGATTTATTATTTCGTTCCAACTAAGAGTAAACCGTGGTTTAAATTCAACTGGAATTAGACATTTAGTTCCATATGAAATAGTAGTTGTTTTTTTTTCCTAAATTGTTTTCAGTTTGAATTTTTCTAGATTCAGTTGTAATAGTTTAAATGCTAATAATCAAAAAGGATATCTTATCAACTGAATCTATAAAACATTACCAATTTAATCATTTTTATGCCATTTGTAATTTGGGTTTTTAGAGATTCTGTGTTGTCTGTTTTAAGTTCTCTAGATTCTGTTTTATGATTTAATACAAAATAATTTATTACAAAAACAGTGGTAATCAAATAAATGCATACAATTATAACAATTTAATTCATACTTTAAAATGTAATCATATTAAATTTGAACAATTCCTTAATTTTTTTTGGCAAACAAAGCACTGCACATCAGAGGTTTACTGTTCAAATTCAAATATGAGCAAAACATTGTGTGATATTCTTTAAAACAAATGTTTTTATAAACTATACTACTTTGAGAAGTTCATTCTACTGTACAACAATAATATATTTCTCATATTGTCATAGTTTCTTCAAGACAAGTTAAACCAAATTCTTATTTTGGCCGGTTTAGTCTTTGAGTATCTGATGATAGTGTATCAAATGAAATGGTGAAATGCTGGTGAAGTGACTCTCAGAGCAGCTCTGGAGATGAAGTTCATGCGTTCATGTCCTGAAAACACAACAAGCGTCTCACATCATGTCCTTCAGTATAGCAGACGAAATTCAGACATATGCAGAAGAGTCTTTTTAGTGGTTTAATATCCACAAGACTGATCCATATCTCGATTTGATTAAGTTTAGCCCTACATCACTGATTATGCAGTAAAAATACATTATTATTACTGGCATTTTTTGCATCATGAAAATTATAGGAATTAAATAAAGACTAGCATGGGTGTGATGCAGTCTAATAGAAAGCACAAGTTACTTGACAAATGTATGAAAACAAAACTAATATTATAGGTCTAATCTTAGAAAGGTTACACTTGTCATAATGTTATTTTCAGCTCTTTGATTATTGTGTTTGAACTTTGAAGAGAATTATTTGTCTTGCTTTGGATGAATAGCACAGACAAATCCCAGTTTATTGTCTCAGGTGTGAGCAAGTTTAGCATAATCTATTCCTATCAGCAAGTTAGCAAAAACATATCAACACCTCTGGTTTCCCTTTCCCATCTGTCTCGCAAGGGTATATTCTATGCATATCCTCTTCTGTAACCATGAATAAATGCAATTAATTTATACATCACTACTCAAGTCTTATTTTACAGAATAAGAGGTGCTTTATACACTGGCCTTTTTGCCTGGGAAGGGCTATGTTGACACAAACCAATATGAAGAAAGGCTTGTCAATGCTGTAACCTTTCATAATCCTTCAATCTGCTGTATTAAACGGTTAAAGACACTGACGCAACCAGTGCAAATGCAGAAATACTTCAATTGAGCAGCAAAAGAGAAGTAGAAACCCTGCAGACACCTGAAAGAGCTAACAAAAAAAGTCCAGTGAACCCTGATCTCCATAATAATATCTCAAAAGTGATGTCTATCAAATCAGCAATGGATTCAGGTGTCGACAGACATATTTACACAGCTGAGGTGACAAAATTATCACAAGTATGAGGAAGGCTGGATACTCACTCTGTATGCGATTACATACTTCCGCAAAGGAACGATGGCAGAAAACAAGATGTTATGGGAGTTATGAATTATATGGAATTGCTTTAAATATAATATTATGAATATAGAAACATGATATTCTATTCATAAGAATTATCTGCCATGACAGAGGAAACAAGCTATGATGCTGCATTTTATTCACATAGAATGTAAAGCAGAATCTGAGGCTCTTTTTTTTATACTAGAGCTGCGTGGTTTAGAGCTAATTTATACAACATTGTCTCTTTTGGATCAGCTGTGTAAACATGCCTTTAGCCAAGTGTAGTTTATATTGGAGGTAAATATAATTCCCCTTATCACGAAAAAAAAGCAACACATGCTTTCAATTGCATAAAACTGCATATTAAATGGTCACCTCGTGCACAATTACAATCACCTGCGATAAGCTCGTCATCACAACAACACTCCTGGCTGTGAAGTAATCAAACCCTTCGAAATAAGCTCGCTGAACGTGAGCTTGAATATCAAACTTCTTTGAAGACAAGAGAGCCCTCATAAAACACGGGGCCGATGCGGATAACACGGTCCGTTTTGGTTTGAGAGCAGAACGCGACGGGAACGCAGGCCTCATATCGCTGCACAAGTCCATCCTGCAAACTCACCCATCTTTCCTCTTTGCTTTGTACACATGGCCATATGTCCCCCGTCCAACTTTACATCCCTCGTACTCAAAGAGATCCTCGACTCGTTCTCTCTCCCCGGTGAGCTTCACTTTGAAGTCATAGTCCATTTTCACCGTTATTCCGGGGATCCGGGCTGTGGCTTCCCTTTAAAGCGCCGCTGGGGAGGCAACTTACTTGAAGCCCCGTTTAGACAATTAGTTGCCTTCCCTCGCGTCGCTTTCAGCTCAGCTAAAGAGTCCACATCTACCGCGCGCGAATACAGGGAGCTGAAACGACGTATGAACCACGTGTGCTTTTGATCTGAGGAAAAGTGCAGAGTGTTATTGGACTACCAGTCGCTTTCTTTGATATTTCTGTGAACTGCGCCGTTCAGCCGGTATCTCACCCGGGAGAGTTGAGGGTCCACGTACGGCAATGTCGCAAAACGTCGTGAATGTCGCTACCAACCACACACCGACGGCGAAGGCTTGTGGCGCACCACGTGGATTTTAACTCTTTATTAAAGGGCGCCTTTGTTTTTCTGTTGTTCATGCGTACACTTTAGAATAAGATAAAATACATAGATTAATGTTAATTAACAATATATAATTACCAACACTTAACACAAAGTATATCTGGTTAAATTATACAAACAATAAATATTAGATAGAGCAATATAATAGAGTATAATAAAACAAAATAACACATATTATTTTGACTATCAAAATTATATTTATTAACAATACAATTAAATGACATTTTGCATTTTCATTCATATAAAACACTACACTATTAAGTTATTTTGTATGGTGTATGTGTTGTTCAGATAGTCAAAGTCATCGGATGTCAAAGATGTAAACCATTCTCCCACTGTTATTGTGATTTATTTTTAAAACCTTTCATAACAAACGGTATTATCAAATATAATACGTGTGTGCATTATTGTTTAGCAGTACTGTATGTGTGTATACGGTATTACATTATTATTATATAAATATATATACACATATGTATTTTATACACACCCATATATATATATATATATATATATATATATATATATATATATATATATATATATATATATATATATATATATATATATATATATATATATATATATATATATGTATATGTGTGTGTGTGTGTGTGTGTGTATGTGCGTGTGTGTGTGTGTGTGTGTGTGTTTATTATATATGTGTTATACAAACTTTACAGGAGGGTTAATCAATATACTGTATATTGCATTTATTATAATTTTAGAGAATATGTTTGGGACATTCATTGTTTTCAGCTACTTTAAGGATTGAAGTAAAATTGTCAACAAAAAAATGCTAAACAGATGTTATTATTAATATAGTAATTATTATAGTGTTATGGCTGTATTATTGTGGGAACTGGTTTTGCGCACATGGTAGTTGTCCGGGCAGTTGTTTGTGTAGCTCCGTTGGTCCCATCTTGGCTACATTGTAATCAGAGCGGAGAGGAAAGAGAACTCGTCCATATTACAGCTGCTGTTTCAGGTACTTACACATCTATTACTAGCTTCGTTTTTTTATTTTATTCTCATTCTGGACAGTGTTACTATATGACATATTTTGTTACATTCTTGCGTCATTGACATTTTTCCTTATGTTGTCAAAATAATTATCTAAACCTTTCATTGGCCCACAGTTAGCCTGTCAGCAATCTGTCGACACCATCAAAGGTGTTGCGCATTTAAAATGACAGCTCGCTCTGCCGCATGACTTGCGTTTGCCCGGTGACAGTTTAATGATAAATTTCAGATATGAATTTCACCCTGTGTAGAGTGGTAGCCTAGGCTTTTTATTGTCTGTGGGATAGGTTGCTAGCTGACATGGAGCCCGACTTTTTCTTTGTCATGTCCCTCCTCTGAGCGATGCTGAGTGGGCAGTCTGGCTGTCAGTCATTGCTTCTAGGACGCTGATTGGTTGTGAGGCTGACAGCGTCAGTTTTGGTGCTTGGCTTGTTCTGCGGTGTTGTCTGTGGCCTACTGTATTATTACAGTGCAGCAAGATTGTTTGAAATTACTGGGACGTTATTTATATGAATTGATTTGACACTGTTGTCAACGTCACGTGGCCCTCGGTGTGTTTTCAACATGTGTCAGAGCTGTTTTGCTTCCACATAAAGGATTTACGGATTGCCTTTCTGAGGCGTTCATTTTGTCGTGCTGACTCTTAATGGTGGCTGTTTTAGACAGAGAAGTTTATGTCTCAGGTTCTCTTTATATAAATCTAGCGATATTTTGAAAGTACATTGTCTTGCTGTTTCAGTATCATGGAATTTTATATGGTGCTAGCTTTTACATTATTATTGATCACGATTTCATTAGGGTAAACTGATAATTAGCAGGGTCTATAATGATGCATTTTTATTGCTGTCTTTTTAAATTTTTATTGAAGATGAGTAGTTGACATGAGACACTTTAAGTGAGAATGTCTATCTATATTCATAATACTATTCATTTAGCTAATTTGCTTATTTGTTTAGAATTATTATGCATGGATCTTAAATGGATTTATATTGAGACACTATATGGTATTGTACTCTTAAAAATTAGATTAATCAAATGTGATTAAAATGGAAACCCTCAAAATAAATGGTGACCAGTTAAAGGACCAAAGATTTTACACGTTCCCTTATAAACATAGATATCAATGTTAATAATAAAGTCCATGAACAGGTTATGCATAATCTACTTTATATTGGGTTGACATTTATTAAAAAAAAATGCAAATGTAAACTACACCGTGGAACTGAACAGAGATAAAGCCATAACCAGGCAGAATAAGTATCTAATTAAGAGTAATTGTGATTCCTTTTTTTGTCTTTGCCATATCTGTGAGCAGCGGTTTCTGTGGTGATGGACCCTCCCGGCGGCCGAGACGAACGTCATCGTCAAGCGGAGCGGCTTCGGCGGGAGGAGGCATACTATCACTTCATTAATGAACTGAGTGAGGAGGAGTACAGACTAATGAGAGACAGCAATCTTCTGGGAACACCTGGTAAGAACACACCAAATCCCGCCGTATGAAAGATGCACACCTTGTTTATGGCACATAGTCCAATAAACATGTCTTATATTCAGTAATTGTCTTTGTCTTGCATTGTTATATTTAGAATTTAAATTTTCATATATGTACAAAGTTTCTTACCCTTACACTGAAAAATAAAAATTCAAAGCACGAGGAAATTCCTAAACTTAGCCTTTTACTCAAATGAACAATAGATATGAAACTTCCATAAGGTGTGTCTTTGTTTGATTACAGGTGAAGTCACAGCAGAGGAGCTGAGGCAGCGTCTGGATGGTGCGAAGGAGCGAGTGTCATCTCAGCCACGCCCTGAACCCCGCCCACAGAGCAGTGAGGCTGAGGGCAGTAGCGGTGAGGACACGGAGGAATGCTTTTGAATTCTGTTGCTCAGCTGCACTAATCATTTTAATTTGATTAATCAGCTTGTTTTGTATAAAAGAAATGCATCAAAGGCAGAGTCATAATGCAATTACAAAACAATTCAGGATGCATCTGCATTTTTAGCAACAGTGTAGGGGCACAAATCTTTGGGTTGTGAAGATATATAGCATTATACAGCCATACTAAAACATCTGATCTAACCCACCAATAGAAATAGAATGAAGCTGGCATAAATGTAATGTCAGACAGAGTTAACATAAACTGCGTTGTCAGTCCACGATTGTGATTCTTGTGTAAATATATATTTTTTTCCCTTTTAATTTTTTTCTTTTCTTTTTTGTTCACCAAGGCTGCATTTTGTTTTGATCAAAAATACAGTTTAAACAATTCTATTGTAAAATATTATTACACAATTTACAAGAACTGTTTTCTATTTTACAATGTATTTTATTCCTGATGGCAACGCTGAATCTGTCATTACTTAATTCTTCAGTGTCACATTATCATTCAGAAATCATTCTAACATGCTGATTTGATATGCATTACTATTTAATGCTTAAAGGTCCCCTGACATGGGGTTATTTTATTATTTTATAATGTTTCCTGGGTTGCCCTTATAATGTTAGTATGTTTTTTAGATCAAAAATAGTCATAATTTAGAAATAAAAGGCATTTTTCCTAGCCTGATTTTAGCCTCTGATTTGAACACTCTGTTTGAAGGGGCGTGTCTGCTGTGGGATTCAGTGTAAGCGGCCACTGCTGTGATTTGCTGACATGCTTGCATATGAAATAGCTACGTATTACATGTGAAAGTCTCTCGAATACCTTGACTACAGCTATTATACGTTTTTACTAATACAGCTATCGAGATTAACGAATCGTGAGAAGTTTTTAAAGTATTTAGATCTATTCCCATCACATAAAATGTTGCAGTGATGAGCATTGAGCAAGCAGATGACAGTCTGTTGATCGCGAGACTGAAGATCTTATCATTGCAACGCAGTTTCTGCACTCTAATGCTTTCACCAATGCAAACACGATGATGCACATACAGTAAGAGCTTCGCTGTGCAGTGTAACGTCATTGATTTCATAAAGAGTTGTCGATATAAACTTGCGCTTTGTGGAAAGATTGTTCTTTGATCGCTTTCTGTTACAGAAATATACAGAAATTCTGTATATAATTTGTTCACAATTTAAATAAGATTATTTTCATCCTACTAAAAGAAACGATGTGAAGGTGATATTTTAGTCACTGGCTTGACTTACTGATGCATAAACAGTATTGAACGATTTTGAGAGAAAGATTACTTGTCTGAACTTGAACTTGAATTGTTGCTTGGTAGCTCAATCATGATTTATTTTCAGACGTTCATCGAGGCCAGCTCTGTATTGGCCCAAGTTGAGGAAACAGTCGTCGGTGGAAAGTTTGGACCATACAAAACTTTGGGAAGTTGTGTCGGCGCGTTTCCAGAGAAAATATAATTAACCCATTGTTTCTTCAGAGGCTCGGATGAAGGAACTAAAAAATACTTTTGTGTTCATTTGTACATCCGAACATTGATCAACTGCCATGCTTCACTCATTTGCAAGCCATTATATCTCTTGAGGAAAAACTCAAATCGCGCTCGCGCGTTCGTACTTCCTAGCTCGTTTTCTCATGGACGAGCCAAATTCTCTGTGCGGGCAAAGCAGAAATTCTCTGTGCGGGCAAAGCAAAATTCCAGACACGAGGGGACCAAATACAGGCTAAGGGAACTAATATTAATGTTAAAAAACCTCAGAAAGTGAAAATTTCATGTCAGGGGACCTTTAATATCTTTATAGAAACAGTTTTTTTTTCAGGATTCTTGAACAATTTTTATTTGAAGTAAAAAATATCTGTAACATTATAACTATCACTAAACAATTTCATGCATCCTTGCCAAACAAACTTTTGCAACACTTATTTGTAATGTTTTGTCCTCTGAATGCTTTTTATTAATCAGAATTAAAATGGAGATTTTTTTTTTTAATTGATTCAGAATTGTGATCCATTAGTGAATTTTAAAATATCAAGGAATCAAATTAGGTTTTGCAAGTAAAAACAAACCAAATGAATGTGAAATGTTTTATTAATTACCCTTGTATTCATCAATATTGATATGACATTTATAATATAATCTTTCTTTTCCAGGTCCAGTCGAGCCAGGTGCTGAGGCGTCTAATGGAGACTCTCTGCTAGAGTGGTTGAACACATTTCGACGGACAGGAAATGCCACACGTAGCGGGCAGAGTGGAAACCAAACTTGGCGCGCCGTCAGCCGCACCAACCCCAACAGCGGCGAGTTCCGTTTCAGTCTAGAGATCAACATCAACCACGAGCAACCTGAGCCTGGAGAACACAGCGACACCCCTGACCCGACTGAACTCCCAATGCCGCCACCTCCTCCGCCTCCCCCTCCTCCTCCCCCCCCTCCCCCAGTGTCTTCTGCCTCTGCACCCACGACCCCTTACAACCCCTCAAGGTCTGCACCTTACTCACTTCAACACCCCACGCCGTACTCTACGGCCAGGCCCGCCCTGGGAAGGAGGGCCGCGGTGCGCCGCACTCGCAGTAACACGGCTCCGCCTGTAACGCCGCCTCTGACCTCACAGGCTCCTCCCACAGTTTTGAGGAGGAACTTGCCGCCTTTGCCAAGCTCTCCTCCTCCACAGGCCCCACTCGCTTTTCAGTCACAAGAGCAGGATGATAGTACCGTAAGGGGTCAAATACAGGTCACAACCTCCTCGGTTAACACAGAGGAGGGGCAGAATGGAAATGAAGACCCGGACTGCCCCACCGCTTTGCCTCAGACCGGCCCCCAGGTGGCGCCAGCTGCTCGTGAGACACGAAACAGCAGGACTCGTTCACGTGGCCGCATGCGCCGGGCGGCTGGAGCAGGTGGGGCTTTGTCTCGCTCTTCGAGACGTAGCCGGTCCCCCCTGGACAGAAACCCAGCCTCCAGCGTTAGCCCTACTCATAGCAGCCCCGCTGCCCCAGTGGAGTCCACTGGAAGTACGGCTGTTGCTATGGAGATGGGCGAGGCCGCCACAGAGCCGGCTGCTCCTACGGATCCTCCGGAGGCAGGTGAGGAAGAGGGGGAGACTCCTGTGTCAGGTGCTGGAGGTGTGCGTCGCCACCCCACAATCATGCTGGACCTCCAGGTTCGGCGCATCAGGCCAGGTGAGAACCGGGACAGAGACAGCATCGCCAGCCGCACCCGCTCTCGTGCTCGGGCCGCTGAGAACACGGTCACCTTCGAGAGCGACAGCGGCGGCTTCCGCCGTACCATCTCGCGCTCGGAGCGCGCGGGAATCCGCACTTATGTCAGCACTATACGCATCCCGCTGCGCCGCATTTCCGAAACAGGCCTCGGCGAGCCCAGCTCCATGGCACTGCGGTCTATCCTGCGTCAGATCATGACCGGCTTCGGTGAGCTTAGCTCCCTCATGGAGACGGAAGCGGACTCAGAAACTGCGGTACCCAACCAGGACTCCGCTCCCGCTGCCGGAGCCCAGGCATACCGCGTCGGTAGCGCAGAGGGCGGTGCGGCCCACGGCGGAGTGGAATCGGCACAAGAAGGTTTAGTGGAGGGTGAGGAGGAAGGACAAGTGCGCGTGAGCAGGACTGGGCTGGAGGGACGACCTAGCAGCAGGGACACTAACAATCTGGTGGAAAACGGCACATTGCCCATCCTAAGGCTGGCGCACTTTTTCCTTCTCAATGAAGATGAAGACGAGGAGCACCCACGGGGTCTCACCAAAGAACAGATCGACAATTTGGTCACACGCACTTACGGTCAGGTCAACATGGAGGGCGAGCAGGGTCGCGCTTGCAGCGTCTGCATCAACGAGTACGCTCAGGGCAACAAGCTGCGCCGCTTGCCCTGTGCCCACGAGTTCCACATCCACTGCATCGATCGCTGGCTATCCGAAAACAACACCTGTCCCATCTGCAGGCAGCCTATTCTGTCCAGCCATCAGGAATGATGTCAGGCTGTAGCTATCAATCAATGGACTGAACGAATGACTTTTCTTCCACCTTCGGTGGAACCTGTACATAGTGCTTCAATGTTTTCATTCTCTGAGATCCATTTTATTCAAGCTAAAGGTAGAACCAAAAGCAGAAAAAGACTATAATGCAGAGATTTAACAAAGCTTTATTTTTTTAGACTCCTTTTTTTTCATTTCCTCCTCTTCTTCCATTCTCCATTTGCTTTGTGGACATATTAACAGACGGCCTGACTAACTCAAACGGAGTTAGGAATATTAGCATTAGCTACAGGTGCATTCACGTTTACCAATGTTCAGCAAAGTTTCATGGGCGAAATCCAATTTCGTGAGGGTGAAATTAAAAGATTGCTTATCGGATGTCTCAACCGATTCAACTTGGTCACACGTTTACTACGTTGACCAACAGAAAGCTGCTTGGTTTGAAAGTGACTTCTGTGTGAGTGGTGCTTCATACATCTCTACACTATTTACAATGGACATTTTTTTGCCCATGAAATTTCGCTACATGTGATGTGACTGCACTATAATTCTGTCTCACAAATTTTAAGTTTGGCGGCTTCAAAAAATGGATAAACCTCTTAAAACTCTTTAAGGACATGTAAATATATGAATGTCTGTGTTTTCGGTTTTAACAGTAAGACATATTGTAGAAAGAACCATATGCTGTTTCATTTGCATTTTCAAAAGGAACCTTTACTTTTAAGCGCTTGCTGAGAAATCCACCGGTTTTGAAGCTCTATGAGTCCTCCATGTAAATGCTCCCTAATGTTGGGCGGTGTACTTTTAAATGCGTTTTCAATCAAAGCAGGTTTTTAGTGGTTTTTTTTTTTTAAATGGGGTCGAAAAGAATAGTTATGGGATATGAATGATGCATCTGGTCAAAGATGAATTTGTCACTGAAATTCCAATAGCTGCATCTCCATCTTTATATTACGGGAAATGGCTATGAGCATCTCCATAAACACTACAGAACACCATTTTTTAAGCGTGGTCATTATTTTCCCAATGGACTGAATATGCTTTGAGTGTCATTATATTTCTAATGAGAACAAGCCATTTGCATTTGAACAACAGTTTTGGAGAGCCGATCAGATTATATGATATTGTATGAGCTAGTAAGTGCATGCTTGATTTGTACCTGAGTATAAACCCTGTCAACAACACCCTGCAGATAGTTCACAATATTTAAATGAAAAGCTGAAATTGATTATCACTTGAAAGCACTTGTCAGCCGCTGCACTATAGGGCAGTACATTCGAGCCTGTCATAGGCCAGACTTCGTCCAGGGTGATTCAATGGTACAAGGAGGCAATGAAAGATATTGAATGGGGGTTCAATATTATAACATACCTGTGTTTTTGTTGTTTTCCTACTTTTACCCTCACGTTTAGCTATTTCTATAGTTCTTATCATCACGTGCTCCGTATCGCAGATACGTTGTGCCCTGTTTACCTTCCCTCAGTATTTAAGCATACAATGGTTTCACTTATGGCCTTGTCTGAAAGCCCTGTTTGCTCTGAGTCACCATTTTGTACCCTTCATGCAGTGTTGCTCGTTCCCCATGTGAGGCAGAGCGTGAAGTAGGACTTCTGAATGAAAGATCATGAATGTAGTGGTATCTTGCGTCTTTCCAAGGTACACTTTTCCTCAATGTACAATAGATGTCTGCTTATGTTTCAGGATCTGGATTAAAACAATGACAGAATCTGTTATTCGACACCTGTCCTCGATGTTATTGTTTTCTTGTATACTAAAATATCCCTTTATTTTGTCTGTATGTTGTGAGGATGTGTGTTATATAAGAAGAGTGAATTGTAAGTATGTGTGTAGCAAATGTGTGTGTATATTTGCTGAATGGAACAGAATGGTTTTTGAGCTGATGTGTAGCTGCGAGTGGGGGATCTTTGGCCATGAAGTTTAGATATTTAATGATGAAAAATGGACATCATTGCGCTATGACTATGTATTATGTTATAATGTGATGCTGAAACAGAAGAATATGTATTCTGTTACTATGTAATAAAATAAAACACATTGATTTTTTTCTTCTCTGCTCGCTAACAATGGAACGATGGGCATGATTTGTTTTAAACATAGTTCCACTCTAAAGTTTGGGGTCACAAAGGTTTTTTTTTAAGTAATATTTTTATTCAGCAAAGATGATTTCAATTGATTAAAAGTGGCAGACTTTCATAAAGTTACAAAAGATTTCTTTTTCAAATTAATGCTGTTCTTTTGAACTTTCTAATCATCAAAAAAATATATATAGGCTATATCCTGAAATATGTCACTGTTTCTACAAAAATAGTAATCAGCACCTGGTCTGGAACAGTCTCATTCAATTACTAATATATTTAAATTGTCATGTTCAATTTTTTTTTTTTACATTTATATTAATATTCAACTTTAGAGTATTTTATTTGGTTTACTTTATTGATGAAAATCAGCTTTGCCATCACATGAATAAATTACATCTAGAATTATATTTTTTTTTTAAAGAAAACTACAACAGTTTTGTTTTTATATAAATAGATTTTATGGCAGAAATATATATTTAAACATACATAATTTAATATGAATCCATAAGGCCTCCTAAGCAATACGGTGCCAAAAGTAAAAATGGCTAATTATTAAATCAGGGTAAAGTAAACAAAATAAAATACCATAAAGTTAAATATTAATATAAACGATCATTTACATATATTAGTAGTTGAATGAGACTGTTGAAGACCAGAACATATAATGGCCCATTGGACAGCTTAAAGTGTTCAGGCGGGATCTGATGACGGAGCGCGCGCGGATTCGCCTGTGCGGATCAGCAGGATGGCAGGAGCGCGTGCCCGGCACAGTGCGCGCGGCTGAGGGTGACCCATCATCAGGAACTACCGTAATTCCTCAAATAAAAACCGGTATTCAAATAAACGCCGGGCCTCTGATAGTGGCCGGGTACGTGGCCAACGCGGACAAATAAAGGCCGGTCTCAAATTAAGGCCGGGGAAAAATTAGTGTACACTCAAAGACGGACGCGTGCTGTGCTTGTCATATATCACAACTACTATTCAGTGTTTTTAACCACGTTTATTTTAGGTTTCAGACATTTAAATAGATAAGATTTATAGCAAAACAATACATTTATAGTTTGTAAAATACACAATGGTGTCTATGGAAGCAGCAATAATCCATTCAAATATATTTGGCGACGTGTTTTATTCATATCAGATACACAGTGTAAGTATAAAGTTTACTCTATTCTTCTCCCAGTTCACCGGCAACTTACTTTCATGCATTTCGGGAGAAACTGAAGAATTCACGCGCTGTGTAACGTACAAATCCAACAGACAGGAATCTCTGAACTGCGGTGCCCATCTCACAGATCAGGATCAATTATAAAGGGTTTTAAACGACAAAACAAACTCACTTACACTGAATTGAGAGTCAGAATAGAAGATAGTTGATGACATGGTAAGCAAGTTTGTTAATATTTAGAAATAAAAGCGCTACATCTGTCATACAGCGCTATTTTGGCTGTGGTGAACAGTGCCAAGCATGACGCGTCACCATGGAAACTTGGCTGACGGGCGGGCGGGGATCGCGAATTAGAAATAAAGGCCTGCCTCTAATAAAAGCCTGCTTCAAATAAAAGCCGGCTACCATCTGCAGTTCAGGTAAATAAAGGCCCCGGTCTTTATTTGAGGAATTACGGTATGTTACTTCCATCAAACACCGCATCCTTGCGCCTCTGTCCCGCATACCCCCGCTGAGGCGTGAGTATGCGTATGCCACCATCTCGCTCCCGCTGCTGGAAGCTCCACACATGCGTGCAGAATGTATTTCAACAGACGGTCAAAGAAGATCCACAGCGAGGGAGGTAAGCATAATCCGACGACATGGGCGGCGTATATTGGAACTGTTTACGCTTGTGTTTTCTTCAGCTATGTTGTTGTAGCCTAAGCCTACCATTGGATATTCGGATGTTACGTTATGTGTAAATTATTAGTTATTATAGACTTTATATACACTATTAATTATATATTAGGAAAGGAATGTTGTGATCGTCCAGCATCAGTTATCTTCCACCTGTCCCGATTGGTGACGCTCTCTTGCAGGTGACCTGTCTTTTTCGCTGTGTAAACAGATAGGTTACCAAGGTGATGTTCCGTTTCCTACCAGTTGGCGGAGGTGATGACTAGGGTCAACTGTTCTTCTGAGATAAACTGTGATGCGGTTACAATTAATCTTATCCAGATCTGCATAGAGCTTTGAGAGAGAAACTCCTGTATTAGTGGTTATTTAGCTCATCACGTGACTGTTTAAAGCGCTCTAACTTTGGAAGCTCATAGACAGGTCTACCTCACCTGTTGAGGTCATGTGTGCCCGAGTAAAGTAGACCTATTTAACTTTTTATTAATTACTTTACATTTAAGTAAAATATCTTAGATATTGTCATAGCAATATAGTCATATAACTATATGTTTATCTTTAAATATTATATCTATTATTTAAAGTATTCTGATTCTAGTCACTCAATTTCATTACAAATCTTCAAATAAATAAAAGCATTTTTAACATTTCTTTTAATCATGCACTGTAAAAAATTAACCACTAAAAATAAAAAAATAACCAACAAAATCACTAAGATCCCTTTGAATTTATATCATTATAATGTAAATAATATAAATAATGATTATATCATTATAATGATTTTGCAAGATATTATGATATTGAGTTTAAACCTGAAAAGTCTTGAATAGTATAAAAATTTCACAATTACAAAGAAGTTATAATATAATAATGTAAACTTTTTTCCAAGCAATATACTTAAAGATATATTAAAATATTTTCCTATATGGTCCTTTAGATGCAATAATGCATTTCATTTAAAAATGTTTGCAATATAGAGTTAAAATAAAAAGATTGCATTGTTATCATTGTTATTAAAATTCGTTTTTTTATTTTAGCAAGAAAGCATTGCTTTCTAAATACTTGCAGTGCAAGGTTAAAATCAAAAGACTACTGCAACATTGCAGTCTGTTCTGAATGAAAATGAGCCATTGAGACAATTAGTATTATTACAAATCTAAGTAAAATCTTATATATCATTCTCCAGACGTCAATTTACTGCACCAAAGTACTGGATGCGTACTCAGTGGTCATCATTGCAAGTACATCGCTCTTGAGATTTGAATGTTGGTGGCAGACTTGAGAGATTGCAGAGTGTTTTGGCAGCAGGTCTTTTCCAGCATGTGTTTATTCGGCAGAGCTTTGTGGGGTGATGACGCCGTCTTTTTGACTGACTGACACATATGCATTGTGGAATACACTGAACGTTTGTTCAGAGCGTTTGTCTGGCCTGCCCTGCTCTAACCCAGCACGTTCCAGAATTAACATGCAGGGCCGGGGACGTACTGTTGGTAACCTAATTTTCAATTCTGTGAAACGTACGTGCGACTCTGGGTTGTCATATCAGTTAGAGATTGAGTTTAAAGCTGCATTTGGGCTTTTTCTGGAAATCTTTAATCTGTCTTATTTATTATATGCCTTGAAGAATAATCTTTCAGAAGCCATTCATACAAGAAAGCCGTTTGCTGTAATTGTAAGTAGAAAGGTCAGTAATCCACTTAGTTCTGCTCATCTCAACAGATGACTGACAGCTGTTTTCGGGCGACTTTGCTCTCCATATGCTCAGTTTATGTATGAGTTGGGAAATGGGACAATTGAAAACTATATCAGCAAAAAATATCCATGTCGATTCAAGTGCATAGTGTTCACATTTCAATTCACATTTATTTGTATAGCGCTTTTCACAATACACATGGTTTCAAAGCAGCTTTTAAAAAACTGCACGAGTCCACAGTACAATTTAGAGTGTGATCTGTTATCAGAGGTAACCGTATTTCAGAAATGCAGTCTCTTTACACGTGTTTGGGCATCTGAAGTCTTCATAAGTCTTCATCAAGGCTTCATAAGTGCGAATTTATAATTATAGATAATACTCTATTAATGGCACAAACAATATGGTTTGTCTAAGGACCCTGTTTTAGTGACCGCAGTGTTTCTGTGCATCAGTTTAAAGGCCACATGAGGGCAGCATCTGTAAACGTGTTTTCTCTGGCCAACGAACGAACACAGTGTCATTATGATTCAGGCTGCATCACAAGTCAGAATTAGAATTCAGATCGGGACTCTATACACAAGAATGCTTTGTCAAAGTTTCTTCTTGTTTTAAAAGAATTAAAAGTATAGAAATACGTTCAAATATGATTGCAAATGCAATACATGAAACGATTAGATAGAGCTTAGAACAATGTTTACTTATATCATTCATTGGTTTAAGTACTAACATTTAGCATTCCATTAGTATAACCTTCCTTTAGATTTATTTTTGCCTTTCTTTTGATAGTATAGCTTGTGTGTAACCATCTCATACAGATTCACCAGAGTTTTGTGCAAATATGTACAGAAATATTACAAATATTAAGTCAACTTACCATTTAACCTTACATTTTCTAATTGTTTAATTCAATTAATTTACCTTAGCAAGTCTGCTCACCCACATAATAATAAATCCAGTTTGAATAATACTTTGTCGCATTAGGCACCACAGTAGCCATACACTTTTAGCCTATTTCTTGAATATTATGTCCAACAAATTGAACTGAAAGGGGAAGTCAGCACATATTTATCTATGTGATAAATCAGTCAACTCAGTCAACACCAGACCAATGAACAAAAGGAACTGAATAGTATAAATGCACACTTGATAACAAACTTAAATATCCATGGACACCAATGATGGCGGGAAGGACAAAAGAAACAGGATGTAAACTACAAGTCCTAAAATGAGAACCAAACACAATGAAAGCGTGACCGTTAGAGAGAGAAATTTTACTTGTTTTGTGTTATATTATTGGTATATATTAATATATATCTTAAAGGAGGCAAAGCCAGCATGGTAAAGATAATATATTTTATCCAACAGCCTTTTTGTGTATAACCAACAAGATTACAAGACATTTTTTACATGCCGAAAGGCCCTTTACGCTACAAAAAGCTATTTCTATTAAGAAAGCTTTTTTTTGCATAGTAATGCTTGTATCGAACACCATTTCTGATCCTCAAAAGCTAATTTTTAAGAGTGTTTTGCTCTATGGTCTTACTGACTTGATATCTTGTGTTGTTTCTTTCTTATGGCAACTCTTGTTGGGCTCCTCCAGAACAGTTAGTGTTGACCCCTCTTAGCCAGGACTCCCCCCTCCGGCAGGACCAGCCCGTGGGATCCAACATGTGCTCCCATCTGGCAGACAGGTTTGAGAAAAGTGAGTGCCCTGCCCAAGCGGGCCGCTGCCTCCCGCTACTGCTTGGAGCCTCACAGGTGCATGAAGCCACCACTTCCTTCAGCACACACTGCATGGATAGATTAATAAAGCTAACGTTCTCTGCACTCTTTCATGCACAGGGTCATTCCTACAGTTTGGCGAATATTGGACTGAGCAGGTTTGTTGAAAACCTTTTAATAATTTAATTGTTTTTTTTCTTAGTTTAATTAGAGGAGAAAATGTCTGTCTATCAGAAAAACACACTGGTCAAGACCAGGCTATAACCTAATAATTCTGACCAAATATTTCATATGTGGTCTAGGAAATCTTCGAACATTTAAGCTATAATGAAGCCCATTACTAGCTAGGAAAGATATGCTAGCAGAAGATTAACATTTAGGAAGAATTTTAATAGACACATAAAATCAATTTGAATGTCCAGTATAAATTGACACAACATTTTAAGAACAAGTTATGTTTTATGCTTTTAGATAAGTATTCTTAAAATGAGTTAGACATTTTATGACTTCCCTAAGCACTAAGCACCGCCACTATTTTTAAGTGCGTTCAACCAAAGTCCATTTAAGGCAAGTATTAACTCTGCGGGCATCTTCGAAACGCTTCTCGGGCAGCTCTTTCATTAATGCAAGTACAGCTCCTGTCTCTTTGAATGGGGGAAAATCGAATTCTCCAAAGCTATTCACCAAGCTTACGATTAAATTTCATATTTGAAATCACCAATGAAATCTGACAACAACCGTCTCATAAATTTCGTTTCTAAATGCTCAAATCATGACAAAAAAAAACCCCAACACATTTTCTCTGGTTGGACCAGCCAATGCATTCATAAGCACATCTGGAGCTTCGAAAGGCAGCTGCAGTGAGGCAAAGAATTGACCAATTCTTTTATTTAGAAGGCAGGGCTTATTCATAGTAATATGAGAGCATCGTCTTTGTATATCTAAAGTCTTTGCTAATACTTTGGCTGCGTCCGAAATCGCATAGCTTACTCTCTTGAGTAGGTACTTATTTTGAATAAGTAATTACTTCATGACTGCTAAAAAGTATGTTCTATGTAGTATGAATTAATGTAATCTGGACGTACTACATTCGCCATGTTGTCATTCTCATGTGACCTAACAGTGTCAGTTATGTCGCTTCACTGCCATTGACAAATCAGATTCAGATTCATTCTTTATTGTCCTCGATAGAGGAAATTTGTTTTCATAGACCGTACCAGGAGCAACATTCAACAGGCATAACATGCACATACCACAGCATTTTGTACACATATTGCAAAAAAAATCCCAAAATATTTACAGTAAATAAATTAGGCATTCTGTGAATTCAACGCTCTTATAGCTGAGAGTACAAAACTTTTCCCTAGACGTGATTTTTTTTTTTTATGGCGGCTCCAATCCAAATTCTCTCCCGTGGCCTCATGGGATAGTAAAGTGTCCATTGTATGCGCACTTTAGAATCTCAAAAGGAGATGTAGGTCATCCGAGTACTTTTTGCCTATTCTCTTTTATGAGTACTGTGAATTCGGACATTATTTTGTCACATACTGTTTTTGCCTTCTTTATAGTAGGGAAGTATATAGTCTATAGATTTCGGATGCAGCCTTTGTTGATGGAGTTGCTTTCCCTCCAAGAAAAAGATGTCTCTTCCAGTAAGTCATGTGATTTAGCATATGTGCTTAAGATTTTAAAGGGCAAGTAGCACTATAACAGGATGTACTGGAATGGTTTTACACCTTTAAAATATATGTATCACAGCAAAAAAAAAAAATGTATGTCAAATAATTTGTACACTAATGCTCAAATTGCTAGTTTAAAAAATATACATTTATTTTATTTTATAAATATTCTTAGGTAATCATGGAAAACCATGTGGCATTAAAAGTTGATTAACATTTTATGTAAAAAAAATTGTTTCATAAAATCCTCCAAACTGTAAGAATGACCTCACACAGACATGCTATGCGTCAAGGGATGCACCAAAATGCATGCAGTGCATTACAGAAATAACAGTCTTTTTGGTGTTGATGCTAGTTAGTAAGCCAGGGGTCAGACTGTGACGCTTGCATGGCTTGTGCATGAGGTTGCGGGTGGCTGACGTGCCTGGTGGTGTAAGTGAACAATCTCACCTGCGCTCTGGGATAAACCCCGGTCAGGATTAGATACAGGTGAAGTTGCAGAGCTGACAGAAAGAGGATTACCTTCCCTGGTCACTGTGCCTGTAAGAGGCTTTCATTCCTCATTCACCCTTTTCCATCGGCATAGCGACCCAGGCTACGAGCACATCCCCCGTTCCCCTTGGGGGCCACCAGGACCTGTGGGTCACCTTGGCTACGGGACCAACATGCCACGCCGAGGGCGCAACAGGTCTAGGAGGGGCTCTGTAGGTAAAGGGTTTCTGGACTTCTGGTGGAGCGGCCACACGTGAGCATGTGGGAACAAGGGATGGGCAGATCGGTCCTAAAATATTGATACTTCTGACACTGATGCCACATATAGGATAGATCCACATAAAAGCGATCCTCTGGTTTATTAGAATGCTTTAATTATTTAATTAGCATGACATTTAATATGCATCATTAGGTTTAAAGAGATAGTGTGGCTTATCTCCACATGAGCTGAACGCTGAAAAGCACAAGTCATTACAGCAGGGTCATTCTCCAAAAATGTTTTCAACTTTTGTTGATTTTCCAAAAATACTGGTTTTGAATTCAGTTCAGTTCATTTTTCTCCCATAAAAATTGATGGTAAGTATTTAACATTGACAATATTGCTATTAATAATGTCAGCCTGAATTTTTTTCATTTTATTTCACACATTAAGTAAATCTAATTTAAAAAACAAAGTTCTAAGATGGTGTCTGTTACCTCAAAATACTTCTAATCAGACTATAATAAATGTATTATTTATATAAAAATATAAATATTTCATTATTTTTATTCTATGAAAATCACACAAACATTAAACAATGTAAAAGCGATAACATTTAATGAACTCATTTGAGCGGCCTCTTCTTACTGTGAACTTTGACCTTGGAGTTTTACAACTTTTTAAATTTTAACATTGAGAACAGAACAATCACAAATCAAGGGACAAGCATTTTAAGTTATTAATTACGTAGTTTAAGCTTTGAACTAAATGATTTGTACACACAGACAATTAATATACTTTAATAAATAAATAAATAAAATGGTATTCATAGTATTTAATTAACATAACATGATGCCTTTTATATATATAAAGTCTCTATGAAATCCTTTTCATAATTGAAAAGTCAAGGGACAGATTTGTCGCCATAATTTGATAATGACCGAGGACAAACAGAGACAGCAATGCATGCTATTCACGTTTAGTGTTCCATGAAAGAAACACATTTTGTTGTAGGAATGACATGAGGGTGCCTTTGTTAATATTCAGTCAAAATCACTTTTATTAATTTTTACTTTACCGTCAGAAATCACAAAAACTTTACATTTATTAGAGGTATCAGCATTGATAAATACTTGCCATAGGATTGAATAAATAACTCGCCCATCTCTATAGTGAGAGACTGTAGCTGTATGCAGTTTGCAAATGAAGAGCCTCGTTGAGCATGTCATATTTTCTTTCTTTGGATTTTGTTTGGTTGTCTGTGTGACCTCTGTACCACTATAAAGATTTGCTGGTTCACTGTCCTCTTGAACCCATTCCAGTGCCATTGTGTTGCCGTAGCAGAAAATTCTAGACAATGGAGGAATTTGACACCCATTTGAACAGCACGACCAAAGTCTGACTAATCAGAGTAGTATAATGCAGACGGAGAGATGTGCAGTGATATTGCATGGAATAAGAGAGGCCCGCTGAATGAATGCATGCAGGTATAAGAGAATGCGTTGGGTAAAGTGAGCACGGTTACAAAGGCATTGGGATGAATAATGCAACCCAGGGCTATTCATAATTTAAAAGCATGCTGCTTTTTAGTGTTGAAAAGCTGGCGGATGGCCAAATCTCCACACTCACCCCACGCTGGGCTTAGGGTCAAACTCAGTGATATGTGTGTGTGTGTGTATATACAAGTAAATTAAATAAATATTGCGTCTCGCAGATGCAGAAAGAAATTAAAATATGCTTACGTTTTTGTAAGGATATCTTTTTTCATGTTTTGAGCTGAAATGCCATACTTTTCTTCATCAATTCTTGACAGTGTTTGGGTGTGATTTAGTCGCACGAAATGGAACAATATTGTTTCTTTCTTGGTCTTTATCTGAGGGCAAAAGTCAGTGCCGCTCTTAGCTTCCCAGTTTTATCAGCACATGTTGGGAAACTTGTGAATTGAGTACTTGTTGATAATCTTAACCAGGGCCTGTGAGTCCTTTATGAAACTGTTATGTGTCCAGTCAATGTACTGCACAGAATTTACCAGTGTTGCTGATTCCATGGTTCTGTGATGTTTATCAGGTACAAGTGTCTGCCGGTCTGGCCATTCTGTCTCTGAATAAACGTTTAAGCCACATCTCATGGGCCTTGTATCGATCTTTAAGACTGGATGGCTGAGTTGGGGATTGGAAGAATAAGTATAGAGGAAAGAGAAAATGAAAGTGTGAGAGGAAGAGAGTGATCATTCAGAGCGGGATATGTGATGCATGATGAAAAGTGTGTCAATCCTGATTCTTTGGCCTAGTTGAGTAAGTCTTGGTACTCTCATGAACGTCTATGGTCAGGGTTGCTTCAATTGATATCTTCATGGAAATGTTTAAAGCAGTGGTTCTCAACTGGTGGGTCACAGAAGGGAAAATATAATGCTAACTGCAAATAATAAAATAACACTCATAGAAAAAAAAAGGTTTATTGGGGTTCCATGGTTCTTGACTTAATTTTAAAGAACCAATTTTAAAAGCCAAAAATGTTCTATAAGGAGATCTGTCTTAAATTAATGCATAATACTTTCATTTTATTCTAGTGATAGTGTTTACGAGCTGTTTCATTTTTAAAATCGAATCAAAATAAATAAAGAATTACAACAAAATTATTTAATTAAAACGAAATCCATAAAATGATCTTATGATGGGAACCCCTAAAAGGGTCTAATTGGTGTGGACGCTAATACAGTTCGGTTTTTTTTTTGGTGTGAACGGGCCTTTAGAGTGTATAATTATGCATGCTAGTTAGGATTGCAAAATGAATATGCTTATTAATTTAAAAAATACTAATTAATAAAAGGCTTATTTATTTTTAACCTTAAATATGCGTCAAACTTTATAGTATTTTAGTGCAAAATCTTATGGGTATAATAATACAATATTTGTCCCTGTGTCATGTTAATAATACTGCATATTATTGGTTCATTTTAATAATTGTAATATTAATACATCTCATGTTTGATTTTAAGGATTTTTTTTATAATATTTATACATTTTGTATGATAATGGTACTTGATGTCCAATGTAAAATCTGGATCCTGAAGTAGAACCAGTTAAGAGCCACTGTAGTTTAAACTATACCCATAGTTCACAGCTGTAGTTCTTGTGGTAATTGAGTCTGAAGTCACCTTGAAAGAGACATTAGACATAATCTATGACTCTGTAAAAACACTTTTAAGGGCCAGTGTATTCTGCACTAAAATACACAACAACGCACATGAGTACAAGTTTACACAATTCTCAGTTAGTGAAAAGATAGTTATCAGTGGTCACGCTGGCCTTTGACACCAAAGAGATGGGTGCTTGCTATATTTACACCCTGCACCTCGTAACTTAAGATCATGGATTTACAAGCAAGAGAACTATGCAGATCACAGAAAGCAAAAAGATCTGATGGAGATACAGCCCAGCATGATCACGTGGGTATGTTTTAGCTGGTTTATGGTTTTTGCACGATTGACTAGCAGATAAAGGGTTAGATATGGTTCAAGAGACTGCATGGTTGTGTCTAGATGGGGGAAAAGTCAATAGCAAGATTCTCAAGCAACAATACTGTTCTCTTACGAGAGTATCTCTCGTACTGCGTAATATCTTACGCTATGGGGAAACACTCTTTCCTCGAGATATTGAAGCCAAAAATTATCCTTAATTTTTTTAATCATGCAAAACGCTTTTGCAGCAGCAAGCAGACAAGGGCGAAACAGCTCGCGCGCCCATTGGCTGCCTCGCTGGAAAAGCTGCAGCCTATCGAGTGAAGGCACTGCGTGACGTAATGACGAATGAAGACGCTTCGCGCTCATTTCGTCATGTCCCGCCAGTATAGGCGTGGTCTCACCCTATAAATACCCCTCGATAGCTGTATTTCTCTGATTTTTTCATTCTTCACGCGAAGCTCACGCATCGCGGGATCCAGAGTGAGAAGCCGCGCCGTTGACTTGTAGCCTTCTCAGCGGGACGTGCCATCTTCTGAAGTCGCTGGCCCAGCCGCCTTCAACTGCCGTACCTGCTGCGCTTTCCGGCGTACTATATCCTTTACTCTGTCACTGTGTGTGTGTGTGTTTGCTTACGTGACGCAACACCCATTATATGTTCTAAAAGAGCTGCGTCTTTTTAAAGATGCCTTTCTGTGGCTCGTGCCGCTCTCAACTCAGCGATGAGGACCGTCACGTCATCTGTGTGTCCTGCCTGGGTCATGAGCACGCTGCTATCGCGCTCGCGGATGGTGGATGCCCGCACTGCGAACTTCTGCCTATGGCGACTCTGCGGACTCGCCTGGCGTCGTTCTCTGAACCCGCGTCCCAGCCGTCTGTGCCGCGCCGTAAGAAGCGTCGCGCCCAGCGCGCTCCCGAGCCTTCTCCAGCCCGCCAAAGCTCGCCGGTGCGCCCGCCTGCTTCGCCGGCTTCACCTGAGTCGCTCCCGGACGGACAGCGCCCGCCGTCTGCCGCCGCTTCCGTTCCCGAGCTGGACGAGCCTGCCGAGGTATGCTCTCTTGTGGCTTCCGATAGCGAGGATTGGGCGAGCTCTGTGGACCTCCCCCCGCTGACGTGTCTAGCCAACCCTCTGTGAGGAGACCCGGCATTGAGGCTGAGCTGATGCGTCTGCTCACCCAGGCCGTAGAGAGCATCGGCCTCGAGTGGGAGGCGCCCGCCTTGCCGCCGCGCAACAGACTCGACGGGCGCTTTCTCAAGAAAGACGAAGCCCCGTCTAAGTCTAGGGCCGCCCCCTTCCTCCCTGAGCTCCACGACGAAGTCGCTAAGTCATGGACCGCCCCGTTCTCCGCCAGACTGCGCACTTCCACTTCTGCGGCCTTCACTTCTGTCACCGGCGCGGGAGATAAAGGATATCTCTCCATTCCTCCTGTCGAGGCGGCGGTCGCGTCGCATCTCTGCCCGCCCTCTGCGGGACGGCGCGCGCAGACGACGCTCCCCTCTAAAGCCTGCCGGGTGACTTCATCGCTGCACGGACGTGCTTACACAGCCGCTGGACAGGCGGTCTCAGCGCTGCATACGATGGCGATCTTGCAGATCTACCAGGCCGACCTTCTCCTTAAACTGGACGAGGAAGGCCCGGGTGCGATCAACGTGGCGGATTTACGAGGCGCTACGGACCTTGCTCTACGCGCCGCTAAAGCCGCTGCTCAGGCCATGGGGCGGAATACGGCCTCTCTCGCCGTTGCTGAGAGACATCTGTGGTTGACGCTGTCTGAGATGACGGAAGCTGAGCGCTCTGTATTCCTCGACGCGCCCATTTCCCCTGCGGGCCTCTTCGGATCTGCCGTCAAGGATTTCGCGGACAGATTCTCGGAGGAGCAGAAGACTTCGCAGGCCATGAAGCACTTCCTTCCGAAGCGCTCGAGCTCCGCTGCAGGTCGCTCTAAGCAGCCGTCTGCTCGCAGCTCGCAGCCTCGGCCTGCATCGCCCGCAGCCGCCGCTACACAGCGCCGCCAGGCCCGGGATCAGAGACCGCGCTCTCGCTCTGCTGGACGCCGCCCCGCTCAGCGCGGGCCTCGGCCGAAGATTGAGCTCAAGCCCGAGGCCTCGAAGCTTTCCTAGCCACTCTAAGAAAGCGACGGTGTTCGGAGCCCGCTGCGGCCGGCTCCCCACCGAAAAGATTCGCTCGTTCAGTTCCTTGCGAAGTGACTGTGCCAGTGTATTTAGCAGTGAAGCAGCCGGTGTCTCAGCCCGCTTGCCTGCACAAAAAAGCCGTTTTCATGGCTACCCAGATAAATCCAATAAAGAGTGTATTTTCTGGTATGCCGGCCACGGCCGATGGTGTTATGAGTGTTGTAAGAATGCCCACGCCCCAGTGCCCATTCCCACACCCAGACACAGCCCGCCACGGTGCGAGGCGAGCACACATAAATCTGACTCAGGTCGATTGTGCAAACAATGTAGCGATTGCGCCCATACAATGCCCGCTCACGCTGCATGCCCCGTGTCCCTTGGTTTCTGTAAAAACGAAACCAACACACAATCTATCGGCTCCGGCCGAAAGCGTGCACAGTGCTGTAGATGTGCCCGTAGGTTTGCGCCCACATCCTCCCGCAAGCACGCCGAATCCCACGGGATTCGCCCCGCTCACTCTCGTTATGCGTCCCGCCATAGAGATTGTGAGCGCGGCCAGACTGCCCGCTGTGCCCAGCGCGCCCCCCGCCTCGAACGCTGTAAACACGGCGTCGTGTTCCCAGGGTACCGGGGCTCTCGAGCCGTTGCCAGGTCACGGCCAGAGCCCGGTCTGCATCCTACCCCTAGCTACTCGCGCAGAAGCGTGGTCGAAGCTACCCGGGGTATCAGACTGGGTGCTGAACACTATAAAGAGAGGCTACTCGCTACAATTCGCACGACGTCCACGCCGTTGTACGGCGCCCGTCGAGACTTCGGTGAAAAACGAAGTATCTCATCTACTTCGAGCCGAGATAGCGAAACTACTGAGCAAAGGGGCCATAGAGCCCCTTTCTCAGGCTCAGAGCGAAGGGGGCTTATACAGCAGATATTTTCTGGTACCGAAAAAAGATGGGGGCTTCAGACCCATTCTAGATCTGAGACAGCTGAACAAAGCGCTTGTGAAGCGCCAGTTCAGGATGCTTACGACCAGGAAAATCCTCGCGCAAGTGCGCCAAGGGGACTGGTTTATGTCGATAGATCTGAAAGACGCGTATTTCCAAATACAAATAGCGTCCCATCACAGGCGATTCTTGAGATTCGCGTTCGAGGGCCAGGCTTATCAATACACAGTCCTGCCGTTCGGCCTGTCTTTGGCACCCCGTACATTTACGAAGTGCATGGACGCGGCTCTCGCGCCCCTGAGACTTCAGGGCATGCGAGTTATGAACTACTTGGACGATTGGCTGATTCTAGCTCGATCACGGTCAGAGCTCATAGAACACAGGGCCACAATGCTCGAGCATCTCGAGACACTGGGCCTGACGGTCAACTGGGAAAAGAGCCTGCTGTGTCCCAGCCAGAGAATTTCTTTCCTGGGAACAGTGTTAGACTCGCTTTCCATGACGGCACGCCTGTCACCGGAGCGCGTACTAAGTATTCAGCGCGTCGCGGAATCCTTCCGCCACGGCTCCATAGTCCCGCTCAGACGGTTTCAGAAATTGCTGGGCCTGATGGCCTCAGCATCCCATGCACTCCAGCTGGGCCTGCTTCGCATGCGCCCGCTGCAGTGGTGGCTGAAAGCACGGGTCCCGCCCCGGGCATGGTCCACGGGCAGGTGTCGCCTCAGGGTCGACCAAAGGTGCGTTTCGGCTCTGGAACCCTGGAAAGTAACCAGCTGGTATCAGTCTGGTGTGAGTCTGGGGACCGCCTCAAGGGTGAAAGTGGTGTCTACGGACGCCTCCACCACGGGGTGGGGAGCGCTGCTCGAGGGCAGACCGTTGGCTGGCCTATGGTCAGAGCGGGAGAAGCTCCTTCACATAAACTGCTTGGAATTGATAGCAGTCGACAAAGCGCTGCGGCGCTTCTGTCCCCTGGTGAGGGGCCACCACGTCTTGGTCCGATCGGACAACAAGTCAGTGGTGGCGTACATAAATCGCCAGGGCGGCCTCAGGTCCGCACGCCTTTGCAGGCTGACGGAACCCCTCTTGGTCTGGGCCCAGCGCAACCTACTTTCTTTGAAAGCGGCGCACGTGCCTGGGCACCTGAATACGGGTCCAGACATGCTGTCCAGAGACAACGTCCTGACAGGAGAATGGTCGCTGCACCCGCAGACGGTCCAGCTCCTGTGGGAAACGTTTGGCAGAGCGCAGGTGGACCTGTTCGCGTCCCGCGAGAACGCTCACTGCCCAGTATTCTTCTCAAAGCGCAGGGACGCGCTGGCCCATACTTGGCCCAGCGGTCCCCTGTACGCTTTTCCCCCGGTCTCGCTCCTGCCACAGGTGTTGGAGCGGATCAGGGAAAATGGATGCCCAGTGCTGCTTGTGGCTCCGCTCTGGACGAACCAGGCTTGGTTTCCGGTCCTGATGCGGATGACCAGCACTGCCCCGTGGCCTGTACCGTTGAGGAGAGATCTCCTCTCTCAGGCAGAGGGCTCGATTTGGCATCCTCACCCGGAACTGTGGTCCCTGCACGCATGGGCCATCAACGGGTACCCGCTAGCCTCCCAGAAGGAGTGCTAAACACGATCGCACAGGCTAGAGCTCCGTCTACCAGACGGCTCTATGCCTCGAAATGGTCGGTGTTCTCTACTTGGTGTCGAGCCCGTGGCTTTTCACCCGTGGACTGCGGGGTTGAGGAAGTGCTTGCCTTCCTTCAGGAGCTGATGGATAAGGGAAGAACCCCATCCACGCTCAAAGTGTACGTGGCGGCCATAGCAACGTTTGCTAAACCTGTGTCTGGCCAGTCACTGGGGAAAAACGACTTAGTCGTGCGTTTCCTACGAGGGGCTCGGAGAATGAATCCTCCCAGGCCCCCTTCAGTCCCGGCTTGGGACCTTTCCACGGTCTTGGAGGCCATGAAAGGCGCCCGTTCGAGCCGATCCAGCTGTCGGATATGAGGCACCTGTCCCTTAAGACGGTGTTTTCTATTGGCTCTCGCTTCAGTGAAGCGTGTAGGGGACTTGCAGGCGCTTTCTGTAAGCGCGTCATGTCTGGAGTTTGGGCCCAACGACTCAAAGGTCGTACTCAAACCGAGGCACGGCTACGTGCCGAAATCCCTCAATACACCGTTTAGGGCCCAGGTGATTTCCCTGTCAGCCCTTCCGGTTCTCGATGAGGAGAGGGACGCGAGTCTCCTTTGCCCTGTCAGGGCGTTAAGGGCTTATGTGTCCCGCTCGGCTGGGTTCAGGCAGACCGAGCAGCTTTTCGTTTTGTTTGGCGGCCGTTCTAAGGGACTCGCCGCCTCAAAACAGAGCCTATCCAGATGGATAGTGGATGCCATAGCGCTGGCTTACACTTCCAAGGGCCTACGGTGCCCATTGGGTGTCAAAGCGCACTCCACGAGAGGCGTGGCCTCGTCGTGGGCATGGTATAGCGGGGTCTCCCTGCAGGATATCTGTACGGCTGCGGGCTGGGCCTCGCCGTCGACATTTATCAAGTACTATAACCTGGAGGTGCCCGCCCTACAAGCTAAGCTTTTGGCGGTCTGAACTTCGGGCTTATTGGCCGCCAATGCGGCTATGTTGCCCTTACGGGTCAGTGTCCCTACGGGACTTTATAAAGGAGTGATGCTTTAGCCTCTCCTCCTCTACTCTATGTGAGTTATGGTGATTATGCACTAGATGTGCCCCGGGCTTTGCCCCGGGACTCTGGTGTTGGATCCCTGTCCGCACGGCGTTTTGTATGGGGTCCCCATAGCGTAAGATATTACGCAGTACGAGAGATACTCTCGTAAGAGAACGTACTCGGTTACTAACGTAACCTCGGTTCTCTCTAGAGAGGGAACGAGTACTGCGTATCTTGCCGTGCGTGAACTATGCTCTGGTTCGCTTCGGTGTACAAAATCAGAGAAATACAGCTATCGAGGGGTATTTATAGGGTGAGACCACGCCTATACTGGCGGGACATGACGAAATGAGCGCGAAGCGTCTTCATTCGTCATTACGTCACGCAGTGCCTTCACTCGATAGGCTGCAGCTTTTCCAGCGAGGCAGCCAATGGGCGCGCGAGCTGTTTCGCCCTTGTCTGCTTGCTGCTGCAAAAGCGTTTTGCATGATTAAAAAAATTAAGGATAATTTTTGGCTTCAATATCTCGAGGAAAGAGTGTTTCCCCATAGCGTAAGATATTACGCAGTACTCGTTCCCTCTCTAGAGAGAACCGAGGTTACGTTAGTAACCGAGTACGTTTTCTTTTTGTTTGTTTTTCTGAAGGGAAACCATATTCAGTCACTGCAAAGTCAGACGGGAGCCTAAAAATATCCAGTTTGCCCCTTATATAAATATATTAATATTAATATTACTGATTAATCGTAAATAATCACATCTAACATAAAAGTTTGTTTATATAATATGTGTATGTCACACACTCTATTATCTCCACATGTTCTCCACATTCTATAAACACAAACTTTTGATGCAATTAATCGATTTGACAGCACTAATATAAATATATATTTTTAATGTCTTCTACTTCCTTAACTTTAGAGAAATTACATGCATTATACATTTTTAATTTTAACAGGAAATATTGTTACTTTCAAGTTTGCTTCAATCTCTTTCTATAAAAGATATGTGTGAAATTGTCTAATTATAGTCTTTAACTTTTTAATTTGTTCTCTTATCTGCGTTTGTTGTGACAACTGTCTTATGCAAATAATAAAATAAACAAATAGTGTTTGTTTATTTAGTGTTGACATAAACACATAATTATCACACTTTTTTTTAAATAGGCTAATATAATTATTTTTTTGACGTCAATATCTGTAAGTCAAACTTTTTGAGACTTTATGGTGTTTTAGTAAAAAATATTTTGGTTAACAATGATATAATATGTTGCCTAGTGCATGTTAATAATCCATAAATCCCACAATATTCAGATCAGTGGTCTCTAGGCTATATGTTTTTAATGACGTATTCTTTAACCTTTATTTGTTCCCATATCCACATTTGTTTTAATCTTTGTAAGCTGTCTTAACCTTTAAAATTGTCCTATTACTGCTATGAATATTGACAATTTGACCTTCAAACACGAACTCTTTGAGAAACAACATAGCATATTTGTGCCTTCAGGTAAAATTTCCATCATGACAAGGAGGAGCAAATGAACAGGAAGTAAAAGTAAGCACGTTTAGTGCCTGTGGCACCATATTGTGGACACCGGTGTGACTCCAGAGCAGTGCCTGCGCCTTTAAATGTAAGGTTTTGTGTTGTCTGACTGCGGGTAGTGCTGTATTTAGAAGCGGAGAGAGAAAGCGCGCTGTCTGGAGGGAAACCATCTTCTGTCACTGCAAAGACACAACGGAGTGGAGCCTTATAAAAACGTCCACAGATTGACCCAAATGACACGGTGGGAGAGGGTTTGGGCTTGTCTGTTAGAGAGGCTGACTGGAATGGGAGAAGTGACGCGTGTAGTCCATCTCTCCACGCCCGCTTTCGATCATGCAGCAGCTGGGTAAACTCTCCTGTCACATCCAGACCGAGCTGTTATTTGTTATGTGCGGGAAATCATCGTTTGGCAGTGGTCTGTGATGCTGCAACATTTGAGAGGGAATCGCTGCGTTCAGCGTACTAGTGGCCGCGTCTCAAACAAGAACAACCCCACGCGAGCGACGCGCCGCAATCGCTTCTACACTGGACGCATCGAAGCCGTACGTCATCGCATAATGTTTACCTCACGGACCAATCAGTTGTAAGCTCTAGGCTGCTGCTGAATAAATAACATTATTTTTATCGATTCATTCATATTATTTTTATTTCATTGAATTCATTTTAAAATGAAATATTATTTAATATACACATGGTTAGAAATTAAATGTTATTTTTATATAAATTATTATAATAAATATAATTATTATATTAAAATATTTTGCCTGTAATGTAACGTAAGTTTAATTGTATTTTACTGGTAAAATCATTTTATTTCATTCGGACGGCGAAAATCAAGTTGTTACTCTGCAGAGCGTCAAGAACAAAAAAACTCGGCTACGTAACGCTTTATAATGGAAAGATGTACGCGTTATGACTCTCTGACATAGTATTATAAATGTTCGAATCAGGCGCGTATGGTGACTAAAATGTTGTCTAGGTAGGCAGCTTGCTAGGTTTTGAGACACAGCCATTGTCTCATTGCTTTTCGTTTCAGCGCATCGTGAATAAACAGGTGTTTCCACGGAATAAAGAGGCTTTATAAAGATAAACAAATGCACAAGGTTTCCTACAAAGGTGTTTGCTGCGCCATTGTGCTCCCATCAGCACATTCTATACAGGGGGTCCCGTGGGCGTCGCGCGCATTGCTGTATTGGTGACGGAGCTTTTGCTCGTGGATGATGATGAGGACGGTGATGATGATGAGGACGGAGGATGGGGGAAATGAAAGAGACGGGGAGGGCGTTGCACAGAGGGAAACGTCATTGACACCAGGGGCGGCTTGCATCAGCACACAGTAGTAGTGTTTAGTGGCTAGCGCACTGAACTGTAAACTACATTTCTATGTCTGTTCTTCCTCCTGTCTTGTTCCACGCACACTCACGCTAGCCTCGCCTCTCTCCCATCACTCGAACGGTGCAGGACCCGCGTGCTCGGCCGCCGGTTACCGCAAGGCAGAGGATGAGATGTCCGGAACCACATCACAGGCGGACCCGATAGATGCCACAGCGCGGATTGTGCTGCTCAACCGAGCCCAAACCACCAAATTTTGTGACAACCATGTCAGGTGAGTTCATTTAAGTCTTTATTGTACCGAACAGGAAACTGTTCAATTGCAGTTTGAATTTATTCTAGCTTGTTTTATTGTGCTCTTATATTCTTTGTTTAAGCTGAACATCATCAAGTATCCGTTATTGTGGTATTTTTGTGACTGTAAATTTGCAGTTTTAAAAGAATGTTAAAGATACTGCAAACAATTGTATCTTTTTTGCAGTTCTCTAAGGTTGTTTTTTTTTTTAAAGAGATGGAAAAGACTCCCCTCTTTGTTGTTAGTCTATATAAATGCTAATGATCAGCATTTAACTTAATTAAAAACAAATTAAGCAAATATATTGTAGTATTGTTTTCTTGTTGATAGTCCATCAACAAGAAAACAATACTACAGTATATTTGCTTAATTTGTTTTTTTGTTTATGAGCACTAATGTTAAAAATCTTGGGGTCAGTAATGTGTTTGAAAGAAGTATCTTATGCTCACCAAGACTCCCTTTATTTGAAGGAAAATACAGTTAAACAGCAATATTGTGAAGTATTATTACAATTTATAAATAACTATTTTCTATTTGAATATGTTTTAAATTTTAATTTATTCCTTTGATGTTAAAGCTGAATTTTCAGCATCATTACTTCAGTCTTCAGTGTCACACGATCCATTCTAATATGCTGATTTGGTGCTTAAGAAACATTTCTTATTATTATCATCAATGTTGAAAAAGGTTGCGCTGCTTAATAGGTTTGTGCAAACCGTGATACATATTTGTTTTTCAAGAATCCTTGATGAAAAAAGTTCAAAAGAACAGCATTTATTTGAAATCAAAAGCAAGTAAACAAGTCTTTACTGTGACTTTAGATCAATTTGATGCATCAAGTATTAATTTCATTCAACAATAATAAAATAGTACTGACCCTGACTAAAAGTTTTTGAACGGTAGTGTATATACTGCAGATAATTTTTATCAAGTTGCTTAAAAAGTCTCATCAATTTTGTGTTTTTACACACAAAAAATAATAATAATAATATGCAATATTTTGCATTGCTTCATAAAATAACTCAAATAATACACTAAGACTTTGTATATCTTTTATTATCAAATAAATTAAAGCTATACCAAATTAAAGATGTCAGATTCTCAGTAAACAATAGTGTGTTGATGTTGGCTTGAAATGCTCCTTTATTGTTTTCCCTTCAAAAAGCAACTCGTTCACAGTTCATTTAGTGTTTTCAAGTCATTTCAAGTTAATTTTGATTTGGACATGACCTGAAGTGATGGTATCAGAGTGATTAAGCTGTTTACTTAATAATTAACCTGTCCATTTTCACCAGTTTGACTCATTCTGAAAGATGTACGCACTTCAAATATGGGCAATATCCCATTGACAGTGTGATCAGCCAGTCACTCCTCCCATTTTTCCTGTATTTCGCAGTCACTCCCAACTTTTTGTTTTTAGCTGTTATTCTTGAATTAATTATTAAATTAAGCGCACTGCATTTAATGCCTCACCACCAACACAGCTGTTCAACACTTTATGGTCCAACATAAAGATCATCTTATTAACCTCTAATGCTATGAAATTGATTACAAAAACTGCTTTAATCAAGTTAAGGTTTTCCCTCAGGGAAATTCCATGCTTAATGTATGCAAGTACGCATTGAACGCGACATCTGAATAGCTTCCATTAAGTGAAGTACTCCATCAGAGATTTCCTGTGAGTACACCAAGGTCATGTTTCGGGCCGTGCTATAGGCTAGAGTTCATCTGCAGTTCCTGAACAAAAAGTCTTTTGGTCTCCAAAGTGCCTTGAGTGTTTCTTTGAGTGTTTCTTTATCTGTTGGATGGCTATTATATCAGTTTGATATGTGAAATTCTGCTGATGACAAAATGGCACTTTTTGAATCGTTATGTGATTGTGTTCTGAAAATGATAGGTCAATGCTTGTAACAAAAGCCTGATAGATTTTGATCCCAGATCACTTTCATATTAGTGCCATAAAATGGAAGCTCATACAAAAAACCCGAAAACACCCACCCACACACACTTCATCGATCCACCGGTATATTCTAAAGATTCGATTCTGCTCTAATAGGATCTATTTTGGTTCCTGCAACAACAGGCGGGCCTAGAAATACGCAGCTCTTTTGTCATTGGCTAATTTCAGTTCAAATGGAGCCCTGACCTTTTCTGCTCATCATTATCTCAGCATAATGCCTCTCTGACTGGAGCAGTGGAAATTTTAATAAGAATTATCTTATGCCTTAATCTTCATGTTTTATTTACCAACTGGTTTCTGCTTCCCATTGTATTGGCATCAATTGGTCACCTGTCAATCACAAAGTAACCAGATCAACAAATCCAGCAGAGCAATCATCCATATCAGACTTTTAGGGTAACCCCAGGTACTACACATTATGGCGACGCCGGTTTGGGTTTCTGTGTGTGTGATTGGAGCGCTGAATGTTAATGAAGGGGATCGTATGAATGGTTTCAGCCACTCTTTGATGTCAACGATAGCCTGTCGTACTTCCAGGTCAGCTACAGAGCTGCTGTTTGATGCATAGTGTGGGTTACACTGGGTGTGTTAGGCTGTGAACTCGTTGCCTATGAGCCCAGAAGGGTGTCATGTTGACAAAGAGGACCACGCTAGCACAAGAACACATGCTGTATTTTAGAAACATGCTTACGATTTGATTTACACAATATGTGCCTCCAGGTGCGGATATAAAACACCCACATAAACAAATACTGACTGATTTAGATGGGCAGCCGTGGGACGGAGGCAAATTTGTAGTCCCGGAGGTTATTTTTAGGGATTTTTAACAGCTATTTTAATGACTGTAAAACATTTACTGCCGCAATCAGCTATTCAAGAGCTACTTAGGGGTTTGATCAATACAGATAATTGACAGACATGCCGAGAAACATCCATCCTAACAGCACAAACACTTATTTTGGGATTGTTTATCTAAATTTAATGCAGTGAGCAATGAACTGTCAGGTGTTTGTGAAAGCATATGGATCCTGGCTTGTATCAAAACACTTACGACTGCTTTTTTTTAAATAGAAGCCTGAGTAGAGCTAATCTTAAAGTTGTGATCTTATAGCCCTGGTTTTATATATAGATGTTTTAAAATAGTTTAAAGCTGATAGATTGATCAATTTTCCCTTTACTCCCTCTAGCACGGCTAAATATGGGATCCTTACCTTCCTGCCACGGTTCTTGTACGAACAGATCAGGCGAGCGGCTAATGCCTTCTTCCTCTTCATCGCTCTTATGCAGGTATGACACACACTTGGGATGCTCAGACAACTGAATGAACTGCATCTTCTTTGTTTTGAGGACCTCAAAGTACAAAATGTGTTGCTCATGTTGGTCTCTTTCAAAAGGGATATCCATCTGAGGAACCATACTGCTTATGCTGACCATATGACATTTCGGTCATTTGCCAACATGTCCATTTGTATATTATATCCATTTTTGGAAGTGGTCCACTATTTCACTCTCATCCACTATGAGTCACTATCCATTCTCAATAAGCGCTGCCACGTGATCCAACTAGATAGGCCAGTATTGCATGGAAAAAAAAGTGAGCAAAAAGGCTAAATAGCTAAAAGGTTTCTTCTTTGTGTCATGTTGTTTACTCAATACAGTGCTTTCCATGCTCAGTCACCCTCATTTCATTCCAAATCTGCATGACATTTTTTCTTTTTCTGTGGAACACAAATGAAGATATTTTGATAATGTACTCGTAACAATGTGAGATGACTAGAGCTTTTAAACTTCTTAAAGGACCATTACTATTATAAGAGTTGTCCATACAACTTGTACACTATATTCCAGATCTTGTGAAGCCACACAGATTAAGATTCAGTTTTTGCTACCTTATCTTTTTCATTTTATAAATGGGACTTTCCCAAAGCATATTGTTGTACTAACAGAGAAAAGTATCTCATTTTATGTTAATCTGTGTACATTTTTAAATGCAGCAAATCCCTGATGTCTCCCCAACGGGTCGCTATACAACGCTGGTGCCCCTTATCTTTATTCTGACAGTGGCTGGGATCAAGGAGATCATTGAGGATTATGTGAGTATTCTGCTGAATGGAGCGCTGCATTGACATTAAACTGTACAGGCCTTGTTTTGACAACACTGGATAAGTGCATTGTCTTTGAAATTCAGTTGAAATTTGATATGAAAAATGCTGATGATATGTCACGTGTTGTGTTCTCACAGAAAAGACATAAAGCAGACAATACGGTGAACAAGAAGAAGACAACAGGTTGAGTGTTACGTTACAATCATATTGTGTACACTGTGTAACTGGGTTAAAAATTAACTAAGACAACTCAGAGGAAAAATGTCACTTGAAGTAACAAAAATACCCCAGAAAATTTGAGGGCTAGAACTGCTTTGTTGCGTAACATTTTATATATTTTTATATCAAGTTATGCGTTTAGTGCTAATGATTGCAGTCATAGTAGTGACCTATTTTTGTCAAATATTCACTTGCAGCTAATATGAAATGTTTTTTAATTAAAGCTCTGAAAAAAACATTAATATATACAATATTGATCATTATTAATACTTAAAATGTTTTTTTTTTCATTTAGCTTGCCTTTGCTCTTTAAGAACACAAATTTAATCATTTAATTTAATAATGTTAAACGTAACAAAATAATTTGTAATTTAATATGTAATATTGTATATAATGTACATTATAATATTGTGATATAGCCTCTTATACAGTACATTTCTAGTTGTGTTATATACCTGTATATGAATTTTATATATGGTTTATGTAATCATGAGGAGAATTTTTCTGATGATGTCCTTGTTTTCTAGTACTGCGTAACGGAGCATGGCAGACCATCATATGGAAGCAGGTAACCCTGTCTTTGTCTCTTTCTGCATCTTTTTTTCTTATTCTACTCCTTTCGTATCTCCCTCCTTTCGGTCAATGATGCTTTTATTTATGTTTTGGTAACACCTGCTTTTTTCAGTTCACCTCTCACTGCTGTTTTTTTTTTAACTTTCTCCTCTCTTTTTACATCCTGCTGTTTGTTGCTCCTCTTTTCTTTGTTTCCAAGCACTGCGATCTATTTCTTAATCTCATTTTCTCCCTCCTCATGCTGTTGCAATGCTGCACCTGCCCACTAGGTGGCAGTAGGAGACATAGTCAAGGTGACCAATGGCCAGCATCTCCCGGCTGACATGGTCATAGTGTCATCCAGGTCAGCACCGCAGTGTATTTGTGTGTGTATCCGTGGAGTTTGTTGTGCTGTAGTGTGATTTATAGCTGTGAAAAATAAGTTGTAACTCAACTGTGATTTTTGGAAATATGTTTCAGTGAAATATTTTGTGTGTGTTGTGCTGTTTTGTGTTCAAAATCTGCGGCTGTTTTTCTCACAGTGAGCCTCAGGCGATGTGCTATACTGAAACATCCAACTTAGATGGCGAGACCAACCTAAAGATCCGACAGGTACATAATATAAAAGTCGTGTGTTTTATATAATATGTTCTAAGAGTGTAACATCAGGGCTCCATACTGCGACCAAATGGTCGCATTTTGCAACCTTTTTTCCAGTCGGTCCTGTTTATCAATTTATAAACAGTTTTTTAAAAAATTTTTACGTTTATCATATCTCGATTATGTGATACCGTTAATACACAATGATGAAGCACAGCTACATGAACGGATAAGTGATGGAAGGCTTTTCACTCCACAAATCACCAGCATTCAACATGGATTTAAGTAGAACTAACTGTAACCATTGTGGCAGAAACAGTTTGCTGTTTTTACATAATCAATTTCAGGGTTTGTACAACCTTTTGAGAGTCAAATTTTAAGGAATTGAAGTGCTTCACACTTTTTCCAGCACTTCGAAGCTCTAAATATTATCCAATTTAAATTTTATTTTTAATGTGGTTACCAAAAACATTTTTTCATTGTCCCCATTTGTAAAACTAAAAGTTTCAAGATGTAGGAAAACAACTTACACTTGGTGGCAAACAAACACTTTTATTTAGAAAAAATATCAAATACTTTTTATAGTGGTTACCACTATAACCAGTAGATGGCGGCAGGAAAAGTCACAAACTTTGTGGCACCGGTGTTATTGCTCTTAAATGTTAGTCTGGAGCTCTGAACATGATTGTTTTTTGCTCCTTGTGTTCCAGGGTCTCTCACTCACAGCTAGTTTTCAGTCTCTGGAGGAACTGATAGCTTTGACTGGTCGTCTTGAATGTGAGGGGCCAAACAGACACTTGTACGACTTCACTGGAACACTGCGCTTAGACAACCTCAAGTACGCAAAATTTCACTATTTGAAAAACACACATTAACACACTTCATTCAGTGACCATGTGCTTGAATTACAGCCCAGTTCCACTTGGACCGGACCAGGTGCTGTTACGAGGGGCCCAGCTCAGGAACACGCAGTGGGTTGTGGGAATTGTAGTCTACACTGGACATGATTCTAAACTCATGCAGGTAAGTGATCTCAAAAAAGCTGGATGTTTTGCTACTGTTAACTAAAACTATTTAAATAATTTTCGTTAATTGAAATAAAACTGAAAAAAATAAAATATAAATCAAATGACAACGTACAAAAAAAAAATTGCCTTGGCAACTAAAAAAAATAAAATTGCTTCTAAATTTCTAATAATTATTTCTAAAATATTAATAAATACAGCAATATTATATAAATAATGCTAAAATAGCTTTTTGGGAAAATAACAAATGAGTAATGGAGTTTTCTTTAAACAAAATTGTAACAGGAAAAAAAATAATTATTTGAAGGAAATGCTATGTAAATTATCAGAGTGTTAGGGTATTGCCGTCATTTACAACACAGTACTTTTTTTGTAAAGATTAATCATAATCAGATCTTTGATACAATCTAGACTATTTTAATAACTTGTATAGATTAAAACATGTTATTATAGATGTAAAAGTCTCTAATACTCACCAAGACTGCATTTATTATTATTAAAAATAATTAAAGATTGTTTTTACTGTATAGAGCATTAATATAATGTTTCCATCCTGCAGAATTCCACTAAAGCGCCACTGAAACGCTCTAATGTGGAGCGTGTGACAAACATGCAGATCCTGGTTCTGTTCGGGATTCTCCTGGTCATGGCGCTGGTCAGCTCCATCGGGGCCGCCATATGGAACGAACAGCACACGGATAAGGCTTGCTGGTACCTTTCCCGTGCAGGTGAATATACACAGTGAAACCTACTTTGCCCTTTTAGATGTGGATTAATATTTATTCTACATTTTCACTTATTGCCACATACTAGCCCTAAACAAATGGTTTTGATAATTTTGCATATGTTAATGCTTATAAAATAAGCTTATGTCATTGTCTATCCAGGTGACATCTCCCTGAACTTCTGGTACAATCTGCTGACCTTCATCATCCTCTATAACAACTTGATTCCAATCAGCCTACTGGTTACTCTAGAAGTGGTCAAATTCACACAGGCTCTCTTCATTAACTGGGTAAAATAAGACTAAATATCACCAATTACATTGGGATCAACTGATCACTAGTGATGCACCGTAATTAAATTCTGGGATGAAACCGAAAATGTATGATGGTGGGATTGGTGAAATATAAACATTTAAACGATAATAAACTGTATTAACTCGTTTTCATGACAGATATATCCAAACATACACTAAATAATGAACGCGTCACTAATAGGTTAAGTAAAAAATAGAATGAATATGTAATACAGTGCAATATTTATTAAAATGCTCCTGTCTAGAGTGATTTTTTGCATCACTCAATGTTAAAATACAGCATTTTTCAAACAGTACCAAAACCATGAGCAGAGAACTGTGATTCAAACTGAAACCTAAGAATTTCAACCGTTATGAATAAATGCTTTGTTCTTCATGCGTATTTACAGGATGTTGAGATGTATTATGCCGAGACAGACACTCCCGCTATGGCCCGAACATCCAATCTGAATGAAGAACTTGGCCAAGTGAGGAGAAGCTCTTCTTATTAACTTTTACAAAAGTTAATCTACCTTGACTCCAATACGCCTCATTCACTGTCTTTTTCTTTTTCAGGTAAAATATCTATTTTCAGATAAGACTGGCACTCTCACCTGCAACATCATGCACTTTAAGAAGTGCACCATAGCTGGAATTACATACGGGTAATTGTGTTATTTTGCTTTCGTACATCAATACACTCACATTATCCTTGTGCTTTGCATCGTTCTGGCTCTATTAGGGTGCATTGATCTGTTACTTTTTGTTTATATTTGTGTGAGTGGCCACTGATCTATAACGCTGTCTCCAGGCACTTCCCAGATCTGGAATGTGATCGATCCATGGAGGACTTCAGGTCAGATACTGCTGTTTCTGTCTGTCCTGTACCCTGGCAAATATTACGCTGGTCTAGGATAATGTGCATTATGAAATTATGTTGTCCATTACATCATATTTCTGTCTGTTTTTGCAGTCACCTTCCCTCTACAAGTCATAATTCTACTGAGTTTGATGATCCTGCTCTTATCCAGAACATTGAGAAGAACCATGTAAGAGCCTTACCTTAGATATTAAAACACATTTTCTTGGGTATCATTTATGTTAATAGTTCAAATCTGCCCTTTTCTCTTTTTTATAGCCCACATGCCCCAGATTTGTGAGTTTTTGACCATGATGGCTGTTTGTCATACTGTTGTTCCTGAGCGAGAAGGAGACCAGCTTATCTACCAGGCTTCCTCACCAGGTACCACAATATTATTTTTGGTTTCTGATTGATATTTGAAGCTTTTCCTTCAGCTTGATGTAGTACTAAACCACTTTATAAACCAAGTAATTACATTTAAATTATAGAATCAGTATATTTATAATAATCAGTTATTTTAGATTGGAATCATACTGTTTTTTACTGTGCTTTTGTCATCAAATAAATGCAGCCTTGGTGATTTTTGACCGATGTTTCCATAATCTTGTGTTTTCAGATGAAGGAGCGCTGGTTAAAGGTGCCAAGAGTCTGGGCTTTGTTTTTACTGCACGAACACCACATTCAGTCATCATAGAGGCGGTTAGTGTGTGTTTCCTTGCCATTAATGATGAGAACTCAAAACGTACTGTTTGTATATTTTTGTATGTAATTTGTGCTTTTCTTGTGTTTGTTTCTCAGAGAGAAAAAGAGCAGACATATGAGCTTCTTAATGTACTCGAATTTTCCAGGTAGGAAACAGCTGTGAACTCTCACACCATCACACATACAACATCATAAACACACTTTGTTTCAATGCATGTGTCTTTTTTTTTGTTGCAGCAATCGCAAACGGATGTCAGTGATTGTCAGAACACCTACAGGCAAACTTCGGCTTTATTGCAAGGGAGCGGTGAGCGTTTCATAAACCACATAATTAGCGTGGAGACAGAATGTACAGTAATGTTCAAAAGTTTGGGTTCAGTAAAAAATATAAAAAATGGGTTTGTCTCTTAAGCTCATCAAGGCTGCCTTTACATGGTCAAAAATACAGTAAAAACTGTAATATTGTGAAATTGCTATTATAAATGTCTTTACTGTCACTTAAGACTAATTTAATGCATCCTTACAGAATAAAAGTATTGATTTCTTGAAAAGCAATATTAATGACCCCAAACGTTTGAATGGGAGTGTTTACAGGATATACATATACATTCATATTTTGTTAGTTTGACATAATTCATCATTCCTTATGATGTTAAAGCTTATAGTCAATATGGATAGGATTATATGGCACAAGCCATAGCAATGTAATGATGCTATGCATGTATTACAGGACAATGTGATTTTTGAGCGTCTGAATGAGACGTCACAGTATAAGGACCTAACTTTGGCCCATCTGGAGCAGTTTGCCACAGAAGGTGAAGAGTTTCTCAAGCCTGTCATTGTTTGTCACAGTTTATCTTCTCTTTGGATTAACTTTGGTTTGTGTTTGTTTGCATGCGCAGGGCTGCGGACACTTTGTTTTGCGTATGTGGACCTTGAGGAGGGGGCATATCAGGAATGGCTGAAGGAGTACAATCGTGTCAGTACTGTGCTAAAGGACAGGGCAGAGAAACTGGAGGACTGCTACGAACTCATAGAGAAGGTGCATAATATATTAAAATAGCTATTCTCTAGTGATAAGCATAGCATATATGATCAAGGGATTGTATGAGAGATAATGTGTGTTTACTCTCACCAATCCAGACTTTTTACTACAGGACTGGTTCACATAGATGAACCACATTTTGTTACACACAATTTAGATCTGAAATCGGACCTCTTAGACAGAACTGAGCAAAACTGTGAAAGGATATCTTGTATAGTTGCTGGGAATAATTGTCAAGAAAATTCATGGACTGTCTTTCGCATATGGCAAGAAAGTCGGATACAACTGAAATGGTGATAGATAGATGGATGGATGGATAGATAGATAGATAGATAGATAGATAGATAGATAGATAGATAGATAGATAGATAGATAGATAGATAGATAGATAGATAGATAGATAGATAAATAGATAGATAGATAGATAGATAGATAGATAGATAGATAGAGTCTGATGCTGAGATTGTAATGGGTGTGCTTCAGCTGCAGTGCTTTGATTGGTCAACAGGTGGCACCGTAACATTACATTTTCACAGCTGTGAACTCGTATTGTGCAAAAGGTGGTGCTCTGTTGTTCTCTCATTAACTCCTACAAACACTGACTCCCCATCAGGCCGGATTACACAGTATTGCAGAACTTCGAACTTGCTGATCTGAGATCTAAGCCCCAGGACACAGACGCTGTTATATAGAGCAGTGAAAATCCAGTTTGTTGGGTTTTGTGTGCTTTTCAGGGCTCTGGCCCAGATTAGTAGTCTGAGGAGGGGTTGGTATACCACAGTGAGGATAATTACCTGCACCGGTCTGCCAAAAGCCCTATAAAACCAGAGTCAACAACACTGCTGTGTTACCTCTGCACACACACACATAAATACTCTAAACACTCCGCAAATATTTCCTTACATACACATACATGGAGGAAAAGAGAAAATGGAAAGAATTGGATAAGAAATGATGAAGAGGAGTAAATGAAAGCAGATTGAGTGGTGGTGAGAAGGTGTTGAGGTGTGTTGTTACCTGGCTTTATTTAGTAGAAAGGTTCAAAAAATGTTGTGTGCTATTACTTTTCTAAGAAATCTCAGGATTTTTGCCTGTGGAGAATAAAACAAATTAAAAATCCCATAGAACTTGAGCAATATCTAGAAACAAGGATATAATAAAGACTTAAGGGTCAGCAATTAACACCATGGTAAACCACCCGTAACACCCTAGAATCATAATCCAGTTCATTTTCTGAAGTTAGCGAACAGGATTCAGAAGTATATTTAAAATTCTAATATTAAAAATACTGCAGAGAAATGGAATTTCTTTATATATTTAAAATAATTCTTTGTTAAATTTCAAAAAAAAAATTTAATTTAAATACATATAATTTTACACTATAAATTATCAATAAACATTTTATCATACACACAATTGGTATATTTTCCAGAAACAAGACAATATTAATAATTACGCAAATGTAATCAAATTAATACTGTCCAATTAAATTTAAAGTCCAATTCATATTTATATTGGGAAGTTACAATTTCGATTTTTAAAGTTTAAATGATAGATTTTTAATTAATTTTTTAGTTATCTCTTTTCTTCTTCCTCTTTCAATTGTTTTCTTTCATCTCTGTGTCACGCAGAACTTGCTGTTGTTGGGTGCCACTGCGATAGAAGACCGGCTGCAAGCGGGAGTCCCGGAAACCATAGCAACACTCATGAAGGCCGACATCAAGATCTGGGTTCTGACTGGAGACAAGCAGGAGACGGCCATCAATATCGGTGCGTGTCATACACGTTATATATACCAGTGGCGTGCAGTGGTTTTCTGAAATGAGGAGGCAAAGTTTATATATATATATATATATATATATATATATATATCAAATGTAAACTTATGTCCCAGTTACACTCTTTCCTGCTTAAATCAACTTCAAAACGTCACGTTTTTCCTATGCAAAAATGTCAGTGCGTCAAAGTGCTGGGTCTGTTTTGCTGGTTTTATAAGAGATTTGCACACTTATCAGCTGGACAGGAAGACAGTTAAACCACTTAAATTAGACAAGCAAACCACCTTAGGCTGGTTTAAAGGTTAGTTCACCCAAAAATGAAAATTCTATCATCGTTTACTTACCCTCAAGTTGTTCCAAACCTCTATGTGTTTATTTGTTCTGCTGAACACAAAGGAAGATATTTGGAAGAAAACAGATCTCATTCCCCATTGACTACCATAGTAGGAAAAAATACCTACTATGGTAGTCAATGGGGAATGAGATCTGTTTTCTTCCAAATATCTTCCTTTGTGTTCAGCAGAACAAATAAACACATAGAGGTTTGGAACCACTTGAGGGTAAGTAAACGATGATAGAATTTTCATTTTTGGGTGGACTAACCCTTTAAGCTCAGCATGGATCACTTAAAGTTTTTTTTAAACTAAAACTGTGAAATAAGCTTTACTTTTTAATATATGTTTATTACTGGTTTGTTTGGAGACTATTTGTATAATTGACATATTATATATATATAAATACACACATATGACAGAATACAATATCAAACAGACACTGAATGAAACCCCACAAACAGACTCCTAGATTAATGGAGACGTGGAAGGAAGGTCAGATAGTCAGGCAGGCGCTGCAGACAGACCGCTCAAAATAAATTGTGTGAGACTGGAGATAAAGAACTGGACAGCAGACAGGCATTAGTGGGTAATGACAGATATACAGAGAGGTTAAGTTGTTGTTGGGGTGTGTACTTTTGGCTTTGTGTAACGCCTCTACTGTAACTCTCCTCTGCGCCTCAGGTTACTCCTGTAAGCTGGTGTCACATGGCATGTCCCTCATCATCGTCAATGAAGATTCCCTGGATGTAAGTACATATTGTGTATGTATATGTGTGTGTGTGTTGTCTCTGGAGGACGTTGGGTGTGGACGGGTGAAGAAAGTGTGTGTCTTTTGTTCTTGTTCTCCATGATGACACCAGACACTTTAATTAACTTCACCTGTACATGATGAAAGCCATGATGGATCATATGTGCTTCGTCCCAATTCACCTACTTATATTATGCCCTAAAAGTATGTGCTGTTTTTGTAAAGGAAAAATTCCATACTTTTGAGTGTGTAACAGAAGAGTAGGCAAGCTTTGGGACATAGTTATGTGCATGCTGTCACAGTTTAAACTGCCCTGTCATCATCTTGTCACTTTATTTTCCTACCGTTTCAGAGAGCAATGTAGTAGTTCTCATGCGGAGAACTCTCCTTGTGTGTTTGCAATTTGCATAATGATGCATTTAAAAGTTAATGACCAAAGGTATTATTACAAAAGTTTGCAATGCTGTTGCAGATTAAATATAATGTGGATAACATTAAATAAAAATCTTTTCGTCATGTTAGATACTGATAATGAATGACTCAAACGCCTTTATCTAAACCTCTGTACTTAACCGTCGGACTCGCACATCCGTCATGTTTGTAGCTTTTTAACCCTTTTTATTCTTGTTTGTAGCTCTAATCGAATCCTCGTCCAAGTCGGATTCTAACCAGGAAAAGTAGACCATCCGTATATCTTTGGAATACTCATTTCAACACACTACGATTTGGGACACACTAATTCTAATTTCGAATACCATTTCAGGATAGATAGTATGTGAATTGGGACGCAGCAATGGATACACACTCACACACACATACAGAAAAAGCTGAATAGCACACAGGTGAATTTTTAATTAGAAGAACATTTCTGTCCCCTAGGTTGATTTTAACGAAAGAATGCTTTAACGAATGCTTATGATTCTAGTTTTAAAAGGTGAATTATAATAGCTCTCAATTTTAGCTATCAATCTCTTTGATAATGTTTTCCTTATTTTTCCAACTACTCGTTTGTAGGACAACTAGTCCGCTCTTCTATTTTTTTCTCACACACAAGGTTAATTACTTCCAGGCAAAGATAGTAATTCTGGGGAGCTTGTAAAGTCTCAGATCTCTGAGAACAGTCGGCCAGAAAGCAGAGCATCACTCACACACACACACACACACACACATACAATTCATGCATATAAGCACTCATACACACACAGACTGAGCAGAGATCTGGAAACAAAAGCTCCCAGGAAGAAACAGGATCACTGTTATGTGTTTAATTTTTCCCCCTTGTTTAGAAACACTGATAACGGTTTGTAAAAATACAGTTGGCAGATTTTTGGCTCTATTTGTTTCCAGTCATTTTGTTTGTAGAATGAAAACAGAATATGTTCAGATGAGTCGGTTTAGTTGTTGTTGGATTGAGGCTTTAAGAGGCCTTGCTATAATTGTAAATATAATTATGGCTAAAGGGCATTGTTACCCCTAGCATCAAATTGCTTATTTTAAACTCACTTTAAAAACTTAATTTAAAAAAAAATGTTTTCAGGATTCGTTGATGAAAAGAAAGAACCTTTATTTAAAATTGAAATGATTTGGAACATTATAAATGTTGAATAAAAGCTGGATAAATGTATCAATTATTCTTCCAAATAATATCTTCCTTACTTAAATACATTTGAAACTGTAGTGTAAATAGAAAAATTGAAATGGATATAAACATTTTTAGCAAATAAAAAAATGCATTGCTAAGAATACAAATTTATTATTCTTTTGTGGTGAAGCCAGTAAAAATATAGAAGGGAAAAAATAGTTATCCTCATCAAACAGATAAATATAGAATGGAATGTTTTTTTAGGCGCATTTTATTTATTCTACATGTTTTAGCGCAGCTGCTAGGATGAATTGACCAATCAGCATCCAGAACTGGAACTATTTTATAAGGGCAAATTAACCATTCCCATTGTATCAGTATTACTTGCCCAGTCTTTTTATTTGACTTGTTTGTTGATGTCAAAAACATGTGATGAAAATTCAGGCTCAGTGTGAATAGTTCCATTAGGCTCAATCTAAAGCCTATGGCACAGCAACAAGGTTTTGCGGTTGTAATGGATGGTGAATAATAAATGATAGTGTTGTTTTTGTTCTGCCTCTAATGGGCCGCCATTTGTGGTAGTCAATATTGTACTTTTGAAAATTGTCCAACTACATTATAGGATTTATTAAATGAGTGTTTAATGGCTTTTTTTTGGACATTTTATGCCACTAGTAAAAAGCATAGTAAAATATTGACATTTTAGGGAGACGGGCGGTTCTCGTCTTGGTTATAATCTCCTGAAGAATTCTTTCTTATCTTACAGAGCACTTAAAATAACCCACAATACCTCAGACACTGCTGGGGTGAGCCTAATGTCACAGCTGTGTGTGTTTGTGTGAGGGTATGAAGAGTGTAGCGTGTTTGTGTGTGTGAATGAGAGAGTGTGTGTCAGCTGCTGTTTCATGTAATGCACAGTTGGACCCACACATCACAGTCTTTCATGTCTTCCTCCTTTCTTTCTGTCTGTCATCTATATAATGCACAAATAAGTTTTTTCGTCATTGTTGATGGTGTGATTGGTCAATTTTCTCGGTCTCTCCTGTCACACAACTCCTCCTCCGTCTGTCAGCGGCTCCCAAATTTACAGGAACAGGGTGTGCATTAGAGTTGTGTTCGAGCATAAGTGTGTGTGTCGAGTGAGGAGTAACGCGATCTCCTTTTGGCGCTCAATCTCGTCAAAACAAATTCTGCCAGAAAAACCTCCTGGGTAAACATGATGGCTTTTGACTCAGACCTGTGACAAGTTCCATCTGTCACTCTGCTGTGACACACACACACACGGTCCCATTCAGACAGCTGGTGTCCTTGTAACACACATGGAGTGATTCTTACCCAAACATTTTCTTTGCCTCCTTCCTTTGTCGTGCATATTCTTTCCGTGGCCCACACATATTCACTCTTACTTTCCCAGACACACACACACCACCACACACACACACACACACACACACACACACACACACACACACACACCACACACACACAACACACACACACACACGCGCGCCACACACAGTCTGTCTGTCTGATCTTTCTGATAGGCTGCATTCCACATTTGCTGTCACACAGCCTGCATTACATGACTTATACAAACATGCTCACTGTAGTCGTCATTAATCATACACACAGAGATTCTGCTCCTCTTTCGTTATCCTTATGTGTAATACGAATATTATACAAGAACTAAGAGGTCAGCACATGGGCAAGACGGCTGACATGTAATCGAAATCTCTGTCACGCACATTATTTGGGGGCCAGAACATTACAGGCATCCACTTTGTTTATGTTTTTATAGGTATGGGGTGTTTCTGGCATTTAAAGGGATAGTTCACCCGAAAATGAAAATTCTTACCGTTTAAGAAATTACCATTTATTATACCAATTACCTGTTTATGAGGTTATTTTATCTGTCAAACACAAAATTTGAAATTTCTGAAGGTTCATGCAGCCATTGCTATACAATGACAGATCATAGCGCCTACAAGAAAACAACTTAAAAGTAGGCGACCATAAAAGTTTCATACGACCATATTTATGTCGAAACCTTAAAGGATAGAACATTACTTGCAATTTCTGAGGGTATTTTAAATTAAAAATGCCTTTACAACAACAGCAATCTTTAGTCATGATTAATTCAGATTATTTATGTTATTGCTTTTATAAAAAAGTTCCTATGTAATAAACGTATTATGGCCACAGGCTTTCATTTTATATATTATACTGTTCAAAAGTTTGTGGTCGTTTGGAATTTTTTAATAGTGTGTGTGTGTGTGTGTGTGTGTGTGTGTTGTGTGTGTGTGTGTGTGTGTGTGTGTGTGTGTGTGTGTGTGTGTGTGTGTGTGTGTGTGTGTGTGTGTGTGTGTGTGTGTGTGTGTGTGTGGTGTGTGTGTGTGTGTGTGTGTGTGTGTGTGTGTGTCCTCGCTGCCTTATGCTGTTTATGACACAACTGCCATTGAACAGATAAGGTGACCTGTCATATGTCACAGCAGTTGGCCTTATTGTCTCACTCACTTGTGTGTGTGTGTGTGTGTGTGTGTGATTTCTCTATGAATGGAGAATGTGATCTGTGATATGTAACACCAAAGGGGCCTTTCTCTCTATTCTAAATATAAATGTGATAAGATCCCTTTCGCAGGAACCTGAGAACACAACAAAGCCCCATGTGTGTGTGTGTGTGTGTGTGTGGTTGTGTGTGCGCGCGCTTGTACAGTAGTGTGTTCTATAAATGTATGTGTGTTTGTGAGAACATGTACTCTATTCAGTTCCCAGCACAAAGATACAGAAAATAACATTTACCTTGGATCATGAAATACATTCACTTTTAATATCTGTCAGGGAATGACATAGAAAAATGTACAGCACATCCAAAATAGGGGAAGTCTGGAGTCTAAATGAGTCCTTAATGGGTAAAACTCTAGTTTTCTCTAGAGCGTCTGAAGAGTTCCTAGCTAAAGGTCTTGATTGAAATTCTAGAATAACAATGAAACTGCATCACCAGCAGCTGTCCAATCGTGTCTGTCCACTCATTCCATTACACATTACATACACTCATTCAACACATACTAGTCTTTCAAATTATTTATTTATTTACCATTTATTTTAAGGAATGTTCTAATCTTTCATTAAGTATGATGACCTTTTTTTGTATTAAAACTAGAGTTCAGTTTTATATTTTTGTTTTACTTTTACACATTTTAAAAATTATGTTTTTTATATAGAAAAGTGGCATTGACATTTGTGATTGCCATTTCACACTTTTAAGACCATAAACATCTACTATAATACGATGGAATAATTATGTTGCTTGAACCATATTATAAAGTGTTAGTTACCACTAAAATATTTTGTATTTCATTAAAATTAGTTAACGCATAAGGCATCACAAACTAAGAATGAACGTCACACGTATACTAATGTGTTTTTATTGTAGTATATTTTATGTTATAAATATTAACATTAATGTATTATGAATGAATATTGAACAATAGTATTACAAATTAACATTAACAACCTTCATCATTAAAGTAATTCATGTGACTCTAGTGGTTTAATTCGCGACACGAGAGTTAATTCTCCAACTCGCATTCACAAGAGCACCACGACGCATGCGTGTTTTGTTGACGCAAAAGCAGACTTTATTGCGTGAATGTGCATTGGAGATTCATATTTTGTAAATATAGTGGTAAATTATGTTTTTTCATCTTGAGGACCCCTTGGGAGTTTGCTCAGGCCCTGTCCCACTGGTTGGGAACCCCTTTCCTAAAGTATTGGCAAGGTTATGGACAGTGAAACTGTATGGCTTGAGTTTGCATGAATGCAGGATGAATCCTGTGTTCAGTGTGTGGTTTCGGGTTTGCCAAGGGATTAAGATTTAGTGACTGTTGGCGGTTCCCATGGACACTGCGCTGGCAGCCGTGATAGCTAGAGGTTTGACTGGCACGTTCTTCAGGCTTATTAGCACCTCTGTGTTGGAGTATTAGGATGTTTACTGCAACGCAAAGCTAATTGCTCACACACACAACAAACCCACGCACCCACTCATACACAAAGATTTAGAAGGTCATTAATATGGTCATTTAATTGTTAAATAAATAAGATGTGCAAACAGTCCTGTTAGTTCCAGATAAAGACTTCTAAACTCACACCCTGGTGAGAGATATATTGACACATCCTGTCTGAAGTTAATACTAAATGAACCAGCCGTGTGTGTCTAATGGAGAGAGTGGAAAAGAGAGAGCTGTCTTTAATAATAAACTGAGTTAGCTGGGAAATTTTGTCGGTAATGAATTACCAGTAGCAGTTTTCCTAGGCCACTGTTTACACGCTGAGACACATGCACAAATGCTTTGACTTTCAGCGCTCAGTTGATCCATAATCAGTCTTAATTCTTTCATTACGTTTCTGTTCTTTTGCCCTCATGTTTTCCCGGGAAAGGTGAAAGCAAACAGGAATTCCTGAATGAAAAGATAAACACACACAGGCAAAACATGTTCGAGTTGAGCTGAGGAGAGGAGATGAGCTCTAGTTACTCAGGAATCTTGATGGATGATCTCAGCAACGCTATAAACAGTGTTCCGAAACCTATCGCGCCGCTTCTCTTCCTACTGCCTACATAGACGGCTGCCTTCTGAGGGAACATCCTAACCATCTTGGAATGCTCTACATAGACACAGACATAAATTGCGTACCACACATCCACATATGAGACTCAACTTGCGATTACAGGGTTTTTCCTGGCTCAAAATGAGGCGGAGGTGGTAAAATTGTAACACTAGGGGGGTCCGGGGGCATGCCCCCCCGTGAGAAAATTTTGTACATTTTAAAGATAAATTCATTAATCTGGTGCACTTTGAGTCACTCGAATCTGTTGTTAAAAATAAATAATAATCCACCCGCCAACCACCCATATTCTTTGATTTAGATATCTGCATCTGATCATCACATTACAATTATTCAATTAAGCATGATAATATGGTAACATATCACACAATTAACATTTATTTAAATTAAAAGTTCTTCTTTTGGCAAAATTACATTTTCTTTATAGCCTAAACAGAGGCTTTACTCCCTTTAAACTTATTGTCAATGTTTCATTTTTGAAAACACTCTTATCGGAATAATTTTTTGTACCTTTATAAAGGGCATTTTCCCCCTAATTTTATTTAATGTATGCTCTAAATTTCATTTAAAATTCTTACATTTTATCAATACAATAAATTAAAATAATAAGACACTAGGCTGTTACCAATCAAATTAAATAATTTACATTGACAAATTATAACTGTATTAAATGAGATTATTTTGAATATTTTTTGAATATACAAGGAATGTTGAAAAGAATAATACTTTGAAACTAAACCGCCAGTAGGAGGGGGCAGGCGGCCGTCTTAATGAGCGAGTCATTGAGTCATTAATGTAAACTATTCGTTCAAATGGCTGATTGATTCAGAATGAGGCGGTTTAATAATGGGCAATTGAATCTTTGTCTCAAGCGATTAGTTCAAAACGCTGAATGATTCAGTAATGAATCATGGATGAGAGTTGCTGTGAGACGCGATATGGTTCTGTTGTTTGGAACTATTTTCGCTGATAAAACAGAACAAAAACAGTCTAAAAATGTAAGTAACTTAATTTTAACTATTTGTTTATTGAACTGTTCTGAAATTAATATCTCGGTTTCACTCGTGATGGCATTCAGGAAAACAGTACTCTGGTCGTGTGTAGCCTATATATTGTTTCTTAACTATAATTCATGTTATAAATAACTGCGCGAGATACAACAGCGCAACTTTGTTACCGTGCGTACATTAGGTAACATGATGGGAGTTCCGTGTCTTTATTACACTCATTTAGCTGTCATCCACCCTCGATTGAATGGAAGGTTTTTATTACTCGGCCCGCGGATTATGATCCGTGCAGCACTAGTATCGGCAAACTACACGGTTAGAGAATGGACACAAGCGGGAATCGCGACAGAACTGTCACGGTGGATAAAGTGTATATGAGCACGTGTCGTGACTGTCTGTCCGAGTTTTGTCGAGAGGCGGAGGCGGCACGAAATTTGACGGAGGCGGCCGCCTCATAATTGTCTATGCAGGAAAAACCCTGGATTAGTTTAAATTGAGATTGATGTTAGCATGTTGCTAAGCTAACGATTCAATAATCATCATAAGCATACAAAGACAAATATTAAATAAAATATTATTTTAGTGATGCTTTTTTAGTATCAAATGAAATCATCCCTGAATATTTTTTCCACTTTTGTGAAAAAGATGTACACTTTGGCATACTTTTAAAAATACTACATATGGAAATGATGTACTTGCATAGATATACTTATCTTTATACAAGTATAAAGATAAGTATATCTTTTAAAATGCCAAATAAATGCAGTAGTTTTTAACACTTAAATTCATGTTATTTACCATTCAATTAAAATATTTTATAGATTAAATGCAATTATTATTATTTTTACCCACTTAAATAGGACTTTAGGACTTTAATGGTAATTAAATAAACTTTAATGTCATTTCTGTTTAAATGTGTATACCATGTATTTAAATTGAATTGTAATTAAACTTTTGAATTTATTTAAAATATATTAACATTAAAATGTAATATCGAATTAGTAGTGTTTAAACTAGTGTTTAAACTCGAAGTGTACTTTAAACTACATCTTTAAACGTTAAATTAACATCAATATGTTTTTGATCATCTTTTGTTGTGTTTTAAAGTAAAACTTTTAATTTTACATTTACAAAGTTTTCTTTTTAAAACTGTATTTAGGTGTGTAGAAACAGTCATGAAAATGTACTTAAGTTTCCTTTTACTTCATTAATATTGTATTATCTGAAAGTACAATTTAAAAAAAATTATAAGTTATTAAAAATATACTTGGAGGTACAATTAAGTTTTCTGTGTACAATTACAAGTGTACAATTAAGCACACTTCTTTTTCACAAAGCCAGCACGGTGCATTCTGGGATTGCCTTTATTGCTACAGTAGCTCTTAGAAGAGAACATAATTAGGTTTCCTACCTTTTAGCACAGTCTTTGCATCTAAAGCACATATATAATGCCTATTTATATAGGCAGCTCACTAAGTTTTGAAGCAAGTCAATCGTTTCGGCAAGATATTGATTAGAGCTGGCAGTATGGAGTGAATTCATTTTGTGTGTTACACAAAGGCTGTCGTAGCGCTGACAGAGACTTCAACAGCTGCGTTCATGTATGTTTGTGTGTGTATGCGTGTGTGGCCGCCAGCGCCGTGCCTTGTTGCATGCTGCGTCGTCCACATGGTTCTCATTACAGAATGAAGGATGTTTGTTTTCTCTATTAGTGATTCTGTCCCCATTATCAAGATCTCAATCAGAAACCGCCTGCAACCACAATTCAATAAATGTGCACGCCACACATATATTCATATTCTCTTTTTATCTCTCCATGTCTTTTCATCTCACACATTGCCTACTTATCTAAATGCGGACATACCAATAGACATCTGTTGTTTTTATAAAATGCAAACTAGCTAACATCAAAGTTCTTGATAAAAACTTGACAAACTTTCCTTTTCTTTCTTCCCTTCCTCCATCCTTTATCATATTTCTAACTCTCTCTCCCCATATAAAGTTGTTGGTGGCCAACAGTTCATGCTTTCGAGTCCTTTAAGGGCTTAGAGTGTCTCGGGTGACAGGATGATGTGTAACAGGTGTGTGTGTGAGAGAGAGATTGTGGCGCTAACAGCCCCAATGACACCACTTAAAACATCCCCTTCAACTTCCTTTGGCATTACACTCTTGCTCTGATATGTGTGTGTGATCCGTGTGTGTGCGTGAGAAGTGCATGAAGTGTAGTGTTAGAGAAATAAATGTGTGCTGGCATGTTTCTCAGGAAGGGATTGAAGTACTTTTATATAGCTATGGACATGGTATAGATATTAAACTGTAAAAATGACAAATATGAACGTAGTGTAATATATTTATGGGTTTTTAGCATGTGTGGTTATAAATGTTCTCTCTTTCTTGCCCCCCAGGCTACCAGGGCCACACTAACAGCTCATTGCTCTTCGCTTGGTGACTCTCTGAGGAAGGAGAACGAGTTGGCGCTCATCATAGACGGACAGACGCTAAAATACGCCCTCTCTTTCGAAGTGCGACAGTCCTTCCTCGACCTTGCGTTGTCTTGCAAGGCTGTCATATGTTGCAGGTATATAGACAAAAAAACACACATAAACATCCCCACAAATATATATTAACATCACTGCCTTAATAAAGAAGCTAAGGATAAATACAATATGTAGTGTGTGTGTGTATATATATATATATATATATATATATATATATATAATATATATATATAAGCTTTTTTTCACCTATTTTTACAGTATATATTATACACGGTGTACTGTTTTTACAAATGTGTATATATAGATCAAATAATATGTAATAATCTGATGCAAAATATTTGAGTATATAATCAACATTGAATGCAGACTTTATTATCTTGGCTAATCTGAGCAGTTTGAGACATTCATCTTTTTGAAACTGTAGAGGAGACACATGTAAGATCACTAGGTGTTTTTTATCAGGGAAAAATAAGAACGTCATAAGCATGAGTCTCAGTTTGCTCTCCATATAATCTCATTGTTTTCTAGGAGAGACATTTAAGATTTTAAAGAGATCTTCTCTGGGGTTTGTATTTGTTATGGGTTTTCATTCAGGCTTTAGCACTGAACAGCCGTGCTTGTGTGTGTACTGCGTGTGGCAGTGCATGTGTGTGCGTCTTTAAGTAAAAGGTTGTATCTTGCCCTGGGTGACTAAATTACTGGTGAAAATAAGCGCTTGGCTCCCAGAACAGAGAGGCTGTGCAGAGGTAATGTAATATACTGAGCTCTGTGCAAATGTCAAACTAATGACTCACTTACTGTCAATATACGCTCACACACACTCTTACACACAGGTAGACAATGCAGTCATTCACATCACATTGTTGAGTACTGTAAATGTTTATCTGAACATAATCTGAATATAAATAAGTGTGCTGTAAGCTTCAGACAGTTCTGATTCGATTATAAAGTGTGTTTCCATCTGTGAGAGGGAGTAATTGACTTGCTGTTGCATGAAGCCCATATCCGGACTGTGGTCTCCAAGGCCCTACAAACCGACTGAACCAGCCCTTCCAGTACCCCCCACACTATCCCAAACTGCACATATTCACAGACAACCAGCAGAGAGGAGCACAAATGTGTGTGTGTTGGAGAGAAAGTTTGCATCTGTGTGTGTGTGTTACACGCACGGTTTCCTGAGTTCACACTCTGTTTGTTTAAAGAGCTGCTTTAACCTTCTTATTTTCTGCTCAATTCCACCATGGAGAACATTAGCCCGCCTTTCATCTGCCTCCGGCCTCCGTTCTCCCCCCAGCTCACTGTGTTATAGTGGAAAAAGAGTGGAATTGATCAACACAATGACAAGAGAAAACGCTTTGGAGAGAATTTGTCTTTTTTGATTTTCGATTTTTTTGAGTATACCTTGCTCATGATATTAGGGAGACCATACGTGTCTGTACTAGCTCATACTTTTCTGGCCAACTTTGAAACTTATTATTCCAGCACTTCTAATATTACGGTCTCCTTTTGGTTAAGTATTTGTGCTCTAGCATTTCTCAATTTTTGCATAACAGCTGCTAAATAAATAAATGTAAATGTGTGTCAATGATCATTAATTTTCCTTTAAAATACAAATCTCATCCAACACTTTCCATTGGGAGAAAGAGAATATAGTTTAATGATAGTTTGATTACATGTCTCCAGGCCTCATTAAAAGTACTACACTGAAACTGTTTTTTTTTATGTTTTGGTACTGTTTTCCATAGCACATTTACTTCAAAATACGTTGGTAAATGTCCCAAAAAACAAAACAAGTTATTTTGGTACTATAATTTTGGCATAAATATTTCATCATAATATACAGCTAATGTTGAATGGCTGTCAATAAGTAAAATATGCTTTTTATGGTTCCAGAGTGTATAGTTATGGCAATAACTAGCTAATTACGAACAATCCGCCTAGGACCCCAAAGGAAGCCTTTTGTAGTGCCGGATCAAGGGAAAATGTATATTTGTATAAAAATATATTTTAACGTGTTTAAGATATAGGCTGAGGTAGAAGGCTTAATTGGTTAGTGGGACAGTATGCTAATGCTGCCTTCACAGAATAATCATAAATACGTTTCCTAGTTAAAAACTGGACATGAATGTGACATGAACGCCCTCACAACTGGGAAGCTCGGGGATAATTTTGATATCCAAGTTCCCGAGTTGGGAATAAACTTTAAACATGGCGGAGGGAGAAAGGATTACTGCTGTGACTGGTATTCTTTATTTATAAAATTCCACAACAGCTGCATCTCCTTGTCATTAAAGTAGTGCATATTTACATATATGAATAATCAGTGTAAATCACAATAAAAAGTGTATTGTATGTTTTATGCACAGCAAAATAGCCTGTATTTGACCGAAATTGTCAGCAAGCTATCTAGATAACGTGGTAATTGTTTAAATGGTTGTCAATGTATGGGACGCTAAATATAATTATGGTTTTTATAAGATTTTCTCAGTAGATGAGTAAGAATAAATCTGGTGTCCTCCACGATTCCTGTTCTTTCCAACAACAAAGCACTTGAATGTGAATTATGTTCCAGTAAAAGTTCTTTTAGACAATGGAATTACTTTGGGATCTAAATTGTTCATGACACCGAATCTCTTGGTAACTTTACACTTCTCTGTTGCTGTCTGATGACATCATCAATGTCATGACATTGCCCATTGATGCACATTATAAAACGTTTTTAAGAACAAATGTGAATTTGTTTAGTGCTTGTTTGCTGATATGTAACTTGAATGACTAACTTTTGTCATATTTTTCTTACAGGGTGTCTCCACTGCAGAAGTCAGAAATTGTGGACATGGTAAAGAAGCATGTGAAGGCCATCACACTGGCTATCGGAGACGGAGCCAACGACGTAGGCATGATACAGACGGCACACGTGGGAGTTGGCATAAGCGGGAATGAGGGCATGCAGGCCACCAACTCATCTGACTACTCTATAGCTCAGGTCTTGACAAACACACACACTCATGTAATTCATTATTCTGTGACTCGGTCACACACACAAATCTGATCCTTAAAACTGTAATTACACTACCACAACACAAAACACACACAGCAGTCTTCTGCCCACAGCGCTGTTGTATCCGGGTAGCTGATCCTGCAGTAATGGTTCACATGTGTTCCTGCGGGCAAACTAATTCTTCTTTCAAACTCTTTCTCTTTAGTTCTCATACCTGGAAAAGCTTTTACTGGTTCACGGGGCTTGGAGTTACAACCGGGTCACCAAATGTATCCTGTACTGTTTCTATAAGAATGTGGTTCTTTACATCATAGAGGTGAGTACATAATATCAATCAAGTGTATGTGGGACTTTTCAAGGGGTAGTTCACTCAAACATAAAATTATGTCCTTATATGTCATCATGTTCCCAACCCATATTTTTTTCTTACTTTTTTGAAACACAAGATTTATGCGGCTCTTTTCAATAGAATGCATTTCATGCTTTGTGTAAGGTATGAAAAGAACTCTCTAGATACAGGCTTTGGGCTTAAAGTGCGTGAAGTCCTTAAACCCTTGAAAACAGTCATATTTATGAAGAGGTACTTAAGTGCTTTAATTATTAAAAGACAATATTTATGAAATTAGTGTTTAATGTTTTTGAAAAAACACTAATAAATACATTTTATGCATATTAACGCTGCAGACCATTATATATAAATATAGAGCGATTTCTCATGGCTATGAGCGTGAAATTGTTCATATATTTCCAAGTATATGATACAGCTTTCATTCTTCAGGAAAATCATATATTAGTGGAAAAAATCAGTTTGAATGAAGAAAGCAATATCTAGTCATTGTATCCTTTCAATGGTTTAGGGAATTTCCCATGACTGGGACATGCTCTTCTATGCACTGAAAGTTGTATGGCTTCATCAGTCATTGCATACTTTGCACGTGCTGCACTTTATTTGTACCATTTTGTTTTATTAGTATACTTTTATTTATCAATTTACCTTGTTTCGAATTTGAAATATAATAAAGATATCATTTTGATAAGCGAGATCTCTGATTGTAAACCTTGAAAACCAAAAAAGTAGTGCTTGTAAACAATTAAAAAAATATATATATATATATATATATATATATATATATATATATATATATATATATATATATATATATATATATATATATATATATATATATATATATTAGGGATGCACCGATACCACTTTTTCCAGACCGAGTCCGATACCGATACTTTCATTTTTGGTACTCGCCGATACCGATACCATAACCGATACCTGTATTTTTAATTTTCAATTCATGCATTTGTAAATTTTAAATGTACTGGTAGAGAAACCAAAATAATATCAATCATATTAGTTGTTTATTAAATTTAAACTTAATTAGTTCATCAAATATATATTTCATGCACTGCATATTCATTACTGTATAAATTAAATATAGATGGATCTTTTTGTAAAGTTGATAGAGGTAGCCTATTTAGACAAGAGCAGACAGTCATTTATTTGTCATTCGTTTGATTAACATTAAAACACAGCAGCAGATTTATTTGCTGCTCCTTTAAGACCGAACGAACGGACGCCATTTGAATTATACTGTCTACGTTCACTTGAGATATATAACAGACTTTTACTAGGATACTCGCCAAGACACGTGTTTTACATAGTTTTGTGTGAATTCCTCCGTACAAGCGCAATGCGTGAAAGACTTCCATTCAGTATTCGCGCGCTGTCTGGTGGTTTTCTATGGAGATATTATTGTGTCTTTATTACATGCGAGAAAATAAATGATCTGAGAGAGAAAAATAAAAGTTTGAGAGAAAAAGTTATCACACAGATAGCAAAAAAGCATTTCATGAGAGAAAAAAGAATATTTGAGAGAAAAAGTTTTCATATCAATAGCAAAAAATAATATTTGAGACTAAAAAAAGTTTTGAGAGAAACTATTTTCTCAGAACATAAAAAAAAATATTTCTGAGAAAAAATAATCTCTCTCAAAAATACTTTGAAAAAAATCTTAAATATATATTTTTTGCTATCAGTGTGAAAACATTTTCTCTAAAAAAAAAAAGTGTTTCTCTCAAACCGCTTTTCTTTGCTCTCGATGCAATTTTTTGCTCTCGTGTCAGGATTTTGCTTTCACTGTGAAAATTGTGTCATGGGCGGGGCCACGTTCTTTTTTTCCTTTTGGAACGCTCCTATTGGCCAGTCGGGTGAGCATCGTCTTGTCTTGTTGGGAGTCAACTGAATCATTACACCATTGTTCGGTTCACCTAGATAGATGCCTCCTCCGCCTTTAGATTCTCTGCCCGAGGTCGGGTCTTTATTTCCAGTGAATCCCGTCACTATCCTCGGGCCGGGCCTTTGATCTAGAGACGTGGACTCCCACCCTCTATGCTCCCAACGCAAAAGAGTGCGGCGCTGGACTAGATTTGATGGCCGAGCGCGAGCGCGGCTGCGGGCTGTAATGCACTCACTCTGTGTGTGAGGATTCAGGGAGAATAAAACGATTCGTGGGACTCCCGCAAACTAGACATTTCTATGAATATAACATATAAACAAATACATTTTTATTCATCTGTTGCAGAAAAGCAACAAGAACAACTAAAACAAAATACAAATGATTTAAAGGCCAGAGTTTCGTTTTATAACATGTTTGCAACATGGAGCGATGTAGCCATGCAATCATAGAATGTGTTGATTTCTTGAATGCAACAGCCTTAAGATACGACTCCCCTCACTGCTCAAAAAGGACGTTTTGTTCAGAGCTGAATTCTGTATGCTGGCAAATCCTCTAATTATAACAAACAAAGTGTATATATTATGAAAGATTCATTGTGCAGTCAGCTTCATTGATAACAGAGATGTGTGAGATCGCGATGAACTGATGTCAGCTTTAGGGATTATTATGGGAGCACGGATTCAGTCATGCCAAACCATGCACGCAGTCGCTGCTTGCTTTTATGTTATAACAGTGGTTTGTGTGTTAATGCTTTAATAAATAATTTATCAGGAGCATTTATGCTGATGTGTATGATGGCGACACGTAGGCTTACTCGGAGGTGCAGAACAGAGGAGGAGGAGGAGGAGGAGGAGGAGAAAGTAACATGGAAAGTAGTTGAGAACATCAGTTCTAACGACCCACATATTAAAATGGTCGGGTTTAAATCGGGCTCGGGCTCATAATTAATGTGTCGGGCCGGGCTCGGACACAACGGGCTCGGGCTTGATTTTTTTGGGCCCGATCTAAGCTCTAAATTGAGCACGGACACTCCGATGTTTGGGTAAGTTGATGACACACACAACTGGATGTTAGCTGGCTGAGCAATTTCAGCATCACTGAAGATTAAACATTAAAAATAGCACTCATATTCATGAATGAATATTATTAGCTTGCTAATCGCTAGTAAAGCTAATTATAAATTAGCCATCATGCTAGGTTGCATGAGTGCTATCTTTTAATGTTGTTTAATCTTCAGTGATGCTGAACTTGCTCAGCCAGCTACCCATCGAGTTGTGTGTGTCATCAACTTACCCAAACATTGGAGTGTCCGTGCTCAACAACTAGGCAGATGCGGCATCTATCTGTGAACCGAACGCGAAGGGACGCGAACAATGGTGTAATGATTCATTCAGTTCGACTCCCAAGACAAGACGATGCTCACCCGACTGGCCAATAGGAGCGTACCAAAAGGAAAAAAAGATCGTGGCCCCGCCCATGACACAATTTTCACAGTGAAAGCAAAATCCTAACAGAGAGCAAAAAATTGCATCGAGAGCAAAGAAAAGCGGTTTAAGAGAAACACTTTTTTTTTAGAGAAAATGTTTTCACACTGATAGCAAAAAATATATATTTAAGATTTTTTTTCAAAGTATTTTGAGAGAGATTTTTTTTTCTCAGAAATAATTTTTTTTATGTTCTATGAGAAAATACTTTCTCTCAAAACTTTTTTTAGTCTCAAATATTATTTTTTGTTATTGATATTAAATCTTTTTCTCTCAAATATTCTTTTTTCTCTCATGAAATGCTTTTTTTGCTATCAGTGTGATAACATTTTCTCTCAAACTTTTTTTTCTCTCTCAGATCATTTATTTTCTCGCATGTAATAAAGACACAATAATATCTCCATAGTTTTCGGGGCGCGCGCTGTGGATGTTTGAAGTTCATGGAAATTCTTGACCTGCAAATGTCCAGTAATAATGTAGGCAACCACTCGTTAAACATAAATAAGGTAACCGTTCATGTTTTACTTACATATACGATTTAATTTTAATCCAAATAACACGTGGTGAGTGAACGATCCGCAACCAACAGCATTCAACAGAAGTGCGCTCTCTCTCTCTCTCTCTCTCTCTCTCTCTCTCTCTCTCTCTCTCTCTCTCTCTCTCTCTCTCTCTCTCTCTCTCTCTCTCTCTCTCTCTCGTCAGTTAACGTTAATAATAAGCTACATGGCTCGTTTTACTTTATTTGCCATTGACATCCGACTGAACTACAAACTTTTCCCTGACGTCTGTGAAAAAGGGGTGCGCTCGACCAGCTCGCGCGTCTGTGTCGTAGCGCGCTCAATCCACTGCACGTTTTTCTCTTATCAGCTTGCGCACCACAGTTAAATAGGCGACGCGTTAATATATTCGGTTTAATATTCCACTGATAAGATACATTTACTTCATATACAGCCTTCTTTTATTATCCCCATTATAATTTCGGACACTGTACACATATATATATATATAGCTTTTTGGGTTTTTGGTTCCTTATCCAGTAATCACAAACAGCTACAAGTTTTATCAAAAACTCAGAAATGAATTGGTCAAAATGTGTGGGCACCTTTTATATAGATAAAAATGTGTTAAACACACAAATCATTTTTGCATTATGCATTTTTGAATAGAAAGTCATACGGTTTGGAATGACATGAATGCAGGTACATTTTTACTTTAAGCAAACTGTTCCTTTAAACAACATAGTTTTGCCTTTGGAATGTGTTGTACTTGCATGGTTTGAGATCAGATAACCTTTTAAAGAGAGTCATCTAATGAGCCATTATCCCACACACACACAAACATGCTTGCTTACTTTTTTCCCCCGATCCTTTTGCTTGCTTTTTTTTCACACAGACACCCTTGCGTACATTAAGTAGACTGCTTGCAGCTGTTTATGGAAGTGTTTGACAGTGATAAATGAGATGCCCTCTCACTAGTCTCTGCTTTCCATCTCACACACACACACACACACACACACTCGCAGGCACAGACAAAGAGCCGCTGACCCCTATCTATAGTGGCTGGGTCTTTCCAGTTCAAAACTGCATACCAGATACACTGTCATCCGAGAGCTGTGTAAGTGTGTGTGCACTAGGTAGAGTGTGAGCTTTACTGACAGGGTCACCATGCTGTCCGGTGGAGCATTTGTCAGCTGTGCCACCCCTAAAATGGCAGCAGGTGCAGAAACATGCCCCCTCATCCCCCCGAGGACTCGGCCTCTGTGTATCGGACTGTGTGCTGATGTGGGTGGGTGTGTGTGTTACGGGAAGATCTGGGTAAAGGTTAAATGTTTAGATGTCTCTATATTTTTGGAATGCGATTGTATGTGCACATCTGTCAGTGTATTTGGGGGAGAGGGGTGTTTTGGGGGTCTTACTGAGGATTAGCTTCCAGCAAAGAAGAGCTTTAAAGGTCACAGTTGATAGACTGTCTTTGTCTTCATAGCAGAGACATTATGGGGGATGGACAGCAAGTGTACATGTGTATGAGTGTGTGTGTAGCCTTTTGTTTGTATGAACTGACCTCTGCCTTGAGTTTGATGTTGTCCGAAGCACTTTGCTAGAGGGTTTCCATGTTACTCATCTTATTCGTGTCCTCTATTTATCACAGTATTGGTTATCTTCACTTCTGTATTTTTAACAAACTTCAAACTTCCTCCTCTTTTTCCCGCAGCTTTGGTTTGCGTTTGTAAATGGTTTCTCTGGACAGATCCTGTTTGAACGGTGGTGCATTGGCCTGTACAATGTGGTACGTGTGTGCGTCTCTGTCTCGCTCTCATTTTTATGTTCATATGTTTCAAAAATCTTGTGAGCTGGCTATCAATACATAATTTGAAGGCATCTTAGGTGCACTCTTGACAAGGCTTTGGCAGCATCAAATGTATGATTCATAAAGACAATCCCAGAATGCTCTGCAGCAAATTTCGTGGAAAAAGTTCCAACATGGTCAAGGTAATTGTCAGTAGTAGTGATAGGCCAATATCATCCTATCTTTGACCCGTTTTTTTATTTATCAGAAGATAAAAGGATCCACTTTGCAACTATAATGTGTAATAAGTATTTAATTTACTGAGTGTCATTAAAATATATTAAATACATTTTTTTATGTTTTTGAAACAAGTCTCTTATGCTCATCAAAGTTGCATTTATCTGACAAATATACAGTATGATGGCAAAGCTGAATTTTTTGCATCATTACTCCAGTCTTCAGTGTCACATGATCCTTCAGAAATCATTCTAATATGCTGATTTGCTGCTCAAGAAACATTTCTTGTTATTATCAGTGTTGAAAACAGTTGCTTAATATTTTTGTGGAAACCTTGATACTTTTTTTCAGGATTCTTCAATAGAAATTAATAGAATATGTATAGACCGTTTAAAAGAACAGCATGATTTTGAAATATAATTCTTTTGTAACGTCGACCAAAATATTTTATAAATACACCAAAGGCCACAATTTAAAATAGTTTACTTTAATAAAAAAATGAGTTTTGTTTGCTGTGTATTTTTATGCTTCGTATTATTGTATGGCATAGTTAGCTTAGCAACATGCTAATGGAATTCATTGCAATCAGACCATTCCAAGTCATTGTTGTTTTTGGAACTGAGCTGTAGTTCCAATTTATCAGTATATGCCAGATACACATGTATAATAAACTACAACACTTTCATGAAAGTTCATGTATGTTTCAGATCTTTACTGCTCTCCCTCCTTTCACGCTGGGGATAGTTGACCGGCCATGCAGTCAGCAGAACATGCTACGATTCCCTCAGCTGTACCGCATCACACAGAACGCAGAAGGTTTTAACACTAAGGTACCGTACACCAAGAGTTCAGTAGTCAATACTAATGCACAATTTCAGTCAAAAATTACTCATACTGACACAACAAATACTATGAGACATATAAATCTGTCTGCAGTGACTGTTTGATTATGTGTGATTATGATCATCACGCTTGTCTACATCCTGTGCTATAATTGATTATCACGGTCTGATGTGGTTTATAACGTCAGCATGTTGTTTGACTTATGATTTCCCCGTGGATAAACAGCAGTGCAAGAAGAAGCTCTGCTGCCATCCAGATAATAATGAGATTCATGAGGCTGAAATAAGACATTCATTCATTTATAGCTTAGGATCAGTGTTTGTATGTGTGTGTTTGTGTGTTTTCGGGGTGATCTGGGGGACATTACACTAGCTGTGCAATTGCAGAGAAGCTGTTTGTGTGGGCTTTGTGTATCTTGGCATTAGTTTGTCTTGACTGACTCTCCCCCTCTCCCGTTCCTGCTTTCTGTCCCTCCCTTCCTCTCTCTTTCATTGCCTCTTTCTCTTTTTCCAGGTCTTTTGGGGTCACTGTATAAATGCTCTCATTCACTCCATTATTCTCTTCTGGTTTCCACTCAAAGTCCTGGAACACGGTAACTATCTCAAGCACTCACAAGCACACATGTAGACCACTTCGGCTTGAGTGTTTCAATTGTTAAGTATCTTTCATCGCCCTTTTTGTTCCTTTAGACACTCCTTTTGACAACGGCAACAGTGTCGACTACCTGTTCGTGGGGAACATCGTCTACACGGTGAGTTGTCAGCGTGGCATTTGCTTCTATATAGCTCCCTGCCAATCAGAGGTCACACATCATTTCCTTGCTAGAGCTGTTATTCCGTTCGCTGGCCACCAGTGTTTACACTGTAAACTTGTTAATGTCTCTTTTCGGTGGATATTTCTGAAAAAAGTCCTTGTGAAATGATCCCACAACTCAAAGCAGGAACGACGGGAACTCTGTGAGGAAACTGATCAGAACAGACAAGGCCGTTCACCGGTGGTTTTTGTGGGCAATTTATGACTTAAACTCTGCATTTCAGCTCTAGAATTTATGACTGTCTTTTAAATAATTTATTACTTAAAATGCCTGTAAAGGTGAAAAACTATATATTTTCAAAACCCCAAACTGGTTAATGAAAAGCTAGCAATGAATTAAATCATAAAAAATGTAAAATAAAACTATATATATATAATATATATATATATATATATATATATATATACACACATTGTCCTGCATACATCACCAGAGAGACGTTTTGATACAGAATTATGGAAAGTGAACAAATGATGAATTGTTCACAATAGGACTAATAACATTTATTTAGGAAATAGGGTGAAAGTTAATTTCATCCTGACTAGTCGCATGACACATTCCTAATTACAGCAAAACTCTTTAGTAAATGTGTTTTCACTTTAATTACATGTCAAAATCCAGTCAGTAAGTGAGTTAGATGTTCATTCTGTATTTGTTTAGGGAAATAATTCATAACACAGATTCTCGAGTTTGTGAATCTTTTGAATGAATTGAAATCAATTCATTAAAAGAATCAGCTCAAAAGAATCACTTGCTCATAAATCAGACTACACAGACCAGCCTGTATGTTTGATTTGCATGCAGCTTGCAGAAAATAGATGTGATGTATTATTTCACATTCAATATAGACTGTAAACCCGATTTGGTTAAAAAACATATTTTCATGCTGCTTTTCAGCCTCTAAATAGGAAACAACACTGGTTTGTACAGTAAATATGCGATGTCACTAGTGTTCCCTCCCCATTAGCCAATCAGTAAACAGTATTTCGCGAACAAGATTTCGCCAAGCATTATAAAAATGAGGCCATGTGTGTATGTGTGTGTCCCAGACTATTAAATACAGTACATAGAAGGCGATACTAGACTCAAGCCATTAAAACGGTAATGAATGAGTCCCATGGGGAGTGAAGTCTTTGTGTGCTGGTATTTCTTTTCTGTTCCTTGCAGGCTTCTGTGTGCCTGTATGTGTGTACGAGTGTTACTTTAGGGATAAATGTGTAATTGTGTGTTTTAAAGCAGTGTACGTCGCTAGAGGCTATAGTAAGTCGATGCCTGTGTGAAAGCCCTCATCTGGTTTTGTGTTGAGGCTGTACAGAACGTTTTACCAGGATGATGAGTGCATATCATTACTGTTATTTATGACTGACTCTCTCTCTCTTTCTCTCCCTCTCTTCCTGGTGCAGTATGTGGTGGTAACTGTATGTCTGAAAGCCGGTATGGAGACCACAGCATGGACAAGGGTACGTCAGTCCCCATCCTCCAACACAAACACACACACACACACACACACACACACACACACACACACTCTTCACCGCCTGCCATCACAGCTCGGAGCAATGAGCGTCTCTGGCAGCGCATATGAAAGTGCTGTCTAATGCATCAAATTTATTACAAAGGATTTATTCTATCTGGAGTAAAAGGAGATCACATTATAGAACACTTTGCACTTGATATCGTGTCTGATTCTATAATCATACTTCAAAAAATATAATTTTTCTTAATCCTTTGACCATTCTTTTTTTCTTGTTTTAAACAAACTCAGTTGAAGTCATTTTTCTTTTCAAGTATGTATCTTGATGTGAGAATTTTTTGATATTTGTAATGAAAAACTACAAAAAATACTATGAAAACGAATGAAAGCGCCTTCTAATGCATCAAATTTATTACAAAGCATTTGTTATATCTGAATTGAAAGGAGATCTCATTATAGAACACTTTGCACTTGATATGAAGTGTCTGATTCTGTAGGAAGGTCGTATATTTTCTGGGAAGTGCTTTAGATAGATGGGGAACATGTATCGTTGCTATGTCAGGACATTTCTCTGCCCTGTCGCTGTGTGTGTTGAGGGGACGTCGACACTCCCCGTCCGTTCAGCTGTCCACACACCAGATCTTGTGATAAAGTAGAGCGGCCTTGGTATTCACACAGTGTCCATTACAGTTACAGAAGCCTATATTCAGTATGAAACTAACCATGACCTGTCTTTCTCTTGTTCTAGTTTTCTCATCTGGCTGTATGGGGCAGCATGGTGCTCTGGATGTTGTTTTTTGCCGTCTATTCTGCAATCTGGCCGACCATTCCTATAGCACCGGATATGTTGGGCCAGGTGAGTGCAAATACACACACCTGCTCATATTTGTGCTTTACTCTCTGACTGCAGCCTGGCGCCTGGATGACTTGCTCTCTGGGTGTTCCGTATCAGATTTATGGCCCTCTGTCCCATTTCGCAGTCTCCCTGCACCTGCCATGCAGTCACCCGAGCCCCAGGCTTTTACGGCCTACCCTGGAAGTGTTGATTTAAGCGAGTGGGCTGGTTTGTGCAGTGCTACAGACGTCTGTGTGTGTCTTGAAAAGTTTTCTCTCGTGTCTTCACAGGGATATATACACAAAGTGGCTCTGTTCCATAACCTAGTTAGCCGCCTCACTGTTTTCTGCCTACATAGGCTGCATCCTAAATGAAATTAAACTTTAGCTAACAAAACTCTCAAATAAGCATATGCTTATTGAGCACTCACAAATATGTGAAAGTAAAATTGAGTAAAATGGCTTTTTTTTGGTTTATCATTAAATTTGTGTCCGCACATTTATAATCAACATTTCTCTAGAAATTACAGTTATCAAAAAAAAATGTTTGCAAATTTCAATGTTTTCACACTCAATAAAATGTATTTGTTTTTACAATAAATAGTTTTAAGCAGTTTTACTAAGAACAACATTACTAACACCCTAAGGGGACAGTATTCAGTTGTGAAATGTAATTATGTGCTGAATCATATTTATATTGTTGTTATAGGAAAACACAATAACATGGAGCGAGCAGTCCATGTACAGAAATATGCGAGAACGCGCATCCTGCACAAACAGCTCACTGTGTGTGTGAGAGAGAGATGTGCTGTTCGTAAAATTACAGTCTGAAAGAAATATTTCCCAGCATTATTTCCTGCATTATAGCACGGAGCTGAGGGTAAAATTATGCACAATGCTTGCATTTGCAAGCTGAAATTTACTCCCTGAAAATATAGATATTTGGCACCTCTGTATTGATACAATCATGAATTGCGATATCATGCTATATCGATTTTTAAATTTTTTTTTTTTAAATACAATTAAAATATTAAAATTAAATCAAAATTTTATCAACACATTTTAGTCTTTTATTATTATTTATTTTTATAACCAGTATTTCTCTTAAAAAATGCAACAAATTCCATGTATAAAAAATAAATAAATAATAATAAAAAAATATTTAAAAATGTATTAAATGAAATAAATTGCATTTATTACAAATATTTGTTATAGATATAAGGATTATTAGGAACACTGTTCAATTTCTCATTAATGCAATTATCTAATCAACCAATCACATGGCAGTTGCTTCAATGCATTTAGGGGTGTGGTCCTGGTCAAGACAATCTCCTGAACTCCAAACTGAATGTTAGAGTGGGAAAGAAAGGTGATTTAAGCAAATTTGAGCGTGGCATGGTTGTTGGTGCCAGACGGGCCGGTCTGAGTATTTCACAATCTGCTCAGTTACTGGGATTTTCACGCACAACCACTTCTAGGGTTTACAAAGAATGGTGTGAAAAATAGCTACAATTTGCAAGAGCTCACCAAAATTGGACAGTTGAAGACTGGAAAAATGTTGCCTGGTCTGATGAGTCTCGATTTCTGTTGAGACATTCAGATGGTTGAGTCTGAATTTGGCGTAAACAGAATGAGAACATGGATCCATCATGCCTTGTTACCACTGTGCAGGCTGGTGGTGGTGATGTAATGGTGTGGGGGATGTTTTCTTGGCACACTTTAGGCCCCTTAGTCCAATTGGGCATTGTTTAAATGCCACGGCCTACCTGAGCATTGTTTCTGACCATGTCCATCCCTTTATGGCCACCATGTACCCATCCTTGATGGCTACTCTCCAGCAGATAATGCACCATGTCACAAAGCTCGAATCATTGACAATGACAAATGACAATGAGTTCACTGTACTAAAATGGCCCCCACCAGATCTCAACCCAATAGAGCATCTTTGGGATGTGGTGGAACGGGAGCTTCGTGCCCTGGATGTGCATCCCACAAATCTCCATCAACTGCAAGATGCTATCCTATTAATATGGGCCAACATTTCTAAAGAATGCTTTCAGCACCTTGTTGAATCAATGCCACGTAGAATTAAGCCGTTCTGAAGGCGAAAGGGGGTCAAACACAGTATTAGTATGGTGTTCCTAATAATCCTTTAGGTGAGTGTATATTCATAAAAGGTTTAAAATATATTATATACTCTTAAATATTAACAGTTTACTCCCAAGAGTTTTACGATTCTTTCTGGCAGCATAATTGGAATCATGTCTACGGTGCTCTGAAATGCAACCTACGGAGGCGGATCGCTGGATTTTGGAACAAAGCTAGTGTGTGCGTGCTGTGGGAGTGTGGAGCAGTCAGGGGTGGGATGGAGCTCTCTGAAGCCCTCCAGCCCATTAATTCGATTTGTGTCAGAAATCAGGAATGTGCTCAAGTATCACAGCAGCTGCTCTCGGAGGGAGAGAAAAAGAAGGGACATCCCTCGCACTTTACCCTCAGCGTTGACTTTTCTTTCCCCTCTCTGTCCAGCAGTTCATTTCTTAATCTCTCCATCTCTCCGTGTAGGCCAAGCTGGGAGCACACATTATGCATGTTTTTCCAGCTCTGTATATCAGTGTGTGTATTTTTGTGCGTCTGCTCGTCTGAGAATGCGCTAGGGTTGGCCTGGGTCTGGGAGTGTATGCGCAGCTGTCGCGAGGAGATGCCGTCTAATGGTTTTCGGAGTCTAGTAGATTCCGTCTGTGATATCAGATGTGGAGGATCCTTAAACGTGGGATCACTTGATTGCGCACCGTGAAGTTTCTCAAGCCTGTTGGATTAACATTAAAGGTTACTTTAGGAAAATACGATTAAGCAGAAGACTTTTAAAACCATCTGTGTTTAAAAAAAAAACAATTAAATGAATCAACAAAACTAGCAGATATTTGGCTTTTTGTGTGAGTGGGGTGTATATATTATATAAACACTCACAGTGTGTATACAGTTTTGAGCAATAAGTTTAAGTAGTATTAGTCATTATAAATGGTTTGTTGTAAAATGGAACTCATTAGGGTGGAAAAAAACATCTAATTTGGGCCATTAAACAGACAGCGGAGAAGAAGAGCAAACAGCAGACGGCAATGGTAGGTAAATAGGTAATTAAACTCTCAAAAAGGTCAAAGGTGACACAGTCAGTCAACAGCTGTTGCAAGGAGAGAGAAATCCAGCATGATTGGGTGTTGCGACATTTGCTGAGCATTGATTTCAAACTGATGATCTGTTTATCTCTGTTTTAGGCTGGCAGGGTAATGCAGTGCTGGAGCTTCTGGCTGGGCCTGATATTGGTGCCAACAGCATGTTTACTCAAAGATGTGGCATGGAATGCGTAAGTAACACACATGCACACATCCGTGTATTTATGGGGAAAATAGTGTAATTTGGCAATATATATTAGCCAATGACACACAAAAAAAGCGAGACCGTAAGAAACTGTTTATGAAGTCTGTTTATGTCACCGTTCAGAGGACGACGCACGGTGAGGAAGACTCTGCTAGAGGAAGTGCAGGAACTGGAAGCTCGAGCTGTGGACCCTAGGGCAGCTGTCCTCAGAGATGCCAGTGGCCGCAGGTATGTCCCTCAAATTTGCTTTGAAAAAAATTAACCCATTGACTCAGATAAAATAGCTTAGATTGATTTTCAAGATGTTTTAATATAAATAAAACATAGGCAAACGCATAATTGTTACATAAATCATAATCTACTTCAAAACCTATTGAGCTGACTCGCTGCCTACGTAGGCAGCATACCAACAGCAATGGCACCTCTTAAGTGACTCTACATAGGCAGTAACTCATATAAATATCAAGTTAAAATTTAAAACATTAAATATTGTAAATAAATTAAATATCAATATCAGCTTTGTCTGCCATCTTGGATTTTCTATACTTCTTAAAAAAAATAGAGAGAGAGAGAGAGAGAGAGAGAGAGGTTATTTACGGTTCAATTTGTTTAAATATTTTTTATATATATATAATATATAGTTTCATTTGCTTTGATTGTTGCTTTACATTGTGGGGTTGCTTTCTCTGAGGGTGCATGCATTGCAACGCTACTTCAATTTTGTCAAAAGAAGAGATCTTTTTTAAACAGTCTTCACATCAGGCCAACAATGCCTTAAAATGCCTATGGGGGAAGCTCACTAGGTTTTAAAGCTGATTTATTGTGTTTAGTATTTATCCCTTCATATTGTTTTTTGAATTAGTTTGTGGATGTGTGTTTGGGAAAGAGACTGCATTTGTGTTCCTTGTGATCCTCTAACCCCTGCCTGAACACCCACAGGCCCAATGCTGAGGATTCATAGACTCGTAGAGTCAAAGGCAGGCATGTACGCAGGTAGAACCAGCCTGCCTAAATGTGACCCTCTATAGGGATGTGCAGTGACCTCTGTTTCCTTCTTCCCTGAACCTTCCTTTTCAGCGTCATCTTCATCTCATGACTTTTCTTTCACTTTTCTCTTTCCATTTTACATCCTGCCATGTCAGGCGGCCATGAGCTGGTCAGGTTTGCATAGCTATAAGCACTGGGTGTGTAGCTTCCTTAAGATCGTAGCTCTGTCTGTGCATGTGTTTGTTTTCATGCTGTGTGTTTGTGGACTTGAGGCTGACTGAGTTAAGCGTTTGCTGGATTTAACAGTTTCAGCCCAGAGATATTACGCTACATATTGCATTTGGTGCACAGCCCTATATGAGACAGGAACTTGGCAGATGGACGTGTAGTCTCAGGCAGTTTTTTTTTGTAATACCTTTGAGTGTTTTGTGGTCTTTAGGCCACTAATTTATGGCCAGGGAGTTAACAGAATGGACTTCTAATCAGAGGGATGTTGGACGTAAGCCCTGTTTGGGTTTACCCCCTCATTCCCCCTGAGTAGGACACTTAACCTCATTTGTTTCAGTAAATATCCAGCTGTAAAAAGCATAATGGTTGTAAGTCATCCTGAACGAGTGTAGAAATCTGCTGAATGATTAATCATCAGCTCGAATTCAGCTTCGTTGGGTGGAGGCTGACACAATTCAAGAGTACATCCTGGGCGTTTAGATTTGCAGATCTGTTTACCCAAGAAGACCCCAGCTAGCACTGCCGGACAAAAGCGAGGTATTTTCCGAAGTATAAGCCAAGCCTGGACTCGTACTTGAGGGACGGTCTGAGGAAAATAAGTTATTGAACATTTGATTAATCAAAACAACTGTCTGATATTCCAAGGATTGTCCACGTTCCAGAGAAACGACAGAGGAAGAAAGAGCTCCGGTTACCAGCAAGCCTATGCGTCATTCCATCCTTTTATTTCTTTATTTATCCATTCATCATCCCCGTCTTTCAACCAGTCATCTGTTTTGCAGACGTAGTTTTCATTGGCTGATGTTCTGCCATATCCCATATACTGTTGTCGAATTGTTTTACTAAGCAGCCAAATGAATGCCACGTCCTTCCCAACGATAACAGTGCAAACGGTCCCCTTCGTTGCACAATATGAGTTTGAGCTGTAACCTTGAGAAGTTTGGCCCTCATCCATGACAACTGGTTTTTGGATCACTTTCTTTTTTGGACGAGGGGAAAGACCGCTTTTATCTGATTTACAGGGAAATATCATAGACTGATTTGTTTTACATTGAACGTGTTTATCAAAGATGGGGTCAGGATCATTCGAATCCTCTACATTTCAAAACTGGCCGCAAAATTCCATCAGATTCAGTTTCCAAAATTGAAATTTTGCCATTTAATTTAGCAACCAGAGACGACTTTATTGGCTACATTCATTTTAGAATAAAGAGCTGTTGAATACTTCTCATATTTATCGTTTTTGTTTGAAGGTTTGGAAAGCTTGAGGATTTAGTGCGGTGGAAATATTGAAAGAGATGTTTTTGGATCGCAGGAGTAAGTTTAATGTTGTTTATGAGTGCTTTGGGAAACCGTTTCTTAGAATCGTGCGAGTATGTGTGTAAATGTATGTTCTGCTCGAGTGAACATCATTAAGAGTATCTGGCATTCGCCAAGATGGTCACGCGGCAGAGTAGAGCACTGTGTTGTAGAAATGCATGTGATTTGACCTATAACTGTCATGTCTGTAGCATATCAGCTAGTAACTGCGCTGTGATTGGTGGCATAACCCGCCTGTTTCTTTCTGTCCAGTCTGAACGAGCGTGCCCACCTGCTGACACGGGTCTTCAGGAAAACGCCTTCCAGCGTGGGACGCTCAAACTCTGTGCAGCAGACAGTGTCACGTAAGTGCATGTTCCTCATGTGCCCTTGTTAACACTTCACATCCACTGGCAGCTGCAAGAGCCTCTGTGTGCAGCACTAAAATGAACAACTAGACTAGGCTAGTTAGTGCTGGTCTAGCAGGCGAACCGTCTCAGCCATGCTGTTTTCCAGCAAAACCCACACCAGCATCCTAACGAGTTTATTGTTCATTGAACTGTGGAAAGAAATAAAAAAATAGACTCTAGAGTTACTCAAGGGACACTGCACTTATCTGCAATCACAAAAGTTTATTATTAGCATTTGCTTTAAAACGTTGCCGGTTAAACATTTTATTCGCATGCTGTTCTGACATGCATTTTTTTTCTGAGCGTGCGCACACTAAAAACCTGTCAAACAGCGCCTGATTACTAGACTTTATCTAAATTGCGTCTCGTTGTGCAAATACTGTCAAATACACTCAGGGTTTACATAAAGCAACTGATTACTTTCATCTTTAGACATAACCAACTGTGTTTGTCACTTTGTTTGTCACTTAGTTCGACAGCAGCCTATAGTATACATGGATAGTTAAAGGGATAGTTCACCCAAACATGATATTATTTACTCTCTCAGTCTCCATGTATCAATTTCTTTCTTCTGCTGAACACAAAATAGGATATTTTAAAGAATGTGGGGAACCAAACAGTTGCAGGTCCCCATTTTCTTCCATATAGGAAAAAATTCTATGGAAATCAATGGGGTCTATCAACTGTTTGGTTACAAATATCTTCTTTTGTGTTCAGCAGAAGAAAGAAATTGATACATGGAGAGAGTAAATAATGACAGAATTTTCATGGGTGAACTATCCCTTTAATATTAATACATTTATTATTGTTATCTTGTTACAGGTCCATCTGATTCTGTTCATTTTATGTCTTATTTAAGTATTTAATTTAATATTGTCCGTTTTGTAATTAAAATGTTTTTATATAAGAAGATGCTGTTTATCTAAAGTTATTTAGTTAATTGTTTTTTGCTACCAATTTTTTATTTTTTTACCTAAAGCAGGTTTGCTGGTTTATTTAGTACACCACGTTGAGTATACAGTACCACTTAGTACTGTAAGACTTTGAATATTAAAGTGCAAAATAAGACCTGGCCACTCTTGTGGGTTTGCTAGTTGCTACTGTTACAATTTGAAACCGTATAAGGGTAAAAACCGTATTTTTTATTTATTTTATTTTAATTTAGCATATAAGGGTAAAAACATGCCAGGTACAATTAATAAAATTGATAATGGGTGTGTTTTGTAGTCTGCAAATAATCAAGCATTGACGATAAGCAATCATATTGGCGGCACCATGGGCCCCCAAATAAAATTCTGCTTAAGCCTAGTTCACACTACATGATTTTAAAACGTAGGGCTGAACTGTGCAGTTCACACTACATGACTTGCTCTCTGTGAAATCAGGAGTGTTCAAGTTGTTGAGCCGTTCACACCAAACGACACATCGTGATTGATCTGCAACTGGAGCTGACGCACTACAGGATTTGACAACAACTCTGTCACCCAACGATTCTATCTCGTCTACAAACCACGTTTTGTCACGAAAAATCACGCGATAAAACGAACCGGAAATGACAATAAACAGAATTACAGTAAGATTTAATGTACATTTCAACCTATAACATTTTGCTTTACCTGGGTGTTTGAGGGCGTTTGTAATTTCCATCCACCTTTTCTCTTTCTCACATCTCATGTCCAACATCATAAAGGCATTCATGCTCCTTCCACAGTTCGATTAAACTTTGCTCCTAAAATTTGCTGTTGAGTCCATTGCTTTCTTGACGACATGTTGCTCATCTTTCTGTAAACTCGTCTTGGTCGTGTTTGTTTGAAAATCGCGCATTTCGCGTATTTACCGGTATTTACCATGCTATTTACCCGGTGACCTCAACCCATGCCTTGCTCTGATTGGTTCTAGCTCATGACATCACTGAGATTGAGTCGCGCGACAGCTCTGGATATCTAGCATGCTAGATATTTTTCTGGGCTCGGCGACGCGTCTGCGAGGTGTTTGTGAGCGTCTTTGATGCGTTGTTGGCTCTTTCACACTAACAGATTGGCGAGCGTTAATCTTCCGCTAATCGCCCGCGATTTGCACGCGATAACACCCTGACTTGTCGGCGACTCAACGATTTGCAAATCGGGCTTAATTCGGGCTTAAAATCATGTAGTGTGAACTAGGCTTTAGGGCCCCATAAAGGCTTAGGCCGGCCCTGCATAGACCCAATTGAGAATTTAATTTGACTCTTTTCATGATCAGCTTTATCTATTAGTCACTGCCTCCCTAAAATGAAGAATCAATAAAATATTTTAATTAGTGCTGTCAAATCGGTAATCGCATCTAACATAAAAGTTATTGTAACATTACATATGTATATATATGAACATACTCACACATATTAACAAAACTTTTATGTTAGATTAATCACGATTAATCAATTTGACAGCACTAATTGTGAGTAAAATAATTGTGTGATTTATATCAATATATCATTAAATCAGCGCAGCTATGATTTACAAGCATGCATGTAAATCTCCCTATAATAAAGCTAACAATTGATTTTTCTTTCTACCAATAGATGGATATGCATTCTCACAGGAGGAGGATGGCGTGGTGTCTCAATCCCAGGTTGTACGCTCCTATGACACCACCGTTCAGCGGCCCAGTATGTAGCTGTCACCACAGCAACAGCTGGTAAAGACTTTAACGACACACACCTGTGCTGGGTGATCCTGCTGTGGCCTTTAAGCTGAACTAAACTGAACTGCAACAATCGGCCGAGCTACATAACACACCACCTCCCAATGCGGCCGGAGGGAGTGGATTTACAGAGACAGAGGGTTGGGGTGGGCGGGCATATTCTCACACCGAAATGGCCAGTCGAAATGCACTACACATGAACGGACAGGTGAAAGGAGCCGAGTAGCAGCATCCAGAAGCAGAAGCCAGAGACAATGGTGCCTATATCACTATCATGAGTCACAAGACTGCTTCATTTGGTTCTATATCATGTGGGTGCGTGTATGCATCTGCACGTTTGTTTATGTGAGCGTATATATATCGGGAAGGATGTGCGTATGGCTCGTCTGTTGCATTCGCGCTTATTTGTGTGTAAGTTAGGGTGGCTGGTGTGCTTCTTGGTGTGTCTGCATGTGTGTTTTTGTTGAGTCCTAGCGTCTGCGTCTCCAGAGATCGGAGTTTGGCGTATCCGTCATCACCACCGCGATGCAAGAGGGGAGGCCACTGAAAAAACAAACACAAAATACCCACCCACATGCATACACACTTTGGAGAAATGCCCATTGCAGACCTGAGATGGGGGAGGTGTGGCTTACAGTTGCAGCAGACACACGCATGCACCGTTACCCCTCCTTCCCATCCAGCGAGGCTGCCAAAACACACAGCGATTCCTCTGAGGTGAAACCCCCACCCTGCAGCATGGAGCTTCCCAGCTTACCACACACACACAAATACACCTTCTCTCACTCTCTGTCTCACCTAATCTTCTACTTAATGGTGGCCTCTGTATCTTAGAGCTCATGTTCTCACCTTCTGTCTACCTCTCTCTTTTATTCTCTCTCTCTTACTCCAGATCAGAAATCTCCATGTCTCCTTGTTCTCTTGGTCTAGTTAACCGTTCATCCCCTCTCTGTTCCATTAAGTGGCTGCTGTGGATCACAGCTGTGGCTTTGCTTTCTCCGCTTTCACTCAACCTGTCGGTTTCTGGACTATTTTGTTAAATAAACTGGACTTGTGACTCTGTGTCATTCTCTTTTTAAGGCTTGTTTTTGTCCTGTTTTGTCATCCTCCAGTGTGACTAATTCTTATCAGGATAGTTTTTTATATTTCTATATATTTTTATTTTCGTTTTAGTTAATGAAAATTCTGTCATCTTTTACTCACCCTCGTGTTGTTTTAAACCTGTAGCCTATGAGTTTCTTTGTTCTGTTGAACCCAAAAGAAGATTTTTGAAGAATTTTGGTTTCTGGTTCCCATTGACTTGCATAGTTATTCTTTTTCCTACAGGTATAGAACAACTTGAGGGTAAATTACAGAACTTTAATTTTTGGGCTGACTATCCCTTTAAAGGTGGGGTACGTGATTTGGAAAACGACCGGCAGATTTTGAAAATACACAATTCAAATGGTCCTACCTTCTTTCCTCCAAAGCTGGCCCTGACTGGGTCACGCGCTCTGGGGGGAGGGGGGTATATGGTATGACCGTGTGATTGACAAACTTACTGTCCAATGATTCCAGGTGGTCTTGGAAATGATTGGCTGGAGTTTTTCGAGTCCTGCCCGTTTCACAGATGATTAAATTGCTTAATTTTCATTTCAGTGCTTCTAACTCAGTGGATGTAAATGGGTTAGGAATAGGATTTCAAGTTATTTTGAAAAAATGGACAAAAAAAGAGAATCACATACCACACCTTTAAATAAATTACACTCACAGTTCAGTGATAAGTAAATGGCACGATTCAGTGAGTGTCGACTGATTGGGTCTGATTCAAATAGCTAACTCAATAGTTCGAGTCTGGTTTGTGAATCTACTAATGTAAAAGAACCGATTCAAAAGAGTCAGTTGTCAAGAATCGAAGATCGAATAGTTCGCGCTACGCAAGGTACGTCGCATTATAATCTGACCCCTGGAAAAGAGTTTTCCGGACTAGACATTTGAGATTGATAGTGGTGACTGGTGAGTTAATAATAACATAATTAACTCGAATCGAATTTACTACATTCTTCTGGTTTTTAAGGGATTACCAAACTTGACGAATTGCAGCATACGTGAGAAAGTGTCAAACGGGCTCACGTGGCTCAGGAAGAGAGTTCGTTTTAAAATTGCAGAGCTAAAAGATTAGTTTAGCGTGATTTGATTCACTTATGCTGGTTTAAAAGGTGAAAGCCAACATTCACTACAGGCTTATAAGTGGAGTTTGATTTGTGCTTTCTCCGGCCGGGTTTGTTTGAAGTGAGCTTCGGAGCTGAGTCAGAGTTACAGGTTAGGAAATGAGCTGAGGTGGAGTGTTGTCGTAAGATTAAAGACAGGAAAGAAAGGAGCTCTAACACATTTAACAACATGTGTAAGTCTTGCCTTATTTAAACCCTGAATCATTAAATTCCCCCCACCCCCAAAAAACGAGTGCATTTAGTGTGTATGTGAAAGAAAATCTATGTGAGGATTGAATTTGAACTTGTGTAAAAAATAAGAAAAAACTTTATTACGGGTAAGAAACCTGGTTGTCTTAAAATTTTGGGTTAATTCAATGAAGGAGATTGGTTATCAACATAAACTCAAACAGTTGATTTAAAGGGTAGCCTACCTATCATGGAATTTTGAAAATTACCTTTCATGTAGTGTGTAACATAGGTCTAAGTGAACAAAAACATCCTGCAAAGTTTTAAGTATGAAAGTTCACCGTATACAAAGTTATTGTCTCTCAAAAGTAAGACTCGACTCTGAGTCGCTGATATGAATCGATAGACAAACGATGCTTTCTCTCTAGCTTTCGTACGTCACTTGTACAAGTTATTTGAATTAGACACGCCCACTCAGTGCGCGCGCCGAGCAGACAGAGAAAACAGTGAAAACATCATGTCGATGAGACGCTGTTCTGAAGTGCGAATCAAAAGCAAACTTTTTTTTTTCACTGGCCAGGGACAAGCATGTGAAGACTGAGTGGCTAGAGTTTATATTTACAACTGTACCCGTCCCGAACCTTGTGTGTGTTCGCGTCATTTTAATGACGATCGCTTCACAAACACATGCTTTCAAGTGTGGATTCGCGAGTCGGCTGATATAGGAAGGTTCAATACCAAGTTTATTTAGATCAGCTTCCTCCTCCGAATCACAACCTGTAAGTTAAGTACTATTAATAATTGTTGCTTTTGTGTGTGTGTGTGCGTGTGTGTGTGCGTGCGTGTGCGTGCGTGCGTGCGTGCGTGTGTGTGTTACGCTCAGCAGCTTCTAGGTCTCCAATGTCTTTTTGTTTTTTGAAATATGTGAAATTATGTGAAGCGTATTGTAGTACTGCAGCTTTATCAATATGTTTAAGCTTTGGGCTAACGCGAAATATAACTGACTGCGTCATTTGACCAATCACCGCCGATTAGCGTCACGCAAAGGAGGGGTTTGGACAAACGACTGTCAAACGAATCATTAGGGAGTCGGTGAGCAAATCAGGTAAAAATAAATGCATATTATAAGGCAACAAAGTGTTTTTTGTCATTGCATGCATGTAAAACTGTTGTTGGGGACTCCCAGAACAATATTAGGAACATTTTAAATGCATAATAGGTGCCCTTTAACAAAAAAAAGTGATAATTAAATCAGGAAAATATATTTTTTTACAGTGTATGCAAATCGACTCAAATAGATTTTTTTCAATGACATGAGAACAAGAGGTATTACATATTCACATTACAGTAGCTGCCAAGAAATTAAAGAAAATAAATAAAATAGAGGGGGAAAAAAGAAATGTTACATGTTTTCAGCGCTTCTTTTTTATTGATTGTTCCAAAAGATTTAAAGTAATTTTTTAAACGTGGACAATTTTTGGTTTGCATTGAGCCCACTTCTTTTTATGTATTATGGTAAATAAAATAAATAACTGTATAATATGTTGTAATTTACATTCCAAATTGTCATTCTGAGTATAAAAAACGCACAAGCATATCAAATAGCCTACGGGTCATTCTACGAAATCAGTGCCTTTTGCGTCGCTAACAAATAATCAGTTCTAAAGTTGCTTTAACAACAAATAAATGTGTAATTTAAAAGTCTTAATGTTACTATAGATCATATGCATCAATATAACACCAAGTAAAAACCAATAAAATATAATTTTAAATAATTAAAATCACATATTATATGCTATGGTTAAGGATTTTAGCCTGTCCCTCGCTATGGTTGTTCTTTTTCAAAAGGACTTCTAATTTGTACAATGTTGGTAAAATTATAAAATTTTCACAGTTTTATATTGTCTTAAGTGTAATCTCATTGTTAAGCAATGGTTTTGACATAAATAGATATATTTTCTTAGAAATATAAGTCATTTTATTATTGTCCCCTAATTTCATATCAGTCCTGTTACTATCACCAAAAAAACCCTATAAAATAATGGTACAAACCAGAAGTGACATCATTTCAAGGAAGTGACATCATTTAGATCAAGTGGATTCCACAGTGTAAGCAAGGGTAAGTTTCTCTCTTCTTAATTGTCCTATTTTTCATGTTTTATCAGGGTTGTTAGAGAGGGGTCGGCATACAACATCAGTCCTGTTACCGTTTTTTAAAGGACATATAAACAATTATTTATTAATCCTAATATTATCAATATCTCGAAGTAATAACCTTTCAGATTACATACCATGTGCCTTTCTGACATGGACATGTTAGCTAGAAATGAGCATATTAGCATCAAATCATCAGTCCTGTTACCATCAGTCCTGTTACTATCAGTCCTGTTACTATCCCAGAGCAATAGGGAGCATAGATTCTAACCCAGCTTCATAACTCAGTCATAGATGGTGTATTTGTTATTTGCAGGGGAAAACATTAAAATGCAATTTAAGGATTAGAACAACAACTAAGGGACATAGACATTTATAAAGGTTATTTTGTGTGTTATTGAGCTAAAAGCAGTGACATTTGAGTTAGCCGTATATGAGCATCAACATGCTTAGTTACCATTGTTTGTTTATGAATGTGTTTTTTATTTGTATACTTATGCTCCTTACTTTTTTGAGGTTTGTATTTTGTAGTTGTATTGACAGTTGTTTTTTATATGTCCAAAGATGATTTGTTTTAATAAATATATGTTTTCTTATACGATTGTATCTTTCTATATAATTCTAGATTATCGCCCATATGGAAGCAGATTGGCATGCCCTAATGTTCCATAGGTAACTAGTACGTTTATGCAAGTAAATAAGTTCATAACTCTTGTCTATAATGCAGGCAATTAACTGCAATGACAAACAATAGCGCGACTACATCTCTCGGCTATTGAGAGCTCAGTCCTGTTACTGTCATTAATTTGATATTTTAAACGAAAAATGACATTTTACAGTCAAACAGATCTCACCATAGTAACCTGCATTATATTGCATTTTGGACAAGACCCTTTTTTTAAATAAATATCTTGTCAAAGTGTACATATTTCTTAATTGTATTGTGATTTCGTCCCTGAAATAGAAAGTTTTCAGTAATCTGAATGGCAATTATGATATAAAACAGAATTGTTTTAAATATGACATAATCTGAATGAAAAGAGGGACCAAAATACTACTCATATATGTGCAAACTGTTGCATATTTGTAATTGGAAGTATTATATATAGTAACAATTTAGTCAGTAACAGGACTGAGGAAAATATCAAAACATGAAATAAATAAACAGTCATAAAATAATAAATGGCATAGCTTGAGATGGCCCAACACAATTTCTTGTCATGTTAAGATGTCTTCATTCAAAGGGTATTGAAAAAAAACCGTTTGAAACAATTATATTTTTCAAATTTTTAAAGTTGAAAAGGCACCGATTTAGTGGAATGACCCCTACACACATTTCTATCATACATTTCAGTTTTCTACTAATAAAGGTTTCTAAGTCTTTCCAAAAATAATCTTGAGTAAATACAGTGAAAAAAACAATGCAAAATAGTTTATTTTTCTTGTGCACAAAATTTACAGGTATATGAAATATTAAGGTTAAGTCTTTCCAAAAAAGCTTAGCAGGATAAATCCTGTGAAGCTTTTTGTAAGACACTTCCTGTCTTAAATAGATATGTTTTGAATTAATTATGGGAGTGACGACTAGATATTATTGAGAATAATACGAGTTCATTTAAGTCTTAATAAAACTGTAAGGGTGTGTGTGACCCTGTAACCTCAATCAGTTCAATGATCCCTCATTGCTAGTAAGTCCACACCCATGTCTCTGAATAAGAGCCAGCTCTGTCCAGCTCCACTGCCTCCAATATGGGGAATCCATTCCTGTTCCACCTCAGCAAGAACCACATGGATCCATTTCAACTCCGTCCAAGGACTCCCAAACGTTAGTCTGACCTTAAAGTTTCCATATAACATGCCAACAGACAGACTTTACTAACAACACCAATTATTGTGTTTTTTGTTTGTATATTATAATTGTAGGCAGCCATCGTCTGGGTGGAAAGTTTGACTAGTGTCTTGTGCTGTTTAATGTGTTTAAAGACACCTGTGCTTTCTAACAAGATCAACTAAACTATGAATAATTATTTGTTTTTAGCACTTTCAAGTAATATTTCTTCAAATTCTCATTTGTGTACTGTTGAATGTAATCAAATATTACTAACTAAACACAACTGTCCTCACTTTAAAAAGTGATCGGTTGACTTATCTTAAAGTGAGGAAACCTGTTGCCTTAAAATTATTAAGCAAATAAATTTCATGCATACTTGAAAAAATTAAGTTGTGAACTTGACAATTACACACAACTTAATTTTTTCAATTACGTTTATTTACTTAACAATTTTAAGGCAATGGGTTTCCTCACTTTTTTAAGTTAATCCAACTGATGAGTTTTTACACTGCTTATGTATAAAACTTTTGCATGTACAAAATTAAAATAATAAAGGGACAAATTATGTTTTCAGACCCATGAGGTCATCAATGCAATGACATATAGGGTGAGTTCTGATGCAACATCATTTTTAAATGTTGCAGGTATTTGTAGGTAAATGATCACATACATTGTGAGAGAAAATATATTTTTGATATTTTTAGTTTTGTTCAAGGTGTTTAAAACAAGTGTTTAAATAAAGGTAAAATAAGTGGTAAGATATTTATTATAAAATGTCACATCATACATATAATAATTGTATTTTAACAACAGTTTTCACTCTAGTAAGTTGATGATTTCTATTATTGTAGAAAATGTAACGTACTGCCTGTTAACATCTCTCTGTTAGACATGTTAACAGCCTATAAATGTCTTTTTGAACTGCCAGCACTTCATATTTCAACAACTTGAAGAATCTGACCATTTATATTCATATCAATTGTATGTTGACAGCCACCGGAACTTACTGTCATTCATCATTTTCTATTTTATCAGTATCTCCTTCAGAGAGACAAGCAAAAACGATTAAACATTTTTTGAAAGGAAATGAATCAGCATATTACTGATATCTGAAGGATCATGTGACACTGAAGACTGGAGTAATGATGCTGAAAATTCAGCTTTGACATCACAGGAATACATATTTTAAATTATAATAATAGTTCACATTAGTTTTAACTGCATTTTTGATCAAATTAATGCAGCCTTGGTGAGCATAAGAGACTTCTTTCAACAACATAAAAAAAATCATTGCGACCCCAAACTTATGAACATAGTATATATAAATATGATTTATAACTGTTCAATCAAGACGTCAGACCAGGCCGATTCAGCGTGGGTTCCAGTATCTATACCTATCCTAATTAAAAGAAATATGAGTGCATATGCATAAGGTTTTGACTAACTGTCTTTCTGTATATGCAAACCCTTAGCATGGAAAGTATGCAAAGATTTATGCATGCAGGCCCTGGTCTCGGTTTCATCATGAGTGTTGAGAGTGATGAAAGTCTGAGCACTTAAAGTCCATGTGTAACAGGAGCACTCTGGTTTAATTTAGCTATGGCAGTCTTGCAAACAGGCCCTGCACTCTTCATTTGATACGCCACACATACCGCTGACAGCAGCACTCAGCATCTCTAACAAACAACCCAGTGACACTTCAAAGTCTCTAAAAATATTTATTATTATTAATATATTTTATATGTAAAAGACACATCGCACCCTGCTTTTAGAGAGAGGCACATTCACTCAAATACTCATTCAGTTCCACAAACGCACGTGTCGTACACAAAAATAGATCTGATGTGCATGTCAAGTTGCCCACAGATACAAAGTTGGGGGGAAAAAAGACATGCTCCCTGTCAAGACTTATTACTTTTCTTATAAGGGTACACGGAGAAACCGTCTTGTCAAAATTTAAATGGATAGTTCACCCAAAAACAGAAAATCCAAACCTGAATGAATTTCTTTCATCTGTGGAACACAACTGTTTTTGTCCATACAATGTCAATGGGGTCCAAAACAACCACAAACTCTTATCAGTTATTTTATTTTTATACTATTAAAAGTATTCATATTTTGAATTAGTTTTTCATTTTCATGTTGAGGTTTTAGCAATTTTCTTGTGCTTTTAAATTTTAAAAAACATTTCTATTTAGCTTTCATTTATAGTTTTAATTTTAGTAACGTTAGAACTTTAACTTATTTCAGCTAGTTCTAATTTTCGTTTACGTTTTTTAAGATACATTTTTTATTTAATATTTATATTTTAAATGATTTCAGATAAAAAAAAAATTACATTAACTATAACAACTCTGACTTTGATTGTATGGTCAAAAAATCATTTTCAACATATATTCTTTTGTGTTCCGCAGAAGAAAGTCATGCATTGTTTGAGTCAACTATTGTTTTAACTTTCAACTTAAAGCCAGATAACTAGACTGGTGATTTTCAATCAGGCAGCATTTCATTTCATTGTGATTTTTCTGGCAGTTTGAGATCTAATGCTGGCATTTTCAAGTTCAGATGGGTGATGGCCTTCTGCTGAAGGAGTCTGGGACTTTTCTTTCCTCGCTAAACTGCTGCCATTGAGCGTGCTGAAAGAGACCCACTTCAAATGAAATGCCCTGGAACCCTTTTGGTGCTCCTCAAGTGTACCTTATGCTAAAAGAGGGGAGGAAAAGTGGCACACATACACAGTCCTTTCACAAGGCAGAGTGAAGGGGAACAGTTGGCAGACAGTTTTTACTGCGTAATTGACCTTCGCACATCGCTTTCCAAACACAGCCCTATATTTTTGTATATTTTCTATTCTGTTCCTTGGCAATGCGAAAACGCAAACTTTGGTTCTGCAGAATGTGAGTGTGTATATGTGAAAATGTAAGTGAGTGTGTCTGTGTTGCAGTGGGTGGAGCGTCACAGTCTGTGTCCTGTGTTCACTTCATTAGATTTCAAGCATCCAATAGGGAGCCAGGACTGTTTTTCACATTACAGCACCTGTGATTTCCATTAACACAACATATAGTGCACTACACACACACATATTCACATACTGCATCCCATAAACCAACACACACCTATACAGTCACGTACAGAGTGCACAAGCACGGTTATACAACACAAATATACATCGCATATGTACACACACACACAGTTCATTTACAACGGCACCGTTAGTAACTTAAGGCACGTTACACACACTTCCAGCCATTTTTATTAAGTACTGTGTCCTTTATATCACATAACCAGTTTGAGAGTCTTGACGCAAGTGTGTATTCATGCCAACGAACAGGCATTTTGTGCGCTGAATTGATTCATTGTGTTCTTCTTGTGACTTCAATTCAAATTTATTTCCTACGATGGTCCCATTGGCATTCACATGGTAATTGGAGGGTATTTCTGATCCCCGGACACACTGGCCACGCTGGTTGGCGGAGGGTACGGAGACTGCAATGGGCGGTATCCCGCTTGAGTGGGGTCTAGGAAAGCTGGACCCGGAGAAACGGGGTGGGCGAAACTGATGTACTGAGGATGCAGGTACTGGCCTTGGTGAGGAAGAATTTGAGTGGCCTGCTGGCAGTTTAGCACTGAGAAGTTGGTGGGCATGTTCACGTACACGCTGGCATCTGGCGGCAGGCAGCACGAGGCCTGGGCGCGTAGCATGGGGACGGGCGCAGGACGGGGAGCGGCGGGAGGCGCCGAAGAGCTGGAGGAGGTGGCCGTGCTCGATTGACGGGAGGACGAGCCTCGTGACGTACCCGTGCTGGCCATCATGGGAATCGTCTCGAGGACACGGACGCTGCTGGACCCTCCTCCTGAGCCGCCACCTGACGTAAGCTCCTGTTTGGGACGTAGACAGCGGCAACAGCACACGGCAACTACGGAGCCCACCAGCACGAATGCCACGAAGACCGAGCCAACGATCAGGAAGGGCACGTAGATGGGTACTGTAAAGCAGAAGCAAGAAAAATATGACTCATTAGAGAAAAAATTATATATATATATATATCCTAAAATAAAAGCTGCACTGTTTACACTACGTGAATAGTGTAGGAGAATGACATGGAAGAGAAAAGATTGTTGAATAAAGTCGTTATTTTTGGGGGGGGTTTGCGCACAAAAAGTATTCTCGTCGCTTCATAACATTAAGGTTGAATCCATAGACAGTAAAAGAAATGGACACAGCGACCCCATAGACTACAATGGAGAAAGGTTAAGTCAATTAGAAGCACTCACTTCCTAATTGCCAAGCGCACTGCGCAGGCTCAAACTGAGCTTGATGACATAGATGTGACGTGAGCAACCTGTCTCACAGTTGTACGTCTTCTAGTAGCTGTGCCAAGAGGAATCTGAATCATTCCCTTCCGAATCATGCAGAGCCGGAGATCGTGAGTATCAGCTGTTCATGAGCTCGCAGCAGGAGCAACTTCTCCCTTGACTTTATGCCTCCACGTCCCCCCGATTGCGCGTGAGCTTCTACTTCTGTCTATACGGTAATTTCTCTACGTGTTATGACGCAATCGTTAGCCTATCTTTACAAAAACTGCTTCTACGGGGCCACAACGTAAGATACAAGGTAATGGAGCCTTTTATACATCGTCATGTTTCTTTAGAAATAAACAATGGACAAATGGAGTCTTTAAATGCCTCGGATGTAAAGTTATTCGCTGTCAAAGTGACGCCAAAATGATTGGGAGTCAATGGAATGCTAACAGCAGGTAAAGGCTTGTTAGCCAATGGCGGCCCCTGGGGAGACTTCAGTTCCCGGCTGGTGGATTACCCCCTTGGTTGAATCACTGTAGTCACATGGACTATTTTAATGATGTCTTTACTTCCTTTCTGGGCCTTGAAAGTTGCAATGACGTTTGCTGCCTATGGCTGGTTGGTTCATAAAGCTCTCGGATTTCATCAAAAATATCTTTATCTGAGTTCCGAAGATGTACAAAGGTCTTATGGGTTTGGAACGACATGAGGGTGAGTGATTACTGACAGAATTTTCTTTTTTTTGTGAACTATCCTTTAAGTAGCTTTTATAAACGTGCCTTATAAAAACATTACCGGTGTGCATTTTGAGACAAAATAATGGCACTGACATATTTTAAGATATGTCAGTGCAAGCTGCTTTCAGTTAAAACATTTCAAACATGCATTTTACCCTAGGACTAGCTTAAATCTTGCTTGTGGAACTGGGGCTAAGTCACATACTGTAAACTCTGATTCAGGTGTCACAAAACTAAAGTACACCTCACAATAACGGTTCATTTCAAATAGAACATGAGTAAAAAATGACTCGCGGTTCAGACTCCACTCCGCTAAATAGAGAGCTAGACGTCATTTGGCTCTGAGCACCACTTGGGAATTTTTCTAACAGGGTTATTAAAACATAACCTGTTCATAAGAGACATTTATTCGTAAATCGAACATCGTGGCTTGTGCATATTCATCGCAGTATAAAGGAAATAGACGGTTTCAGATAAAACCATACTCGCACAGAAAGCTTGTATAGATTTTAAAATATTGTCATTGGTTTTATTTTTTATCGCATTTGAAATCAGTAGTCGCATTCTGGAGGATGGATGTAGGTGGATGTTTACTGATCCAAGCAAAAAGAACCAACCCAAATATGGCTCGACTCCCTGCCTTTAGTGTTATTCTTTGGGAATTTGTTTGCCCGTTTTTACCATCCATCAGTCAAAAATCTGAAAGAAAAACAAGCTGCCCAAGATTTAAGGTACCGTTCATAAAGTGTGCGTTAAAAATGTGTGCTTGTAATACAACCTTTTAGGTCATCCAGCTGTATTCACTGCTATTGATACTAGAAAATGTAATGTTATAGTATCAGGCTTCAAATTACAAAAATAGAGAAAAGTGCTGGATGGTAGCACACTGGAGGACTTAGGGGAGTTTTGTTTGTGCGTAGCCCTTGAGCAAAGTTTTTCCGTCACTTTAGAAAGCTCATATCCGTTTTGAATTCCACTATGCATCTAAAGCAATTGTCCTTCCGCAGCCTTAAGGAAGACTAGGATATCAGTAGTGTGATTGAGCTGCATGTAACTTTTACACCTTTAAAAATAACAATAAGCAAGTTTGAAGCCTAAAGCATTGCTGAACCTTGTTGATGTGTCACAATATTCCACACATGTGTATCTTTAAATCACAGAACAGAGCGCTCGCATGTTTCCACCCCGCTCACAGATGGGTAACCTGCTGGCCCATGTGAGATGAAGGGATTTGGAGAGAGAAGCAAAAATGAAAGACGAGATGTTGCACCAGTGACTTGTCCCCAGGGGTCCAGGGCCCCTCATTAACACTTATTAAGACAGTTTTGATCTGCTCTAATCTCCTGCAACCAGCGGTGACCTCTCTGGGCTCACTGCCTGACCATGTGCATGCTTTTTCCAACCGGTACCTCTGCTTTATAGCTTAATTTGACATCTGATCCCCTGAGGGAAGCTTTCTGCATTTGTTTTGTTGCATCTCTCACCCTCTGAAATTAAGTTGAATTGAATGATATAAAATAGCCATGCAAACTGGCTTTTGATTTTATTAAAGGAGCAAATCAGTCTCCACTTCAGCCATAACTTAAAAAACAGCCATTGTTTAACAATTTATTACTACATTATTAAATCAAACATGATTGCTGAGCAAAAAAATGACAGGGGAGTCATTTTTACAGGAGCTCTTTTGTGCTTTGGTTGTTATTACTATAACAGTGGAATTTTTCAGTAAATGACCTGAATTTTGGCAAGCTTTGAGTTTGCGTGCATGTTTTGAAAATCACTGCTTTTTTGGCAGTTGAAACACGAACACCCCCCCCCCCCTTTTTTTTACTCACTATTCACAGAAAAACAATAGAGAATCTGTTACTACAGGTTATTTCCATTGATTTATTGTTCCTGAGTGACATTACGCTTTTTCCTGTTATAATCCAAAGTGTGTTAGTGGTAACAAAAGGTGTCTAATGAGAGTCAAGCCAGGACTTTTTCAATAGTTTTGTTAAAGCATGTAAAATATGTATTTTTTTTAAATTCTTTGTATCATTTAGAAAAGCACATCCTTTCAAAGAAACTAAATCAAAAAGAGAAAGATAAAACTATATAGGATCGTTGAAATCAAATCAAGAATGTTATTAGTGGATCCAGCCAATGTATCAGTGAAGTTCACATACAGGACAACAGCAAGGCCCCCTCATGTCCTTAAAAGGTTTGGGCCTTAACTTGAATTCACACCTGTTGCATTATTGTCCAAATGGAGCCAGGCCTTCAACTGCCAGACAAGCTCTGTCAAACTTCAGAGCAGACCACCATTTCCTCTTGCTTTTCAGATATGCATCATTAGAAGTGTCTAAAAACCTGTTTCTAATGTACAGTCTTTATTTCACTGCTGTTTTTGTCTGTTGGGTTGGTCAATTTTGGCCTATGTATTATGTTTGAACAGTTTTCTCAGGACAAAGACAATGTTCCAACTCAGCACAAGCTGTCACGTGTTTTGTTTTAAATGTTATAATTACTGGTGTAATTCATCTGAAAAAGTCTATAATGTGCAATAATTTGTGCATTTTATTGCAGGTTTCATCATTGTGACAACACGCTTTGTTATTTTGTTCAATAAACTGTTGCATTTTTAGGGTTAGTAACGATGGAATTATCCGAACCTATATAAAAATGCAGCTACTCTTATTCACTGGACTAAATAGTGTGACAACAATTAGTCCAACTTTTAGTTCAGCTGAGGTGAAATTAAGGGACTCTATTTGAATTCAAAATTTTTGAGCTTACACAAAGGCAGAGGAAATGATGCACTGGCTTGGCTTTATGAACGAGGCTGTCAGCACATCGCACTGGGGATCCGGTCAAGTCTGAACTTGATCCTCGTGGGGAACCGGACGACTGGAGATTGCGCGCGAGTTACTGTGCTAAGGCCTATTTATAACTTCGCGCAGTACAATTTACCATTTGTGAATTGTGAGTGAGTGGACGGTTAGGTGCCAATTTGGATCCCAATTTAACTGCAGCTGTCAAAACCTGGATAGCAATGGCATTTGACCCTTATATTTAGGGGCGAGAATCGTTGACGATTCTGGTTCAGTACTCAGCATTTACAGTCCTCAACAGTATTTCTAAATTATATAATTTCAGATTTCAACAAAACAGCTATAAATTATTAGAAAGAAATAAAACAATAGTTTCTAAATAATCCAATAGGCCTATTTGTTATGCCATATATGGGGTGCGGCTAGACATTTTGGGCCCTATGAAAGAATATGAGGTTGGGCCCCCTACTGCACCCATTCCATTAATAAAATCGATCTCTGGGGGCCCAAAAGTGTGTGGGCCCTTAGAATCGTCCTAACTTTCCCCCCCTTAGCGGCGCCCCTCTCTCTCTCTCTCTCTCTCTCTCTCTCTCTCTCTCTCTCTCTCTCTCTCTCTCTCTCTTCTCTCTCTCTCTCTTTCTCTCTATATATATATATATATATATATATATATATATATATATATATATATAAAGCTAACTGATTAGGTTCATGCATGGATTTATTTAGATTAATTTAATTTATATATATATATGCTACGTATTTCACACAACAACAAAAAAACTCATAATGTGTGTCTTTAACTACTGACTTTTACGACACCCACACAGTACACGGTTAATTTCGAGTCGGAAATGACGAGTCCGAATAAAGGATTAGTTCACTTTTAAAAAAACTTTTGCTGATAATTTACTCACCCCCATGTCATCCAAGATGTCCATGTCTTTCTTTCTTCAGTCGAAAAGAAATTAATGTTTTTTTTGAAAACATTCCAGGATTTTTCTCCATATAATGGACTTCAATGGGACCCAAATGGTTCAAGGTCCAAATGACAGTTCAGCTTCAAAGAGCTTTAAACGATACCAGACGATGAATAAGGGTCTTATCTAGCGAAACCATCGGTCAATTTAAAAATAAATAAAAAAGTTTAAGTTTTATTAGCACAAATGCTCACCTTGCTCTGTTCTGTGATGCACGTTCGTGACTCTCCTGTTCGAACTCGTTCATCAAAATGAACGAATCTTTTTTCGAGTCATTTAGTTCATTTCGTTCGTTGAATGAATGAAATGACTCGAAAAAAGACTCGTTCATTTTGATGAACGAGTTTGAACAGTAGAGTCACGAACGTGCATCACAGAACAGAGCAAGGCGAGCATTTGTGCTAATAAAACTTAAACTTTTTTATTTATTTTTAAATTGACCGATGGTTTCGCTAGATATGACCCTTATTCATCGTCTGGTATCGTTTAAAGCCCTTTGAAGCTGAACTGAAACTGTCATTTGGACCTTGAACCATTTGGTTGCCATTGAAGTCCATTATATGGAGAAAAATCCTGGAATGTTTTCATCAAAAACATTAATTTCTTTTCGACTGAAGAAAGAAAGACATGGACTTCTTGGGAGACATGGGGGTGAGTAAATTATCAGCAAAAGTATTTTTAAAAGTGAACTAATCCTTTAATTCATAACGGCTCCAAAAGTGATTCACTAAAATGGCTTGTTCCTAAGATTCATTTGCTCGGGAATAATGGCCTCGTTCTAAATAAGAAGCGCTTCGTTTCCATTCTGCTTGGATGGATTGTTGGAGATAAACAGCCAAACAACATTAACCTTAAGCGTGTTTAACCTAATTTGAACACGAAACTCAACCCAATAACTTTCTCATATAGTGGAGCTTTTACTCACAAAACGCCTGAGGGACACAACGAGTGGGTCGATATACGTTACACACTGCTGCTGCTCTGAAGCTATTGAATTAAACCATTTAGACTTAGCTGGAGTACAATTCGATTACACAGTAATTGCCTAATTTGTTTCAGACAGGGGAAGTTACTCTTCCAGAAAACAATGCAGATTTCGTCTCAGCTTACCTGCACCAGAGTTCTTGTCGTCCTTGTTCTCAGTGTTGGAGTCTTGTGTCTGTTTATCGTTATCACACGAGCCCTGGTCCAGCCGAGCTTCAGTGCTGGAGCAGCAGTACCTGAGCTCGCACTTCCCGCAGCAGATGATGGCCTCGGCGCTGTCGAAGCGCTCCGGGCACTGAAAGCCGTCTCGCCACGCGCCCTGAGAGTCATGCCAGCCGTGACAGTACTCGCCACTCGCCTTCACGTTAATGATGGTCAGAAGTGTCAATACCACCGTGACGGCCATCGGGAATCCCGTGCATCCCCGCATCCTGTCACAAACCCGTACAACGAAAACACTTCAGGTTTCGGTCAGGACCAGTTAAGTTAGTGACTTGGCAAATTAAACTAATACAAGGAGGAGACGCTGTGAAAAGGAACCCAACTAACAACTTTGGAAATGTCATTGGGCAGAGAAATTCCCAGTAGGGGTAAAATCTTTGCGTGGCAGGGGGAGCTGCCACTCGACCAGTCACGGATATATGCGCCTGCCACTAAACCAGTCACAGATATTCGCGCCTGCCACTAAACCAGTCACAGATATTCGCGCCTGCCACTACATTATATGCGCCTGCCACTCGAACTTAAACAATATGTAAGATATGTTTTTAAACCAAATGCAGCGCATATCCCCTGAAGCCAGCGGGAGCCAGAACGGTACGCACAATAGGTCAATATTCACCATTAACCAAACGCTTTTCGCCTGCCTTTTAACTACTGTACCCACTTTTTTTAAATCCTGAGCACCAGTCTCTTCTCTCGTGACATAGGCTTGCGCCTGCCTCAAAACCTCTCACTGTTTTAATATACCAGACGAACCCACAGATTTTTTTTATTCAGATCTTTTTGCCCAGGGAGCACGTCTCGGCTCCCGCCTGGGCTACTAAAGCGTCACACCTGCGGCCTGCCACAAGATCTCTCACTGTTTACACCTACCAGACACTGCTAATGATACACAAGAGCACACAGACAGTGCAATACACATCTTATTTACCTTTTTTTCATCTGATCTTATATTTTATTCGCTCTTTTTATCCATATATGGGAGCGTCCTCGTTGCTCTATTAAGCGTCGCGCCATCAGCAAAACCTGCCACAAGATCTCTCACTGTTTACACCTACCAGACACTGCTAATGATACACAAGAGCACACAGACAGTGCAATACTGATCTTATTTACCTTTTTCTCATCTGATCTTATATTTTATTCGCTCTTTTTATCCATATATGGGAGCGCGCTCGTGGCTCTATTAAGATCGCGCTATCAGCAAAACCTGCCACAAGATCTCTCACTGTTTACACCTACCAGACACTGCTAATGATACACGAGAGCACACAGACAGTGCTATACAGATCTTATTTACTTATTTCTCATCTGATCTTATATTTTATTCGCTCTTTTTATCCATATATGGGAGCGCGCTCGTTGCTCTATTAAGATCGCGCTATCAGCCAAACCTGCCACAAGATCTCTCACTGTTTACACCTACCAGACACTGCTAATGATACACGAGAGCACACAGACAGGGCAATACAGAACTTATTTACCTTTTTCTCATCTGATCTTATATTTTATTCGCTCTTTTTATCCGTATGGGAGCGCGCTCGTTGCTCTATTAAGATCGCGCTATCAGCAAAACCTGCCACAAGATCTCTCACTGTTTACACCTACCAGACACTGCTAATGATACAGGAGAGCACACAGACAGTGCAATACAGATCTTATTTACCTATTTCTCATCTGATCTTATATTTTATTCGCTCTTTTTATCCATATATGGGAGCGCGCTCGTGGCTCTATTAAGATCGCGCTATCAGCAAAACCTGCCCCAAGATCTCTCACTGTTTACACCTACCAGACACTGCTAATGATGCACACAGACAGTGCAATACAGATCTTATTTACCTTTTTCTCATCTGATCTTATATTTTATTCGCTCTTTTTATCCATATATGGGAGCGCGCTCGTGGCTCTATTAAGCGTCGCGCCAGCACTCACTCATGAGTTGAGTAAAGTTGGTAATAAATTCACAGATTCGAACTTCCCGGGTCAATAACTCCTCAGCTAAACATTGTTACTACACAAATTACACCTCTTTTCAATCGTAGTAGTAATGTAGACAAGCAGCTACAACCTATTTTCCCTCAAAACGAGCTTTCCTTCGCAGTGGATAAAATACATTGATCTCTATGCGCAGGCTGAAGTGCAAATCCCGAAAATCCCCAAATTCAGTTTACACACCACTGCTGTTCTGTTGGTTATACTACAAGACTTATTTTGGGGAAAAAATGTTTTTAACTGTATACAATTGTAAATTTATAATTCTTGTGAAAATATTCAATAACTTCACTGTAATTCACTGTATTTTTGCCAAATTCAGTTTACACATCACTGCTCCCCTGCTGGTTATACTACAACACCTAGTTTGGAAAAAAATATTTTTGCATATTTTTTATGATTTATATTTATGAAAAATATTCAAAAACTGTTATGCACTGCATTAATGCCTTATTCAAATACATCACTGATGGACAGTAACTTAAAGTTATTGCTTTAGCAAGAAAAACATTTTTTATGTATATATATACATTTTTAAAAATCTAAATCATAAGGAATATGCAAAAATATTGTTGTAGTAGGCTAACCATCAGGACAGCAGTTATGTGTAAACTGAGTTTGGCAACAATACAGTTAAGTTATTGGATTTTTTCGTAATGAAAATCATCAAATTTATAAATGTACAATTGTATATAGCCTACAATTAAAAATATCCCTTTATCCCATAAATATAAATCATAAAATGTATGCGAAAATATTTTTTTCCCCAAAATAAGTGTTGTAGTAGGATAATCAACAGGACAGCAGTGGTGTGTAAACTGAATTTGGGGATTTTCGGGATTTGCACTTCAGCCTGCGCATAGAGATCAATGTATTTTATCCACTGCGAAGGAAAGCTCGTTTTGAGGGAAAATAGGTTGTAGCTGCTTGTCTACATTACTACTACGATTGAAAAGAGGTGTAATTTGTGTAGTAACAATAATGTTTAGCTGAGGAGTTATTGACCCGGGAAGTTCGAATCTGTGAATTTTTTACCAACTTACTCAACTCATGAGTGAGTGCTGGCGCGACGCTTAATAGAGCCACGAGCGCGCTCCCATATAGGATAAAAAGAGCGAATAAAATATAAGATCAGATGAGAAATAGGTAAATAAGATCTGTATTGCACTGTCTGTGTGCTCTCAGCAGTGTCTGGTAGGTGTAAACAGTGAGAGATCTTGTGGCAGGTTTTGCTGATAGCGCGATCTTAATAGAGCAACGAGCGCGCTCCCATATATGGATAAAAAGAGCGAATAAAATAGAAGATCAGATGAGAAAAAGGTAAATAAGATCTGTATTGCCCTGTCTGTGTGCTCTCGTGTATCATTAGCAGTGTCTGGTAGGTGTAAACAGTGAGAGATCTTGTGGCAGGTTTTGCTGATAGTGCGATCTTAATAGAGCCACGAGCGCGCTCCCATATATGGATAAAAAGAGCGAATAAAATATAAGATCAGATGAGAAAAAGGTAAATAAGATCAGTATTGCACTGTCTGTGTGCTCTTGTGTATCATTAGCAGTGTCTGGTAGGTGTAAACAGTGAGAGATCTTGTGGCAGGTTTTGCTGATAGCGCGATCTTAATAGAGCAACGAGCGCGCTCCCATACGGATAAAAAGAGCGAATAAAATATAAGATCAGATGAGAAATAGGTAAATAAGATCAGTATTGCACTGTCTGTGTGCTCTCGTGTATCATTAGCAGTGTCTGGTATGTAAACAGTGAGAGATCTTGTGGCAGGTTTTGCTGATGGCGCGACGCTTAAGAGCAACGAGGACACTCCCATATATGGATAAAAAGAGCGAATAAAATATAAGATCAGATGAGAAAAAGGTAAATAAGATCTGTATTGCACTGTCTGTGTGCTCTCGTGTATCATTAGCAGTGTCTGGTAGGTGTAAACAGTGAGAGATCTTGTGGCAGGTTTTGCTGATGGCGCGACGCTTAATAGAGCAACGAGGACACTCCCATATATGGATAAAAAGAGCGAATAAAATATAAGATCAGATGAGAAAAAGGTAAATAAGATGTGTATTGCACTGTCTGTGTGCTCTTGTGTATCATTAGCAGTGTCTGGTAGGTGTAAACAGTGAGAGATCTTGTGGCAGGTGTGACGCTTTAGTAGCCCAGGCGGGAGCCGAGACGTGCTCCCTGGGCAAAAAGAGCGAATAAAAAAAATCTGTGGGTTCGTCTGGTATATTAAAACAGTGAGAGGTTTTGAGGCAGGCGCAAGCCTATGTCACGAGAGAAGAGACTGGTGCTCAGGATTTTAAAAAAGTGGGTACAGAAAAGCGTTTGGTTAATGGTGAATATTGACCTATTGTGCGTACCGTTCTGGCTCCCGCTGGCTTCAGGGGATATGCGCTGCATTTGGTTTAAAAACATATCTTACATATTGTTTAAGTTCGAGTGGCAGGCACATATAATGTAGTGGCAGGCGCGAATATCTGTGACTGGTTTAGTGGCAGGCGCATATAACGCAGTGGCAGGCGCATATATCCGTGACTGGTCGAGTGGCAGCTCCCCCTGCCACGCAAAGATTTTACCCCCTCTCGAAATTCCGAGGTTAATTCAATAGATCCAGCAGAATTGCTCCAGACAAGTATCCAGTGTTTCCGTCACAAGACTTCCAGTAGCTTTGTTTCGGATTGAATGAAGAGACGACACATATGAAAACGCATAACAGCCATAACCGATTGAGTTTTGTGCACATAAACCATAATATCAGAATATCCCATATTCCTGTGAGAAACCTCCAGGACTTCAGACAAACTTTGCATCAATCCCACTCTGAACGGATCTTCATGTCGCCACTTCTCAAATGTCTTCCCCTGAGAGACGGAGCAACCAGCACTGACTTAACTTGTAATCCATACGCTCAATTCTTCTATGTGTTCTCACGAAATCTTTTTTTTTCTTCCCAGTCAAGGAAGTTTTTCCACATTAATCCATATCATGCTGTTTTCAGGAGATCCAGCTCAATAATATTTAAGAGAGCACTCAACTGCAAGTAGTCAGCTGTCAATATCTCAAGCAGGACTGGACAGCAGTGCATAGTGAGGAATTGATAGACTGAGAGTGACCCACTGACAACTCCTTCATCCAGAGAGGGTAGCTGCTGCTGCTACCCGTCAACCGGCGCATGCGCAGTGTCGTGCTATAGATTAGAACTCTGACTTTTTGCTTCTCCGCCAGTTGCACAGTGCAAACAAGTGTCATTGTATGTTGGCGGGGGCCCCTGGGCGTTTCAGGAGCGGCTTCTGTGCGATGGGTGTTTAGCGGTGCCCGTGGGGATCTCCCTCAGCACAAAAGAGACGGAAACGCCGTATTGTAATGCATTTAGCTCGCCGGTGGCTCACATCCATTAGGGCCCGCAATTAGAACTAAAAGATCGCTTTCTGTGAATAAAAGGACACTATCAACAGCAGACGGACAAAAAAACTACTAAGTTAATATATTAAAAAAAAAAAAAAAAAAAAAAAACAATGAACAATGAACAACATGTTGCATTTAAACCGACATGATAAAAAAAAGGTATGCTATTTATATAGCCTTTAGCAAACGGATAGAAAAATAAATAATACAATATATTTATAAATATTAACACAAATAATGCTAAGATAAATTATGTACAGTAGTGTAATGTAATATTTTATATCATAAATAAAAAGACATAAGGATGCCACTTTAATATTAATGTCATATTTATAGCGAATTACATGCTCTTTACATTTGAACAAATTTAAGCGGGTTACACCCATGAAAATTCTCTCATCATTTACTCACCCTCAAGTTGTTCCGAACCTGTATGATTTTTTTCTTCTGCTGCTGAACACAAAATTATATATTTTGAAGAATGTAATATGGAAGTCAATGGGGTCGATCAACTGTTTAGTTATCGACATTCTTCACAATATTATTTTGTGTTCATATCAACTGAAGAAAGAAATCCATAGGCCTGCAGGTTTGGAACAACATGAGGTTGAGTGAATGATGACAGAATTTTCAGTTTTGTAAAATGTAAAAAAGAAAAAAAAAGGTTCTCAGTGTTATATTACATTTTAGTTTCTATTTAAACACAAGAAGACCTTGTTCTTCGAGCCCTCTACTCTCAAGTGACAAGCTTGCAGAGCTAAATAAAATGTCATTTGAAACAATGGATTTTTTAAGGCGTCAGCGCACTCTTGTGGACAAAATTAAGTATTTCAGGGAACGTTAAAACGCATCAAATAAATACAAAATTAAGCCTATCTATATATAGCTTCTTATGATATTTCCTTACCTTTTTTTTTTTTTTTTTTTTTTTTTTTTTTTTTTTTTTTTAGAAATAATCTAGTCTTTGAGAAACAAAATGAACCGGACTTTTATTTTAAACTGTGTTGTAGCGGTGCTTTTAAATTTGTCACTATCAACGCTTCCTCAATCCTGTTGTTACTACAACACCAACGAAAACAAACGGTAAAATCTTTCTCCGTTCTTTTTCTGTCAGTTTCAGGTAAAATAAGTATATATTTTATCAGTACCAAGCCAACTTGTGTCGGTCATTCATTATAGTACGATTAGCTAGCAGTTAGCCAGGATGTGTTTGAATTTTTAGCATGTAACGTTATGTTCCAAATAATAAGCTTCATATTCGTAATGATACGTTTTTTAAATAATAACAATAATTTCCTTAGCGCCCACTGTTCTGCAAATACAGAAAACTATTCCTGTTCAAGTGCGGACTTTGTCATTAGGTAAACACGGCGTGTATTTGTCCAGCAATAATATGTTTTGTTTCCATAGGTGACTGGCTGTTACTGTGAGATGTCTTTAGTGCGAATAAACCGTCCTTTATATGGTGTGGGTAAAAGACCAGTGCGAACCAAGAAGGTGTCTGCACCAAAGAAAGAATGGGTGGTGAGAAACCAACTTACGCGTTGGTTTAAACCAAAACCATCTTCTTCTCTCTTCTTTGGAAGTGGTGCCTTATATTTTCTCTCTTTTCCTTTTCTTTTAGGATACAGTCAATGATCTTTCATTGCATAAAGCCACACCGGAGGAATTGGTACGTTTACTGTTAAAGTTCAAGTTTATTCTTATGCATTTATTAATATATATTTTATCCTTACATTGATCTCCTCTCAGGCCCGACGTCATGAGATGCACAGATCTCAGAATAAAGTCGTGGCACAGTGGGAATTAAGAGAAAAAGCTCTCACACGCAGAAAGAAGAAAAACCATCCCTCCAGCCCTCCGGGACTTGATCGAGCCCGACTCAACATCATCAGAGAGGTGTGTATGGATCACTGACTGCTCGCAGAATTAAGCTTTGTAATAACTACAGCTGGAAAGAAATTGAACATGTATTAGCCCTATATACTGTATCATATTTGATATGCAGATTTTTATTAGGCCTTGAAGTTATATCAACATGATGGAAATTGGAAACATGACTGAAAAACGCCACATAAACAATGTACTACATGCCTTCTATAGTCTTATTGACAGCTTTTTATTTATTTAATTAAATGTAGTTAATTTTAGAAACTAAAAAGGCCTTTTTTTATTATAATTGTAAAAAAAGGTCCACCTTCAAGTTGTTGTACATGTGTCTTTTTGTTTGGAAATCTTTAGTGATTTTTATAAACTAAATATAAGAATAAGTATATTTAGTCTATGTTGTTCGTAATATATCAAGATGAACACTTACTGGACTGAACTTCGGCAACTTAGTTTTACTTAATTATCCATACATCACTTTTTTTATTTCTTTTTTTTTTTTTTGAAAAAAAGAATAATGTTAAAACATGAGTATAACATCAGGCTTTTGATGAATGTTTATTTCTACTCTCAGTTAATTGTATTAATCTCTCAATCATCATTGCATTGCATTATATGTTTTGCCCCCACAATACAAAATACAGAGCTTTGATCATAAAACAAATAATTTAATTACCATCATTTAAGACTAATTATTATGAGATATGGAGTGACAACTAGTATTTATCTGCAGTTTATGTAAGTAGTCTACTGTTATATAAATCTTGCTATATAAACGTATTTTTCATTACATTTTACTTTTTGGCCATATATATATATATATATATATATATATATATATATATATATATATATATATATAATATATATATATATATATATATAAATATATATAATAAATAAATATATATAATATATATAATATATATATATATATATATATATATATATATATATTATTATTTATTTATTTTATTTATAGTAGTAGTAGTATTTTTTTATTTTTTTTTACAATGTTATTTTTATTATTTTTTTGAATACGTTTTTTTTTCATACTCGAGTATGAACTCCACATTCTCCTATAATGTATCATACTATAGTCATAACATCAGCCTCATATATCAGATATGATACCCAACAAAAACACACATGCAATTTTTTTTTACAAGGTTCAGTAAACTTTTCCATACAAAAAAAAATCTGATTTTTCTGACCATTATTTTATGTCAGGGTTAAAACAAGCTCATATTAACATTTTGTTTCCACCATTTTACATATCAGATCACAAAAAGATCATGAAAATCTATTTGTTTAGGTGTTTTCGGATCAGTGTCAGTTGCAGGATGTCATTGCACGATCAGACAGAGCTTTGGCTGTGGTGAAAGACCTGTTTGGTGATGCACCCCGTCGACGTACAGGTAGTCCATTCTTGTGCAGTAGAAATTGATGTGCCATTATCTGATTAAACAAGTATTATGTACATATACAAACTCATACATTTTTGTTATAGGCTTCCCCACCATTACCGTGGCACCTGACTGTGAGTCTGACTCTGAGCTTCCTGTTCATCGAAGACCTGATCCTCCAACCCAGCTGTCATTACTCAGCCAGTCTATGATGGATCAGCAGGTACTGTCGCACACGCACCGCCTACAGCTTTTACTCATAAAACTAATAAAACTAGGGCTGTCCCGATTCTTGATTTAAAAAAATCCTAGAAAATTCTTTTTCTAGGCCCTGAATGAGTTGGAGTGTGAAGAAGATCATGATGAAGTCCATGATTCCTCGGTTCCTATGATGCACAGGTGTGAAGGACTGTTCATATCTCCTCAATAAACAACTTCTAATGCTGTTTTGATTGTCTTTAACATGCCTTTTTTTCTTTTCTTTTTAATGCTTGTTTTCAGGAAGAGAAATCAGTGTAGGTCAAAGTCCTTTCCATGGGGTTCAGACCACCCGGAGCAAGATGTACCCCAGACACCATGTAATACTGGAGTCAGAGAAGACCAGGCAGGTAATGAAGACATGAGCTACTTTATATCATTTCAGGTTAGATGTGATGTCACCTTGATGTCATGTTGAACTTTGTTGTTTTATTTTAAACATCTATGCTCCTTTTGCCCAGCCCTCAATGCCACAGTGGCTGTACAGCGTGTAAAAGCCAGACAGACTCATCCTGATGTAAACCAGTCTACCTCACTAGTCAACCAGGTTCTGAACCCAGAGGCTGTTTTCTCTCAACCAGGTAGGACACTCTTATCAGACACTATTTTTTTTAAATATAAGATCATTTGAACGATAATACTTACTGTATACTACTGTTTAGTGGTTTGGGGGTGTTTCTAATAATTTTATTCCGAAAGGATGCATTATATTGCTCAAAAGTCACAGTAAAGACGTGTATGTTACAAAAGATTTCATTATTTCTAAAAAATGTGTCACTGTTTGCATAATATTAAGCAGCACAACTGTTTTTAATATTGGTTATAATAAAAGTTTCTTGAGCATGAATTCAGTATATTATCAGCAAAATAGAAATATATAAAATAGTTTTTTAGACTTGTAATTATTACTGAAAAAACTGTTAAAAAAAGCTTTTACGACCCCAAACTTTTGATTGGTTTGTGTGTGTGTGTGTGTGATACATATAGGCTATACACACACTCGATTGATTTGAATATTCCAATTTAAATATTAATATTAACTTAAATGGTTTTATATTAAATATTATTATGATTATTATTATATATAAAATTCTACACTTAAACATTATATACTGTGCAGCAATAACTGCATTTCATCCAGATAAACCTCGTTTTTTTGTTTGTTTGTTTTTCAGGGAAGAGAAAGTCAGTTCAAGCCAATAGGGGGCGCTCAGGGCATACATCTGTCCTGAATGGTTCAGGGTTGAGCTCTCTGTCAGGAAACCAGTCCAGTATGGAGCTTCTGCAGGGTATGCTTGAGCAAGTGGAGACTGAGCTGGACTCTCTAGACCACCAGAGGCCCATGAGCTCGGAAGCCAGACCGCAACAAGAGAGACAGGGCCTCACCGGCTTCTCTGTGGCTCTAGTGGCAACACTTGGACGTCTAGCCAGACATATCAGAAAAGTGAGGCCACACACAAGTGAAATCCAAAAGTTGTTTTGAAATCGTTCAGTCGAGTCACTTCCTCATTGACATCACTTGCACACAGAGAGAAGAGGAGGCTCTGAGAGAGGCAGGGGAGAGACGGCGGCTAGAGGAAGAGGTGAGGGAGCAGAGGGCTCTGATTGATGCGCTGACCGTGGAGTCACTAACACTGAGGGAAGAGAGCGCCACCCTGCAGGTGAACTATTTGTCCTTATTATCCAGATATTATTTGCTGGTTTGTCCGTTCAGATGCCATTTTTAATGGTGCTTCTTGTTGCTTCCATACAGACGAGGCTGCAACAGCAGATATCTGAACTAGACCAGCGTCTAGATGCTGTAGTACTGGTGGTGGGAAGACCAGATTCTGCAGAACCCCAAACAACAGTTCAAATCACAGACCACACAGTTCAAAGTAACTATCACAAACACTAGATCAACCTATCAGGCACTGTTTTGAAGTATCTCACCATCGATTATTATTTGATCAGGATTGGTTATCTTGAGTATGTATCTGAACAGTGATTAAGAGGAGTGTGTTGTGTTCTATAGAAAGCAGCAATCTGGAGTCTGGCTGTACTGAAAAGGATCTACAGAAACAGGACTTTGTCTCTGCAGCTGTTCTGCTCTCTCCTCCTCGCCAAAGAGATGGTCTGCCTCCCGCTGGTCAGTCTGGAGTGCACAAAGATCCCTCATTCTGTCAATGTACACCAACTAGTGTTGAGGGCTTAAAACCAACGCAAACTTCACTATTGCTGTTGTTCATACTTGCTTACAGTTCAAACTTAACATTGTGGAATCCCCACAAAAATCAACAAAAGATGTACCATACATAAGAATTTGAACAATTTCAACAGTACTTCCCTAGCAACCATTCTGAATCTCTTAGCAAACCCCTTGACAAATACTCCTTAGTGATGAATTTGCAAATATTAGGTTGCAAATTTTTTTTTTAAGAAAAAAAAATAATTACTTGGGCTGCCTGGCAACCACTCAATCACCTTAGCATGATGGTGGTGGGTTTGCATGAGCAAAAAAATTACAGGTGCATTGTCCAGGTGTGCTTTCTATAACTTTATCAACAATGACATTTTAATGATTAAGCAGCAACTGAGTTTTGAGGTTAAAACCGTATGTATTTGTGTCTTAGGAAGTAACTCACTTTTTTTTTCTTTTTTGAAAGTTTAAGTTTAAATGACTCATGAATGTGAGTGTGACTCACCAGTATTCTTTCTTAATTTTCCCAGTGTGTCGTCCACATTCACACGCAACCTCACTGCCCTACAGTGGCTCCTATTCAGCAACAGGAAGCCAGGGTTCACTTGAGGACTTCGACATCTCCATATCTCCTTCCTCCTTTGCCAGCCTACCACGGCCCACTCCTCTGCTGGACGATCTCTCACAGGACGCCATGCTAGGGGAGATCGCCGATCTGACCCGTCAGAATGCAGCGATCCGGGCCCAGTTGGGGCAGCACCGTCCGTCTCCTACTGGAGCTTCAGTATCGAGGGAGCACAGCGCAGACCGGCTGTCCTCAACAAATTCTGTAGTTAGACAAGTGTCGCCCTCTACTGAGCCACAGCACACACAGCAGGTTAGTTTTCTCTGGTCTGTTTTTCATGTTAATTATCTCTCAATTTTGTTTCTCATAATTGTGACAACTGTTCAAAAGTTTGTGGTCAATAAGATTTTTTTTAAATGTTTTTGAAATAAGTCTCTAATGCTCACCAAGGCTGCATATATTTGATCAAAAATACAGTAATATTTAAAAATATTCAACATTTTTAATTAAAGAATTAAAAATGGTGCCCTGTTTTAAGCATCATTAATCCAGTTTTCAGTGTCGCATGATCCTTTAGGAATTATTGTAACTTGCTGATTTAGCTCCAGAAAGTGCTTCGTTGTAACATTTTAAACATTTGTGCTGCTTATTGTTTTTGTGGAAACATTGATGCATTAATTCATCAAGGATTCTTTGAGTTTAAAGTTTAAAAAACAGAATTTGCAATTGAAATCCTTTTTAACATTATAAATGCCTTTTACTGTCACTTTTAAATAATTTAATATGTCCATGCTGAATAAAAAGAAAATATCTTACTGACCCCAAATCTTTAAACCTTTTTCTCACATTTGCCAAGATTTATCATAATTGTACCATTTTTATCTCACAATTTACTTTTCATAATTGTGGAGATATGAAGGCACAATTAAGAGCAATAGTTGCAATGTCACAATTGCATATTTATACTAAATATATATATATTAAATAGAAAAAATAGAAAAAATATATATAATAAAATGTGTGTGTATACATGCATACATATATATATATATATATATATATATATATATATATATAATTATTATTATTTTTTAATTATTTTTTTACACACCCTTGACCTTATTCTAAAACATTGCTGAAGAACCACGTTGCTTAGAAGAATTATACATTTTTTTGCTGCTGTGTGTTTATTTTAAGAAATCTGGCCAGGTATATGTATTAACCATTTTATAAAAGCAACACTTCTTGGGGTTTATTGCTTCATTCTAAACCTTCTCACAATTATTCTTGAGGTGGATAAGGCTTCCATAGTACAGAGTGAGTTTGAAAGTGGTAGTTTCTTACACTGACATCTTTTTTTGTTCAGTCTGTTTGTGTAGAGAGATCCTCAACAATGGAGATAGAACAAAAACTGCAGGAGTTGAACCGTCAAAGTGCCGAAGCAAGAGCTAGACTACTAGAGCTCATTGAACAACAGAAGCAGAGCACCTCCCTCAGAGTTTCCCCTGCCATTTCCCCAGTACCTCCTCACTCCAGCAGCACTCATACAGGTGTGTGTGTGTGTGTGTGTGTGTGTGTGTGTGTGTGTGTGTGTGTGTGTGTGTGTGTGTGTGTGTGTGTGTGTGTGTGTGTGTGTGTGTGTGTGTGTGTGTGTGTGTGTGTGTGTGTGTGTGTGTGTGTCTTTAAATGATGCTTATATCACCTCTCAACCTTTGAAATGAGATGTATATGATGACTATTGATGTCTTACAGTTGTTAGGGGGTTTACTCCAGATCAATTTTTAACACTTTCTGAGAAAAGCCATTCACCACAACCCAGTGTAAGCAGTCGAAGGTGAGTTATGAAAAGCCAAGAGCAGATTTGCTTGTAAGATTTGAGATTTTCAACTTGGACTCTGAAAAGCGGTTTAACTACCAGTACAATTACAAGGCATATTCCAAATTAGTGTGTTGCTTTTTACACCAAGCTAAGTGACATTTCTAATGCTCTTTTTTTAGGTCAGCGGGAAGTCTCTCATCACAAAGTTTAGATAGTGTGGAAATCCAGAGCATTGAGAATCAAGTATGCAATATCATTTTTAATGCACCTATAACTATCTATATGTAGTTGTTTTCTGTCAATAACAAGTTATTCATTTTACATATTCATTCTTGCAAACTTGTCTTTTATTTCTGGCAGGTGGAAAAGCTTAAAAGAGAGGGGTGGTTTGCATTGCCATCTCATATCAAGTAACTTGAGGAATATCGTCTATGCATAATAGCATTCCAAATATATTTGACGATCCCTAGTTTGGTTTTAATCACATCCTGGCTGCATCCGTGTAATGCTCATGTTAAGATTCTGTGATGCCTTGTGGGCCTGCCTAAGCATAGGAACTTGCGCAAGGTAACAGGTGTTTGTGTCATCAGATAGATAAATAAACACTAGATGACTTCAGTCTTATTTGCAGACAGTTCAACCTGTGTAATCCTCATATGATGTATTTTAAATATCAATATGCACGTAGACACTCTTGACTGACTGTTCAACTGTTTAATGCATTGTTTTTATTTTTAAAAGTGCACAATACCACAATAAATTTGTATTTCACATTTTTATAGGCATTTTTTCTGATTTTAAGGACATTACAAAAAGCAAAGCGGTCAAAAATGTAACAAAACTAATAGGAATTGACATTTCATTGAATATTCAAGCAACTTTTAGTCTGTAACACTGGTATGGAAACAAAACTAAAGTCTTCTATAATTTTTTCTTACCTGATTTATTGATTCATTTTCAGAAGCATAGCACCATATAAACCACCTAACTATGAGAAGAGTTGATTTTACATGCAGTTACCTAAATATGCTTTAAACTGTATGATTTTAGTTTAAAATCTATATGGTTAAAATTTACCTATTCTTTTTATACTGTATGTAAGACAGAAAGTGTTTTTCACAGTTTTTAATCACTCTTTGTTTCTACACTTAAACAGCTAAAAATGCACTTTTTAAAAGTACAAATATTCCATGTAATCTTTACTACAATGTCATAAAATGAATCTATAAATGTTGAGGAATATTCTTTCAAATACTTTTAATGAAGCTCAGATAACCGTATTTTTAGTCTACATAACAGTCCCTATGTGGCACAGCCCACAGCCTTCCACTCCTATATATGAATTTGACCTCGCACTCTAAACCGTCGCTCTTGACTTTAAAGCAGCAGCCTTCATCCCTGAGCTGAGCAGAGTGTCTCTGGGCCAGCGCCTGTAGCTCATCCCAGCTGCCACTTTCTCCCTCTCTGACCCACACTTTCCCACCTACCTCGACCAGAACGTTGCCACCGCACCACTGCATGTCTCGCAGCCCCTCTGCCTTGAGCAGATACATGCATGCGCAGCGTGGTGCGCACACCTTAAAACGTCCCCTCTCCTCTTCATAGCAAAGGAATGCAGCCGTACCAGAAAGGAAGTGGGTTCTGATGTGATAAAACGCAAGACCTCCTCCACCCCATTATCGATGGCGACAGGCCCGTGAACCCTGTTCACGGAAAACAGCTTTGCGGGGCCGATTATGCGTACAGATTCCAGAATGAACTGGAAGTTGTGTTGCTCTCCGATTTGTAAGTAGCTCTGCAATTCGGATAGGGTCTCCTGTGCAGCTGCATCAGAGAGCCCAGGCCCAGCTGCGCAGGATTAAAGTCCAACACAGAAAGCAAGCGATGTCGGACTCCAGCGTCAAAGGCTTCGGAGTTGAAAGCAGGATTTGACAAGACAAACCGCACATGTTGAGTGACCGTAGCAATGGAGGCGTTAGAAAAGTCAATGGTGGTTCGTGTGGGCTGCACCACTTCTAGGAGACGTGCGATACGGACACAAGCCTCCACGTACTGTCTAGCTAGAGGGGTTGCATCCTGCTCTGAGATGGATGGAACCATGCTGCTAAGAGCTTTACGGATGACCCGTGCAGAGACGCCCTGGAAGGAAGTGACCCGGTGAAGCCTGCTGGGCCTGCAGGAAAACAGCCCCTCGACCGAAGAGGACAGCTGGAGGCCTTCCTGGAGGGGATGCAGGTCTCGTAGCACCTGAGCTAGGACTCTCACGCTTTGCAGCAGACTCTCAGCGTCTCCTTCAGTCCAGCACTGCTCCACTTCCTGCAGCAAAGCAGCCTCCACTCTGCCGCTGGCACTCAGCTGCTCGATCATGCCTAGTATGCCTCCGCTAGGTTTCGCCTCGGGCTCCTCCAGAACCTCTGCCATGCAGTCCCACCACCAGGAAACTGAACATGGCCCACACCATGCGCTGATCCGTGCAGTCACCGGGACACAAATGATCCCAGCTGCGTAAGTGGTCCTGATCGTGCAGGTGGTCCCAGCTGTGCAGGTGACTGTGGATCCCACTGCGGAGGAGAGTCTCAGCCTTTTGCAGCAGCCTCAACAGCAGACACCCCCTTTCAGAGAGCTGGACCCCTACAGATGACATTCATGTTGATTTCATGTAGTTACGAAAAGCTGTTAAGCCATTTTCAATAAAAGATTAAATGTATTATCACGTGGTGTAACTATCAAGTAAATAGAACTTACACCTTCAATACATGTTAATCATTATTTTCAAAAAAATTAATATATTTTTCAAGGTTAAAAATATTTTATTCTTCTATAAAAAAAAATATTTTTGTTCTTTTCTGCATATTTTTGCCAGTTGGTTGCATCACAACTTAATAGTAAAACAATAAAATACTAATACGCATTTAAATTTATATGTATATATAGTATGTAATTGTATTATATTTTCTAAAAAATAATAGATTATGCTAAATACATTTATTTATTAGAGATTAATCATAAGAGGCATATTCAAATCATATGTATTGCATGTAAATGATCCAGACAAAAATAATTGTCATTATTATTGTTATTATTACATAAAAATATGTGACAAATGCCCATTGACATACACTAGACCCTTTCTAAAGATAAAATCTTTTTTTAATTCAAAAAAAGACTTGTCTGTTGATAACAGTAAAGGAAGAAGAAATAAACTGTGTATATGGTTGGTAAAAGATAAAATTCTGTCATCATTGTCTCATCCTCATGTGGTTCCAAACCTGTGTGTCTTACTTTCTTCTGTGGGACACAAAAAAAACATATTTTGAAGAATGTAGGAAACAAACAGTTTTGGTGACCATTGACTTCCCTTGTATAAACAAATTTCTCAAAATATCTTTTTTAATAATCCACAGACGAAAGAAAGTAAAACAGGTTTGGAATGACATGAGGGTAAATAAATGATAGAATTTTAATTTGAGGTAAAATATGCCTTTAAAAAGATAAACAACAAAAAATATGGATCAAACAGAATCTGAGTTCGAGTCCAGATGGATCGGCCATGACTTACACTGAGGGCTGAGTTCTGCCACTCTGCTCAGCAATCTGCCCGCGTCCTGTCGTCTTCTCCATGTACAGGGACACGAGAGCCTCCAGCTGGGCTGAGTCTTCTATTGCGACGCCTTCGAGAAGGTATTCTCTGACCGTCCGACGCGGCAAACCCACCGCCACACCAACCTCACAGACATTAAACCTAATCTCATCCCCCACAGTCAAGCCCAGCTGAGCCATGACCTGCTGCAGGCCTCCTGATGGAAACAAGACCAGACATCGACAACATCAGTTTTGCAAACGTAGATCTTACATTCATTTTTTTGACAGTTAAACTGAGGGGGACCACCGCCCCCACCCCAGAATGCGATAGGGGGGACCTAGGGGGACCTCTGCCCAATTTCACCCACCAGCAGAGGTGTACGCCACTGATTTTGTAAACAATGCAAATTTTGGTTACCTTTTGAGCTAATTTACAAGCCATATACAGTACATTTCTTACCACAAGTCAACAAAAAGGGTAGTGGTGAAATATGAATCACCTGACAGAGGTAAAGCTGCCCTCAGTTGACCTCTGGTTTCCTCCACTGCTATCTGCAAGCTGTTGCCTTCAGACTCTTTATTAAGGTCTTCCACCAAACTATTCACTGAAAAATACAATATTTGAAAGAAAATTTTAAAAAAGTTGACTGATTTTCCAAACTGAAATAGAGTTCTAACAGATGATTATTTTTTTTGAGGCATTATAAAAATAATTATTATAATACTGCATGCATTTAGATCTTCTCCATTTAGATAACAGTTCTACTGACCATTAAGTTCATCGGCTAGCTGTTTGTCCTCATTTTGTAGCGCTGTGTAAAAGCTCTTGCATGCTTTTTCTCCTTTCTTCAGGCAGATGGACAGCAGGGTTTTTGCTTGCTGGGTTGGAATAAGTATGGCTTCGATACTCTCCATCTCCAACTGAGTCAGAATGCCTTTGGAGAAGAGTTCGTAGGAGACCGGAAGAACAGAACAGCCAAGCGTGAGCTCAGAACACTAAACAGAGCCTGCAGACGACGTTCTGCGTGGAGACATGACAATGGTAAGGGCTGGGAGACATTTACATGAACATTTAGTAAATGCTGAGAATATGTAACATCCTACCTGTTGGACTTTGCTGAACAACTGTTGTTTGGGACTGATCTAATATGAGAGCACAAAACGTTTCAGTATTTACATCATGCTACTGCATTTGTGCTTTAAGACTTTATGTAGTCATACCTTCTTCTGTCAACCAGGTTCGTAGACGAGGGTAATGTCTCTTGCATTGCCTCAGACACTCCATGAATCTAGAGGCACCGTTTTCGTCCATCTGAGCGTCAACAATCTCTAGAAGTTTTCGGGCTTTGTTGGGCGGCGTTCGCTCAGCTTCAATTTCATAACAGTTTTCTCTAGAGAGCAGCCCTACAGATATAACACAGTCTAACAGAGGACCCAGGTGGTACAGGGCATCCACCAAAAGCATCTGAGAAGACAGGAGCCGGGCCTTCACAGCTGGCTTCTCCTCTGGTCCTGTAGGGAGAGCGGGGTAAGATGAGCCATTTTTATCCTTAGATTTCAGAATGGTTCCTATCAATTAAAATGATAAGACAGATGTATAACTTCTCCAGGACCAGTATATCTATATAAATACCTATTTATATAGATATACTGGTCCTGTATACTATAATATATATATATATATATATATATATATATATATATTATATATATATATATATTGAAGCAACTTTATATAAAACATTTATGAATAATAATTTTATAATCCCTCTCCCAAGATACGGACGGACATAGATAGATAGGATAGATAGATAGATAGATAGATAGATAGATAGATAGATAGATAGATAGATAGATAGATAGATAGATAGATAGATAAGATATAATAGATAGATAGATAGATAGATTTATTTTAACAGTATCTACACGATAGATAGACAGTTTTTAACAGTAGGCCTATTTCAACATGAAACTATATCAAAACTTACCCGAACTGTGGGGTCTCTCAGGTGAGGAAGACATCACAATATTTTATGGGCATAATTAAAATTCATCTTCAAACTAACAAAAAGAAGTTCATTCAAATGTTTCACTTTCATATTCCACGCGATTTATCCATGTCAGTTCAGTTGATAGAATCCTGACGCGCTGAGACGATGACGATGAGAAGAATCCACAATGACCACAAAGAAAAAGTTTAAATATAGTTTATACTAGCCTAGTTTAATTAATGCAAAGGCTAAACGCCAACGTTTTTCATGAAGTGCCTCGAAGAGTTCCTCAGTGTACCACTTCCTGGAAGTGGTGAGCTGCCGTGACAGCTTCAAGTCTGTCTATGGTCTGAATCAAGTCAGTCAACAAAGTTTTATAGGCCTATTCATAATCAGTATAAATCTCAGCTCCCACGTTCATTAAAAATTCATTTGAAATTAATCCTTAGTGAACGTGGGGTTTTGAGTGGAGAGTCTGATATTGAGATAAAATTATACAGTTAAGCGGACTGAAACTTTGAATATTTAATTATACGTGACCACTTAAAAATAAAAAATACAAAAAATTAATTCAACTGCAAAAAATGTAAAAAGTAAACCTATACAAACAAATAATATTGCAATAATGAATATATATAAATGTAGGCTACTACAACATTTAAAACACATTCAAGCAATTTACCAATATTCAAAAACATTTGTGTATATTTTTTAAATTTTATATAACTATTTTGCTTTTTAGTCAGCAGCTATCAACTTGCAGCATCGCGATTGTTAACTAAGACTATTTTTAAAAATGCAGTAACTAAAGTAAAGCTGAAATAAAATATAAATATTAGATGAACAAGAAATGCTGCCGTGACAACTTACTGAAAATAAATAAGATGAAGTACTAAATTGACTAAAATTGAAATAAAAATAACTTCATAGCCTAACCCCAATTTCTAACCCCCAAAAATGAGCTAACAAAATGACTAAAGCATTACAAAATTACTCAAACGTAAACTGAAAACAAAAAAATAAAGCTCATTTAAAGTACTAATACATTTTATAATAATATATAAATAATATTAAAACAACACTTTCTTGCAGCTCACGGTTACTGAATCTAAGCAGTGCGATGCAAGCTGAGAGACATCTACCGGTGCAGAAGACTGCAGGAACAGGTGAGGCCAGCAGGGGGCGCTTCCATGTGGTTTCCCAATGCCAAAATGTTATGATGGCGACATAACTTTTTTCGTGTGGAAAAAAAATTCTGCGTCCATGGGCTCCTTGTGGTGATCGAAATGAGTTCTCTACTCTCTTTTAATCACTTTGAATGGAAGTGTCAGGTAATGTTTACATAATTTTGATTGTATGAATGTTGTGCTTTAGGAACGGATCCATTTCCGCGTCCCCACAGCTTCCACTGCGCCTTATACCAGGGGGGCACTTCACTGATCACTACCCTATGTAATATGTCCAAGTGGTTTTTGGAAGAGAAGGGATATGAGGAGGAGTAAATATTGAACAAAGTAACTGTGTGCTCTCACAAAGTGGTTGGGAATAGCAGTGCAAAATGCCAGGTTAGGGGTCGTCACGGAAACCCTTCATACACAGGGTGGGGCCCATTGTGGCAAGAACGGTCGAGTGGAGGAGAGGCTGAATGGAGGATTAATCCCACACCAGTGCATCTCAATGCTCCGTTCCCACCAAGAGCCAAGAGCTCATTCCCATGTGCTGGTCTTTATTTCATCCATTCAAGAGTCAATAGGTCTGCTTCACCCCCAACCTCCACTCACACATACACCCATGAACACTGAAAAAACATTGCAGTCCATATACATGAACATATGCACACACAAGTGTGTTTACAATTCATTATAATAACTGATAAATAATTATTAGCAATATTAAATCATTTTTAGTAGGTAATCCTAAAAACAAACGAGCTCCTGATGAAATGGTAAAGTCAACACATTTTAGTCTTTATAATTTCTCACTCTTGAAAACGCATGAATTCCTAAACTTGTGCCCTCAGTAACACCCTTCACCTCCCATTTTCAAACACTCAAAACCACGCAGGGTTAAATACACATTCATTCATGTTCACATACCCACATATTCATTGGCACACTTGTTTAAAACAATGAGGAGCTCTTATAATGAGTAGAGGGGGATGGAGCTGACTGATTCTTTAACACATTTAAATCTACACCCACTTCACCTTCATGAAGAGCCACAACACCCTCTCACTTCCCAATGAAGCACATTCACTCACATTTTCTCTTTCATCCGCAGCACTTGACGCAATATCCTCTGTGGCAAGAGTGACAGGAAACTCTGATGGAAGGATTGGTCACTCACTCATATGAGCTTGGAGGAGCAGAGGTCTTTGACATGTGCCTGATTTGTCAACATTAGCATATTTCATGGTAATGCTACAACTAAACATTACACATTTAAACATATACAGACTTGGCTATAATGTATATTTTGTGATAATTAATAGAGATTTTATTTTATTTTATCTCTTCGACTCTTCCTTCCCTATGTCTTTCTGACAATGATTTGATTCCCATCATGATGGTGACAGTCTGAATATTAAGAGTTAATGTCAGTCGCCAGAAGAGGGCGGTAGAAACTCTGTTGCTTTTGGACATTCACCGTTGTGCAAGTGATTTATAAGGGGAATTTTCCTTTAGGAGTTTGTTTTATAAGTTCCCTTATTATCTTTATCGTTTGTATTTGTGAAGTTGGTATGATATAAGTATTCCTTTATCTCAAACAGTAGATAATGGTACTAGCAACGTCAAAGTCATTTTGACGAGTTTGCATTTAATTCCAGTCTTCAGTTCCAAATCTAAATAATACTTTTGGAAAGTTGCTGTATATTTAATTATTAAAATTTTAATCAGCATTTTGCTAACTGTTTTATACACTACTGTTCAGAAGTTTTTAAATGTTATTGATAGATGTTTCTTATGTTTAGCAAGGCTGTGTTTACATGATAAAACCACAGAAAAAAACAGTAATATTGTGAAGTATTATTACAATTTAAAATAACATTTTTCTATTTTAATATATTTTAAAATATAATTGATTCCTCTGATGGCAAAGCTGAATGTTCAGCATCATTACTGCAGTCTTCAGTCATATGATCCTTCAGAAATAATCCAAATATTGAAAATAGAAATCTTTTAATACAATGAATGTCTTTACTGTCACTTTAGAGAAATTGAATGCAGCCTTGCTGAGAAAAAGCATTAATGTCTTTTAAAAAATTACTTACCCCAAACTTTTGAATAGAAATTCAAATTAAGTGTATCTTTCCGTCTGAAGATAGTTCTTGATGTTACAGAACTTGGTCAACAGATGTTTCAAGTCATAGTTTTGTTGCTATATTTTTGGGGTTTATCAGTAGTACTAATTTTGATTTTGATATTATATTTAAAATCATGTTTATTTATAACTGTACTTTTTCCTCCTGTTTGTTACATGTGAAGTTTTGTGTAGATGCTCTTTAATGTTCTGTCCTGAAGGTGTTTGTATACAACATCAAAAGTTTTAGCAGTTCAGATACTCTGTATTGACCAATCAGAAGCCACAAAGTGAACTGTGTGGTCTTGTATAATGTTTATATGTAATGATTTCTTAATATTAATAAGTCTTGTAAACCATCTTAATGCATGAACAAACAAATTGTTTTCAGTAGTGTAGCTTGTGCGTTATAGATATCATAAACCAAACAGAGACGCTGGAATTGTGTAATGTTTGTACCCAGAAGCACATGTCGTACAGTTTACTCCTAAATATCTGATTGTGTGTGTGAGAGGAGTGCATGAATTTGCGTGTGTGTCCAGGCAAGTGTCCGCCGCAGCTGTGCGGAGCTGTGATCTGAGGCCGGCTTTTGCTTGCTGTGAAAATATTATTGCAAGTGTTTATTATTACAGCACTGAGAGACAGTGGGAGTGTTGTGTGCCGTGCGGGCCAGCGAAAAGGGGGTGTAGACCAGGAGTGTGTGAGAGGAAGGAGGGGTTTTTATGCTCATTCCTTCTGTTCCCACCGACCGGCCCCCACCGAGGCACGGTGCATTGTGGGTAGTGGGGAGGCCTATTGGAGTTGATTAGTTCCGGCTGAGTCTCAGATAGAGTTCTGACAGGCCGGAGAAACGGGCTCACAGCGTGAACGGCCCCTCCTCACACACACCCTTGCCCTCTCCAGCAGACAATAGAAGCAGCATGACAAGAGCTTTTTAAAACACTCCATACACTCCACTCTTCTGTCTGTCACACAAATGTGGACACACACACACACACCCTATAACTATATCATATTATGCACAACACAGCTAGCTTGACAAGAGCTTTGTAAAGTCTTCTGATTATGGGCATCACTATTGCAATTAAACATACTTAGGGTGGGGGATTTGAACAAATGCATAACTCTTAAGTATTCAACTTAAGCATTTAACTTGTATGCGATACATTACGATTAATCGAATGAGGACCAAGTCAAAAATGAGAGAAATAAAAAAAATCGATGCCATACTCCAAAGAGGCCATTATGGTAAATCTAGAAATATACATACATTTAAAAAGAAAATACAGTAAATGTATGTGGTGTTTGAAAATTCCCATGATGCAAAGGGAATCACAGCTAGTAGAGTCGGTGTTGGGTAGATTACTTACAATTTGTAGTTGGTAACTGATTCCAAATTACATGACAAAAATTGTAGTTAGTAATGTAATCCATTACATTCCACATTTTTACACTATTTTGGATTACTTTTAGATTACTTTTAATCTAAGTCATGTAGCCTATCACATTTTTTTTTTGAATAGGATAACCTTGTACCATATTGATATAAAAATACAAAGAGAGAGAACATTCCATTCTTTTCTTTCGACATCATGAAGTGCATTAACTATTACATTACATCAGGGTTTCCCAAACTGAAGTTTGTGATGGAAGTGCAGGGGGTTTGTGAGTTTAATGAAAAGCTATTAAGTAATCATAAAAATAATTTTAAAATAAACAATCAGAATAAAACACTTACTAAAAAAGTAAGATTTTAAATTATTTGTTTACCTGCATGTCATGTGACATTAGAGAACCATGAACTTAATTTTATTTATTTATTTATTTATTATTATTATGGACCTCATTTTATTATTGACCGAACTTATTCACTTCAAATCTCTGGGGTTACTTCAAGTAAATATATTACGTCAAAGAGGTTCAGTTGACAAAAATGTTGGGGAATCCCTGCATTGTATGTAAATATGAAATTACTTAATTCATGTAAATAGTGAAATTAATAAATTTGTGTTTGAAAGACAAAACCCTTCCATAGACCGTAAAACATGGTTAAAATGCTCAATGAATGATAATTCAAATAATAATTAATGTGTTCATTAGGAGCTCATTAGATATGAAATGATGAGAAAACACTTTTGAAAACACAAAGTGATTTCTGTAAATGCAGTGATCAAATACTATGTGCATCTCAGTTTTCAGTGATAGTCACATGACTAGTGGCTGATCTGTGTATGCAATTCCACAAACCTGGAAGACCATCTCAACAGATATAAGCAGTAGACTTTTATTAAAAAAGGAAGTAGTAGGGTAGTGGAAGTAGTAGGGTGAATCAATGCATTATTAATAATGTACTGCCGTTTTGAGAAGAATATGTAATCAATCAATAAAAAGGTAACTGTGGTCTGTAGTATTTTAAAACGTAATCTAATTACAAGTACTTAATTTTTGAAATCTGATCACGTAATCCAGATTACATGTAATCAGTTACTACCCAGCACTGATAGTAGTGCGCTACAAATCATTTATAACTCTTCATTGGAAAACAGTTGTGCAACTTTTGTAACATTGATACTGCAAAATTGAACTGTTTTTCATTTTTAAAAAATGTTTTTCCCCTCTACAGAGCACATATGTGTGCCCTATCGGAGGCCAGTAACCTCACAGACCATCTAGCAACTTTCAAGGACACAGCATAGCAACAGAACACACCCTATATAACACCCCAGAATTTTGTGAGGTGAGTCACTCGCATTTCCTTCAAAATATGTAAAAATTTAGTTTACTTAGTGAAATTGTCAAACTGTAAACAGAGCTTCATCAAATACACCGTTCAAACCTGTAGCTTCAAGTGCTTCCTGTGACATCCCAACACTGGCTTCCTTGAGCACTTGACGCACAAACACATAGTTCAGGAATGATACGTGTAATCCCCAACACTGTTTATATAGCCAGTTACTGCAAACCACTATATAGAGCAAACTCAACACAACACTCCAAACCTCCTCTAAAAAATAACATCCCCTCACAAACAGCAACACATCGTAACCGCACAATGTAGCTAACCAGCGCTAAACCACACCGCTTAGTTCACCCACCATGGTGCACTCCAGGGGCAAACTACATCAACACCTCCCTGCCCCGTTTTCCCTCACCTCTCTTATTTTATCTTACCTCTCTGTGCTCTCTTATTGCCCTCTCCCTGCATTCTTCTCTCTTTTCTCTCTCTCCACACATAATTGATTAAGGGCCGCTTCCATAAATCAATTTGGTATGGGCATCAGTCAGTAATGAATGGGGGAAGCCCCCCTCCGAGCGTCCAGTATTAATCTAGCACAGCGGGCTCTTCTACTCAGAACTCTCTGTCTTTCTCTCTTTTTCTCCTTTTCTTTTTTGCGTTCACAAACACGCACACACTCGCATACACGAATTGGACACAACTGCCAAAAGCACACTCTATAAGCTCAGAGGGGAGCTGCTTCTCATCCTGGATGAAAGAGAAAGAGATGGACGAGTGGAAAGGATGGAAAAATGAACGGACAGGCATATGAAAGAGAGAACTTGTGGTAAAAACCAGCGATGGCAAAGCAGAAAAGGAGTGATGGCAGGAGTACGTACTCAAACACACATACTCGCTCTCATTGATTCCTTACAACCAGACTCTGGAAAATGTTCCAATGAAAACCAAAACTTGTTTTCTTAAATATGTAACTTGTGTTTGATAATGTTAACACTGGATCCTGTGGCTTTTTCACACACACACACACACACACACACACACACACACACACACACACACACACACACACACACACACACACACACACACACACCACACACACACACACACACACACACACACACACACACACACACACACACACACACAGTGTAACATGAGTTCCGTAACATGAGTAATCCGATTACTTTTTTCAAGTAACTAAGTATTGCAAGTTACTCATTATTCAGTTCACTTTTGGTGAAATTTAATTTTTTTCTTGTTATTAAAAAACAAACAAGCAAAACCAGCCTAGGTGAGAAAAAGTAATGCAAAAGTAACAATATTATATTCCTCAAAAAGAAACTAAGTAACAATATTGTAACACATTACTTTTAAAAGTAGCTTTCTCCAACACTTTATATAGCCTACAGGTGAAACTCGAAAAATTTGAATATCGTGCAAAAGTTTGTGTATTTCAGTAATTCAAATTAAAAGGTGAAAATAATATATTTAATATACAGTACATAACTATATACATATGCATGATTATACTTTTCAGAGGGCCAACATTTTTGTATTTAAAATCCTTTTTTTTTTTTTATTGATTTCATGTAATATTAAACTTTTCTGAGATTTTGAATTTGGGGTTTTCATAAGCTGTAAGCCATAATCATTCACAAAATTATAACTTTTGCACTATATTAAATTTTTTTCGGGTTTCACCTGTATGTATACACATGACACACACATACTACCATCAAAAGTTGAAACCAGTATTCAAGGATGCAATATATTGATCCCAAATGACAGTGAAGACATTTATAATGTTACAAAATAATTATATTTTTTTATGTTGTTCTTTTGAACTTTCTATTCATCAAAGAATCCTGGGAAAAAAAATATTATTAGAAGGATTTCTGAAGGATCGTGTGACACTGAGACGGAAGACTGGAGTAATAATGCTGAAAATCATTTTCATCACAGGAATAAATTACATTTTAAAACATTAAAATATAAAAGGAAAATAGTGGGTACACCACGGCTCCAAAAATGTGAAAAAATGTAATGAAAGACCCAATTTGAGCAACGTATTGCTTTGCTGTGGATGTGCATGCTTTGGATCTGATTTTACTAAAAGAGTAAAATAGAAAACAGTTTTAAATTGTAACAATATTTCACAATATTACTAATTTTACTGTTTCATATTTATGTACTGTATTTTTAAAAGCTGAACAGTCACAAATTCCTCCTCCTCATTTGCACTAATAAGCATTTACAGATGCATACTTGAAAATGCACAATAAACAGTGTACAGTCCAGGCAGCCTACAAATAGCGTACTGTGGCATTTGTGGTTACCCAGAATGCACTGGAAAAAATAGTTTTGATGTTTCTATCCTGATCAGATAACTATTATTGTATTATTTTTCCCCATAAATAAATGATTTATTTTAATATCCATCTAGATAAGGTTAGACACAGTACTAAGGTTTGAGATACACTAGTATTGCATATTTAGAACTGACACAGATTTTCCTCCGTTTACTTTAGCCCAGTTCTTCCTCCTTTACACTTTTCGTTTTTTCATCACTGCTGTTTCTCGCCTTTCACTACCTCAGTTCTCTCGTCCTCCCCTTCCACCCCCGACTCTCTCAGCTGCAGAGTGTTAGCGCTGATGATAGCGTAAGCCATATAGACTTTAAAAACAGTTTGTCTTAATGAGCTCTGAGGAGGCGGGTCACAGCTGAAGCCAATTGCGAGCCCTTCCTGTCGGCATGGCTGCAGGCTCTGAGGTCGCGAGGGGTCACTCTGGCCCCACCGACCCTACGGTCTAATCCACAGACGCATACTTACACTCATGGGGACACATCTGGTTCTGATGCAACACTCAGCCGGCTCTCAGGGTTTAGGGGAGAAAGGGAAAGGGTCACATACTTCTCAGTGTCAAAGTCAGGGCCGAAGGTGGCATGTGCTCGCGGGGAATTCCTTGATCTTTCTCCTCTTCCTCATCGGTCGGAGCTGAGAGCAGGTGAGATCTGGATAAATCGACGTGGCAACGCTTTGAAGGCATTGCCTGTAAAACGAACAACTATTAACGATCGTAACTAACAAGCTGCAGGCCTCGCTGATGCACATTCTCATGGTTGTTTAATGCTTGTCTATTGCCATGTGTGCGTGCTCTTTCATGGATGCCTAAAGCTAATTCTTCACAGACCAAAGCACTATTTCATACCCCCTCACAGATCTGAAGATCAAACATTAATGTACCTGCACACATACGGTAAACATATGCAGGTTTGTTAAAGATCAGACACGCCTTTACACGATGTGATTGATTTATGCGTTCATGCACATTCATGGTCAGTTTTGGGGAAAGTTACTTTTGAAAGTAATGCATAACAATATTGCGTTACTTCCTAAAAATAAATTGTGTACTAATTAAGTTACATTTGCGTTACTTTTTCTCACCTGAGTTGGGCTTGCTTGTTTGATTTTTAATAACAAATAGTTCTATTCTTGGCAAATGTAAAGGCTCTTTCACACCAAAAGTGAAATTTCTGCTTCTGCTGGACTGCAGAAGAATAGAACGCAGGAGATAAAAGTTCCACAATCTTAATTTAGCAATAAAAACAAAACAAAAATGTACGGTAAAAAGCAAAGACATTGGTTCATAAAGTGAGATTAAATACATAAAGTGTGTAATTTAACATATTTACTTATTGTAGGTTTGCGTAAAATATTCGGAGTTTGCGTTTCACAGTTTTTATTATTTTGAGGAATACTGAATGTATTTTTGTGCAAGTGAGATGAGTAAATGCCTTTTCACATTTACTCTACAACCACAATAACCATCATGATTACATACAGCGCAAACAACGCCTCTGCACTTACACCTGATTTCTCTCAATATCGGGACAGGAGAGTAACTTACATTTATTCACATCTTTTTTTGCTGATTTGGGGGGTAAAGCTGTGTAAATTAAAAAAACTTATTTAAATTTTTAAAATAAAATTTAAGCTGAAGTGTGTAATTTCGGTATCATTAGCACCATGAAATGGACAGTTTTAACAATGATTGTTTCCAAAAGGTTTCCCTTAACAAATCTTCTATCTGCCATTGGTCGGCCAGACAGATAGTCCTTCCCCAAACTCACGTCATTGGTTGAGCCAGATCCCAGTCCACCTGACAACTTGCTGTCAGGTGGACTGGGATCTGGCTCTACCAATAACATGAGTTTGGGGAAGGACTGTCTGGGATGCTTAAACAAATAGAGTAATGTTTTACCGGTAATAACACCACAGTGACAGTTCTCACATTTTGGGGAAATCAACCTAATGGCTTACTTATAACATGATAAGAGAAAGTTTTTAAACAATGAAAAAACACTCCAGCTTCCAAAGGAACTGAGATTACTCAGCTTTTATTGGTTTCTGAAATACAAAATATTTAATAAGCAAACATGCAATGGAATTTGTGGAACTTTGGGAATGGCATTCCGATTGTGCAGAAATCTCCGGGTGCAGATTCCATGTGGGCCTGGTCATAGTCAAACAAACTTACTTTAATTGTGTAAATTCACGTTTAATTAAGGTTAAAAACACAATTGTCACATTAACCATCAGCCATACACACATACGGATCTGAGGTGCCACTAATGAAGGCAATTGCACACCTTTGCAGGAGCTTGCATGTCTCATTCTTTACTAGTTTTGCTTCCAGATGCTCCATACACCTGAACCTATAAAACGGAGTGCGTTATGCCAGTAATTTCTGTTCTACTACTTCACACATACACAAACATGTACACACATGGCACCATAATTGGCTCCTACTCCCTTATCGGCTCCGACTCTACACCCCCCAACCCCTAACCCCTACCCCACCTTTAACAGGCCCATAAAAGCACATCTGGAAAGTCACTTTATCCTCTCGCCCTTTCCATCTCTCTCTCTTGCTCCCTCATGCAGCCGACAAGACGAACACCACAGAAAGAGGCTCTCATGAGCGCCTACAAACACAGAAATAACACTGTCAGCCTAAGTGAGACATTCTAATGAGCCATCACCACAGAGAAGCAGGCGGAGGGTGGGCTGTGAGAAAAAATGATACACATGCAGATAGTGTTAGCCGCGATGACCGCTCTGGATCTACTGAGGTGCAATTTCATGAAGTACCATGGAGATCCACTCACTGAATTAAAGCCATAATATATATATATACGTGTGTGTGTATTATGCTCAGCTCAGCAAGGCTCAGCAAAAATTATCCCTTTGATGCAAAGCTGAATTTTCATCATTACTCCAGTCTTCAGTGTCACATGATCCTTCAGAAATGATTTTAATATGCTGATTTGACTTTCAAAATTCTTTTTGAATAGAACAATCTTTTGTAGCATAGAAATGCCTTTGTTACTTTTGATCAGTTTTAATGCTTGCAGAATAAGTTTTTGTTTTTTTTTAAAGGAAAAAAAAAGCTCTCTGACCCCAAACTTTTGAATGAAATATATTTAAAAAAAAATTGATTTGCATTCACTCATGATTAGAAATGTATTTTCCTTCGTCTCAAGTAATTTTGTAATATATATATTGGTATTTGAAGGTTTAATCCTTTAAACTAAAAGGTTTTATTTTAGTTTAAAAAGCCAAGCTGTGTACACACTGTTTTCAACATATTTTAGCATATATAAAATATATTTAGGCAAGAAAACAAAATTCCATATGGGTTGCTAATGCCTTTTCCAACATGACGATTTTCTTTTTTCTTTCTTTTAGCAGTTTTGTTGAAATTGTGATTTTTTTTTTCTTTCATTTTTCAGCAAATGTCATGTCACGTCCCTATACCATCTCTGATATAGCCCAACTCTGATTTGAGCTCTAACTCATTCAAACACACATGATAATTATTGGTGTTAAGTATGTAACCTGTTTAAAGCATCTTTGTGCTGAAAGTGACCAGTTGTGACTGTGCTTGCTGTATTGTACATATGCACATGTTTGAGCCACAATGTTTCTGACTCTGTGTTCTGTCAACTATGTTTATCCACTCGTGGGAAATCGGAAACATCCCTGCTGGGCACAGTTCATCCACCTCAGCAAACGAAAGCTGTTCTTACTCCATATCGGAGTATTACACTTTTTTTTGTGTGTGAAAAACAGCTTGAACTATCTCCGGCACTGGTACTATAACTATATATACATTTAATGAGAGCCTCTGTGGCAAAGTAATGGTTGGTTGGGTTATGGGGTACGGCACTAGAAGGAGGCATCGGTTTTGACGAAAGGAAGGAGTGACTCGCTATGTTAATTCATTGAGATATCTCTCCACAGATAAGCTGACACAGTCTGATTCAGTCTGGCTGTGATCATACACTCTCTGTTTTCCAACGGATCCAGGCACAGGACCAGGAAGAAAATAAAACAAGCCACAAGAATCTCCTGGCTAGGCTCTCGACTTTTTTTTCTTCTGCTTTTTTTTTTTTTTTTGCTCTACAACTTCTTTAGGCCCAGAGTGAGCAAGGGGGAAAGAAAAGGGGAGTAGGAAAAAAGACGCCAGCATTTTTTTATTCTCATTTTTAATGAAGTCTTGAGAAATGGGAGGCATAGCAGCACGGGTTGAGTTTCACTTTTGGGCCCAAGCCTCTTAAGCAGGAACATATGCAGCTCCTGGGCCCGAGGGCTCAGGTTACCAGGGGGGCACTAAAACGTCGAGTGAGAGAGAGCGAGAGAGACAGGGTAATACAGAGGGAGACAAGCGAAGAAGATTAAGAAAGAATGTGTGTGTATTTGTGTGTTAAAAGTGAGAAGAAGCGAGAGAAATTAGGAGAGAGGGAGCGGGAAACGGGTGGGTAGTTCTGCGGTAGGTAACTAGAGTTCTGACCCAGGCCCAGTCATTGGAACAGCAGGCCTTCTGCTCCACGGGATTTTCTCTGGGTTTTGTTTTGTGTGTGTGTGTGTGTGCGTGTTTTTTTTTCCAGGTTGGACGGGGCGAAAGGGGAGGGTGGGGGTGGGGGCGCTATTAACGAGCACCATCGTTTTTCTAATTAGAGCTTTGGGGAATATTTTCTTAAGGACTGTCGACCCTCCTTGAAGGGCTCCCAGGAGAGGGTGTGTGTCTGTGAGTGTGTGTCTGGAGGAAGGAGAGGGGAAAAAGAGATGTGTGTGAATATGTACTTGCAAACCTGTGCTTGTGTTTGCGCTTACACACACATATATATATTATATATTTAGCCTGTATGCGACATATATATATGTGTGTTTGTGTGTGTGTGTGTGTGTGTGTGTGTGTGTGTGTGTGTCGCCTATATATATGTCGTCACACACAAATATATATATATATATATATATATATATATATATATATATATATATAGTATATATTTGTGCTGTCCAATCGATTAATTGCGATTAATCGCATCTAACGTAAAAGCTTTACATAAATATATATATATGCACGTATATTATGTAAGCAAAACTTTTGTTTACGTAATATACTTGCATATATATATTTATGTTATACATACATGTATGTCTGTCTATGTGTGTATGTGTTGTGTATATATACACACATAATATATATATATATATATATATATATATATATATATATATATATGCGTGTGTATATGTATATATACATGCGCGCAACACACACACACACACACAAATATAATATATAAATATAATAATATATATACATACACACACACATATATTATGTTAACAGAAACTTTAATTTAGATGCGATTAATTGCAATTAATCGATTTGACAGCACTTATATATATTCTATGTACATGTTTTTTGCTGTGTGATTTTTACGAAAGTCAGTCTTGTTCAAATCCAAACTTATTAAGGAAACATGGAGCTTAGTCATATATCCAAGAGGATGACATAGAGAGCACACACACACACACTCCCCTCCGTTTCATTCATACCTTATGGATGTAAAAACACACTGGCTCCCTCCGTCACACACGTACATAGCCTACTGTTAGTTCATTAAGTTTTGATGGTTAAGATCCTCTCTCCTTGTGTTCAATTCGAGGAGCAAAGGAAAATTTTCTTTTCTCTTTTCTTCCTTTTCCAAACCTTCTTTTCTTCTCATTTTCTCCTTGTGCTGTTTCTTTTCAGTGAGTCTGCTGCTCTTGTCTTGGCTTTGATCCCCCCCACCCCCCATTTGTGGGCCTCTACTGAGCTCAGTGGAGCGGTTTCCTGAGTCTGCCTAGATTAATGAGTGTGTGTGTGTGTGTGTGTGTGTGTGTGTGTGTGTGTGTGTGTGTGTGTGTGTGTGTGTGTGTGTGTGTGTGTGTGTGTGTGTGTGTGTGTGTGCTTGAGAGTTCACAAAAAAAAAGAGTGGGAGAGAATGAGGGAACGAGAGAGAGAGAGTTTGAGTCAGTGTGTATGTGAGTGTGTGGTTCTCTTTTGGCTTTCCAGAGACCGCACATTATTTTTGTGAGGGTTTTTTATCTTCAAAGTCACTGTATCCACAAAGTGCCTGTGTTTGCCTTGCTCGCTCGCCATTTTGAAACATTCGCAATCACAGGGTTGTTGTGGACATGACGGCAATCTCGCTGCCACAGTAAAAAAGCAACACGACCAACACGCATGCTCATGCGTACACACATAAACCCACACACGCTCACAGAAGGCCAGTTTGGATGACGAGGTGTTTGAGTAAACAGTGTTAGTCCATAAAGTTGTTGCTTTGTGTTTGTGGATACATGTTCCATCCAAATAAATCCAGAGTGCCTATCAGATGCAAAACCCGTAATCAGATTCTGGAATAAATCGCAAACTGCTAAAAATAACTTTCTTATTGGAGCCATGTGTGGATTGGATAGGGGGGGATGTTGCTGTGCTGGGTCATAGTGAGTTGTAGTATGAATCAAACCAGTGGAAAAAAAACAGTTTGTCTTTTCTGAGATAATACAGCCACGTGAGCCATGGCTGCGGCGTGTTTATTTGTTCTCACAACTTAGTGTGTGTATGTTAATACACAAACGCACGCTGAACACGATTATACAAACACACACATGTCGTGTACTGGCCCCTCTTACCTACACATACACTCTTTAACGTTGATTAAAAATGCCTTGTTGCTTTGCATTCACACATCTACACATTAATATATAGTAGAGGTATATTTTATGATAAAGACTGTACATTAACTTATTTAATGCTGGTTACCAAATAAATAAATAAATGAACATGAAATAAAGATTTAAATTGCAATGATTTTATTATGTGAGATTTTTTTTTGAGACATAGACACTAGACACTAGTCATTTAAATCAAGTACAACAGTCGGGTTCCGGAAATAAAAATTATATTTATTTTCTCCATAGGGGAATTGATTTTTAGCAATACAACTTCTATAATACTACTTATAATACTAATAAAGACAGATCTTTCCCTCATTAAAGCCTTTAAGTGTACCGTCTTGTACCTTTTTCTTTTTGTCAGACTTTTAAATACGGTTTTGGTTTCATGGTTTCATCGCTTAGAACTTTTTAATGGATACTTTTTAAAAATCTCTGGGAAAAATAAATGGTGTGTTCTGTTTGCCCTTGGAAATGGGAAATTTCTAGTTTCCTAGTAGGAGATTTTACTGAAACAGCAAAAATCTTAAATCAGAGTTTCAACTGGAAAACTCGGAGGACCTGCAACATGATCCAATATGGCTGCTCAGGGCATCAACCATACTGAAAAAAATATTGTTTATTAGCACTTCTGTTTGTCTGTGTCTCAATAAACTCAGTGGTGCACACAGTACTCTCCATCCTCTATTTGTGGACTTGTGCACTTTGGCATTATCTGTGCAAAATCCTACTCGTGTTTGTTTTCCAAAAGAAAAAGCATAACAAAGGTTTACCACGTCTATCTTAGTTTTCCGACCTGAGGTCACCTGGAGTATGACATCATTCCCATCTCTGACATCCCTCTTCTGATATAAAGGGAACACAGCAAAAAGCTGTTAAAAAAAGTAGATGGGCACTGTTGCACTTATAATTAAACCACAGCAATTTTTGGTGAATCAAGCGAGTCTCCATATCTCCGCACAACACAGAATACGTTTATCCAATTAATTTATATCCAAAGATGCTTTATGACAGATTTCGCAAAACTTAAAATGGTAAGATTTCAGTTGGATTGAAGACATTTAAACAAGTTATTCCTTTATTGAGACTAAAAGAAAAACTAACGTGTGTGAGTTCCTTCACAAGCCTGTAAGAAGGGAAATGGTGCGCCAGGTGTTTCTGATTAGGACCCTATCAGAAAAAGACAAGAAAATGGGGGAGTAATTGTGGAAAGGAGTCTAAAACTCTCCCTTTTAACTTTGTAGCCCATAGATCAAACTCCAGGCAGCTCCCCTGATAGGCTCATAAATACCTCCTCCAAGCTCGCATCCCTTATCATACTGTTATTTCTACACTGATTGCAGTGGTTACATGGGAAAGGCCTGATATGTCTCACACTGTGACAGCACTTACGCATATCCTCCACAGTGTGTGTGTGTGTGTGTGTGTGTGTGTGTGTGTGTGTGTGTGTGTGTGTGTGTGTGTGTTGTGTGTGGTGTGTGTGTGTGTTGTGTGGTGGTGTGTGTGTTGTGGGTGGGTTGTCGTGAGAGAGGGTTTGATGAACCACAGTGTGTGTGAGGGCATGATGGTTGAGTTACAAAGATCTGGGTCGTTTGTGTAATTTTTAAGCGCTGTGTTCAGTAATCCTTGTCCCTTAATTAGGAGACAAATATGGACTGCATGACGATGATTATTTTTTTAGAGTTCAGTGGTTAAAGAATTACACTAGTACATATCAACAGAGGACTAATTAACACTTTTTTGTTGTTGTGGTTCATTTCAGTTTAATTCATAACTAATAATGTTCTAATGTTCTATAAACTAACTTGATGACAACTTGTTTGTGCAGAAAGGTTTAACTTTAAAAACGTGAAAGTATGACTAGACTGATTTATCTGTAAGCTTTACATTTAAACCACATTTAAAGTTTCCTACATATCAAATATTGTTTCCCGTAAGTTATTTATTAAATGTCATTCATTTATCAAAAGTCTATATTAAATGTCATTACATTTTTAAACTTTGATTATTAATTATTAATGTATTTGGAATGAGATAGAAAACAGGATGCAGAACTGAATTTAAATTTAAGGATGATGAATTAAAATGGAATGAAATTCAAATTCTGAAGTTCACAAATACAAAACATAACACAACACAATACAAAGGTAATTTAAAATATGGGGAAAACATCTGTACGAAAATCAAATACGAAAAATTTCATATTAACACAGTAGGCTACATGTTTTCCCAGAGTTCCATATTTTACATCCAATTTTATAATCATATTTTACCTTTTTCTTTTTTACATTGAAGTATAACTTAAAACATTCATTTAAGTCACTGTTTAAAGTAATGTAAGTGACTTAATGCTTTGCACATGTGCATTTGGTATTGGGCTCCATTGCAGAATTGGTAGTGTGTAAGTGCCTGTGTTTATTTGTCTGTATGGCTTCTGTGTGGTTTTGGGGAACAGAACTGATTTGTGACACTGAGTTGAGTCAGGGACAAAGCCAGAGCGTGTGTGAAGCCTGTTGTTGGACAGCGCATTGTAACTCTGTCTGCTTATTTGATAAGAACTCGTCCGTCTGAAAGGAAAATAAACAGTTGAGTTGTTTGTTGCTTAGCCTTCAGGAAGGAGCTTTTACTAGAGCACAACACAATATTTACATCATATTAGACACCCCTCTCTCGTTTTCTCACTTCCTGTGATCTCTCTCTTTCTTTCTTTCTTTCTTCTTTCTTTCTCTGTATATCTCTAACTGTGTGCCAATGATAGTAAACTGTTGTTGAACATTATTTGCAAATTAATGTGTCACATGAGAATACTTTAAAGTAGCATAAAATCAACAAAATGTGTTCACATGGGTTATTTCATATTGAATTTAACATCGTATGTGTGTGTGACTGAGTTGGTTAAGTCCAATTTATCAGGAAAGACTGGCATTGTATTAACAAATGTGTTTTTTATTAAAACCATAAAACTTTAATGAAATAGGTTTGAGATTTGAAAGTTATGTGAATGTTGTTCAGTTCTATTAATGGTTCTCACATGTGGAATGTCGGCTTTAAAAAAATACAGCTCAATCAGTGCAGTTCGATTCTCAAATCAATGACTGTTGTGAGCCAGTTTTTTTTAGTGAATCAAGCAACCAGAGCTGCATTTCCCAAAAGCATCATAACTAAGCATAAGTAGATCACTATTGGTGCCAATGGTTTCTACAATCTACTTTGGCATTCGACACTTTTGGAATACAGGTAGTTCGATGCATGAACATCTGATGCTGTACTTTTAGTGAAGCAAACACACACAAACTTTTTTGTTTGTTCAGTATATTGCCCTTTGAAAGGACAATAAAAAGTGATGAAAAACTCTATGTTAACATTTTGCAAGAGTTGTTCTATTCATTATTGAATTTCTTAACAATGGATTAATTTTTTTCCAAAATATTTATTTAATAAAAGTAATAAAATAAGTATTGATGTTAACATTAGGAACATTAGGAAATGTTAAATTACTCTTGATTCCAGCATTAAAAAGGAGTAATTAACAAGAGCGAATTTCTTGCTGCTAATGCTGCTATTTAACATTATGCGCTGTGGTATTTGGCAATATAATAAAATGTGTGTTATCTTAAGAGCTTTATTAAGAAAAAATCCACCAAGACCACCCTTGTAAATGTCAACATAATCAGTGAGAATGATAGCAAAAATATTGTAATTAGCTATGAAATGGTCTAAAAGGGGTGTGCGGGTAGCAAAACTAAATTGGTACTAAGATTGAGCCCTGTGGGGCTCAAGTTAAGAGAATTGATGAGAAACAAATAATTCTGGTGACAATGTAATCAGTCAAAATGTTTGTCTAGGAAGTGTTTCAGGCTATTCAGCCAGTCTCTCTCTCTCTCTAATAGTCTCTGTATGTTCATCAAAATGCTTTTAGTGTGTGCAAAATAAGAGCGAAAGTCAAAAACAGGGAATGAAAGAGAAATGGGAGTTTGTTTCCATCTGTTTATTTACTATTGTGACTCTGTCGGTAACCCTGCCTCTGGCTATGAGTGACAGATAGAGATCAGAAGGGCTCTTATCAGTCAAGTTTCTCTGAAATGGTCAGACTGTTCTTCAATGCCGGGCCTCGGGAAGGCGTGCCAAGATGTTATTATGATGGTATTTCACAGAGTTCCGTGCAGAGACTTAAATATCTCAACACAAAGGAACATTCACAATTCATAAATATTCAAAACAGATTCTAAATATGTAGATTATCTACAAACTGTAACTCCATGCCTGAAAAAATAGCATTGAAACACTCACTTGTGCATATTCTGTTACAAGCTAAAGCATCGTGCGCACATTTGTAAAATAAACAGTCTATGAGCTCCCTGGGTGCATATGGCCGGCACTTAGATTGAATGCTTTGTCAAGAAGGTAATTTTGCTTGCGTGTGAGCCATTGCTCCCAGGTTGTGTGTGAGGCTCTGTGAGAAGTAATTTTCCGAGCCTGTTATTTGTAGTGGATGAGATCATGCTCCATTACTGACACTGAACATAAAGAGGCATTGAGTAAAAAAGAAACCTAGTCCAAGAGTAGAGGTACACACACGTACGAAGAGAGGTAGATTTACAGAGGTCTGCGCACACACTTGTTCAGGTACACAACCATACACACAGACACAGGGCTACATTTATTCACAGAGGAGGACACACACACTGGGAGTGGACCGTCAGTGTAGCGGAGAACCAGAGGACCATAGGGACTATCGTTTTCTTCGTTAATTATGAACGTCTGGCAAGCCCCGGGTCCAGGAAGTGTGAAGGGGGGAGGAATGGAGAAAGAGTGAGGGTAAGACTGAAGGGGCGGCACAGGAGAGACAGGAATCAAGATAGAGAGCTCTGTGTAGGAGGGCAGGGAATGTGGATGATAAAACCAGGTGCGTCAATGGAAAAGGGTAAAAGACACCTTAAATCTCCTACATATGTCGTCTTTACTCCCCTTTAATACCTTCTGCAGTCCACCTTAAATCTGCCAGACTGCAACCTCTCCAGACATCCAACCTGGAAACCAGACTTCTTCCATCACGGGCAAAACATTATTCTCCTATCACAGCCCCTTTACACTGAACACCATCATTTATTGTTCAAAGATCGTTCTTTTTGATTGAACAGCAATATTGAATATTATATGTTACATTTTATGAGGGATAGTGTACAAAAAATAAAAACTCATAATTTACTCATCCTCATGTTGTTCCAAAGCAGTAAGACTTTTGTTCTTCTGTGAAAGAATGTTTCTGATTTTGTCTACATAATAAAAGTCAATTGGATCCAAAACAACAGTCTCTTTTTAAATGTATTTTTTATTTTATTTTATCATATTTATTTTATATACTATTATATTATTTATAGCTTTTAGCTTTAATATTTTTTGCTTTTATGTTTATTGTTTTTTAAAATATTTCTTGCTTTAATTTTGTTATTTTAGTTTTAGTAATTTAAGTACTTTAACTTCAACTTATTCCATTTTTTTATTGTTTATTTTAAAGTTGTAGTCTATACATTTTTATATTTTTTATTTTATTTGAAAGTTATTTCAATTACTGAAAACTATTTTTTACTTAGTTAATAGTTCTTCTAAATGTTTGCATTGGCAGAATAAAATTAAAAATCTCTGAAGTACATATCAAAGTGTTTTTTAACGACTTCGGTCTAAAAATCAAGCCCTTGTTGCTTATAATAAAAATAACCCATAAAAACACAGTAGGAGACACAATAACAAATAAGTACCACTTGATGAACGCAACATTAAAAAAACTAAAACCACATCATTATTTTTTTGCAACTAGGCTGCAAATGAAAATACCACCTTTTCATGAAAAAAATCCAGAGGTCATTAGCCCAGGTTAAGTCCAGGGAAGACCGGGTCAGCCATTCTGAAATGCTTTCCCCCATTCCTCTGCTCCGAGTCTAGTGGAGCGACACTAGGATTTGAACGGCTCCAGGTCCAATTACTGCAGTCAGCCGCATCTGGAGCGAGTTAACAGGCCGATCCAATCCAACCGCGCCAAGGCAACACACGCCCCAGTTTTGTCGACACAAGGAATAATAACAATAAAAGCATATCGCACACACACACACACACACACACACACACACACACACACACACACACACACACACACACACACACACACACACACACAAACTCTCCCATCCAGAAAAATAATAACAGCAATAATACAGCAGGAAATGAAGAGTCACAGAGGCCAGGGCACAGGATCACAGAGCTTTGTGCAGGCCATACTGTGTAGCAGCATGAAATGCAGCTTTGTGACATGTTTTGCTGCGAGGATTGTGATTTACATGTTTTAGTAATGTGTGTGCATGAACATTTGCACAATTTGTTTCTTTACGCTTTAATAATACAATATTTGAGCTATTTCGACTAATAGGTGTGGTTTCTGCTTGAGCTTTCACTGTACACTACTGTATAATACTGGAATATTTTTTGAAAAAAATCTCTTATGATCACCAAGGCTGCATTTATTCAATGAAAAATACAGTAATAACAGTAATATTGTGGAATATTATTACAATTTAAAATAGTTTTCTATTTGAATATATTTTACGTATTCCTGTGATGGAAAAACAGAATTTTCAACAGCCATTACTTCCAAACGTTTGATCGGTATTTGTGATTAAATAAATAGTATTAGGATGAAATATCTACATATAAGATTTCATCTTAGCACATTTATAAGGCCAGTAAATTTTTTCGTTATGTAATCATGTAATCATAATTTGTAAAAACATTAGCACACAGATTTCATGCATAAATTCGTGCATATCCACAGTTAGTGAATGAGACTTGAATGAATGCTTATTCGATATGTTTTATTTTGTTAATTAATTCACTATTTGATTAATTATTTACAGTGATTAACTCGTTCAGTAAATGTTTAGGGTGACTTGTTTCAATGTGGTGTACTAGTAAATAGTGTTGTTTAAGCGCTAAATGTTGGCAGTGACAGCGACTCATTCTTAGTTTTGTCACACTGAGGAAGTGACACAGCTGCTAAGGTCAGCGGTAGACACGGTGCCCGGGGGTCGTTGTCATGGCGCCCGTGTCGAGTAGTAAGGTTAGACCCTGAGACTCTTAGCATTCCTTCAAAGGCACACGTGCACACACATCCACACTTCACTAATACACACAATCAAACGGTGCTAAACACTTTCAGACCTTCCACACTGCGAGTACTGTTCCTCTATACACAAATAGAAGACACACACACACACATTTATAAGACACAACTGCCTTACATACCAATTCTTTGAGCAACAAGTGTGAAAAGCCTTAGGCCACAAGAGCCCTGCTATTTTAAACATATCCTCTATAATTACTGCAATCATCTACATATCAATCTGTTGGTCTTTATTATGAAGCTGTGAAGTTGATGGAGGTTTTGGTGAGAGGGAGCAATGCATGCTGGGAATGATGCATGCTGGGCCAGAGGCATTCTGGGAGGCAGCTCCCCTGCAGGCTTGGCCTCTGAAACAGCAGCATGGTTAATGGCCCTTTCATGGCCGGGCCACAAAGGCTTTTGTCTGTGCCTAATTCAGCCTATGTTACACAGGGCAAGGAGGGAAAGTGCACCCGGAGCCTAAAATCCTCTCTCTGGGATGGGGAACCTTTTTGAGGTGTTTAAAAAAAAAAAAGTTAATATTGCAGCCATGTTCAAATGAGCCCTTTGCAATGCAATTTATATAATACAGAAGAAAATAATAAATACATTGCATTTTACTAATAAATACATAGGATTTGTGTATACAGCAGCATATATACAAATGTTGTAATCCTCTGCGTAAACAACCTCAGACCACAGATGCACCCACATGTATTTGCACTGCGACTGTGCCAAATGAATCCGCACGTGCCGAACGTGAACCATAAATTGCAGTGTAACGTACACACTTCCAAACATCCGCATCTCCAGCGTCAGAGAGCCGAGACCTGTACATCACCTATAAACTTCACAAAAAACCACAAAAGACAAGCCACAGCCATCCCTTTTTTATGGATGCCTCAGTTGTGGATTTATTTATGTAAAAACAGCAAACATTATACATTATCATAGACTACATATGACATCAGGTATTAAAAGTTACCTGGGACAAATCTAATTAGCAGAACAGGACAGCAAGCTTGTCATCACTACATTCTGTACTAATGCGTATTCATTTGATTTATTTGAACTTTTGATTGCTATATTCAAATTATATGAATGTTAGAGGGAACCAGTAAAATAAAATAAAATACAATTTTGAGGATGTGGTGGGAACCCAAGCCATTCACTGAATTTGCATATTTATTTTACCTGTAGTAAAAGGTGCAATGCAAATTCCGTTGCAAACATGTGTTTAGATGTGTGATTCCACAGTGTCTCTTATCATCATGTCATTGAATGTCTAGTGTCTTCTTATTTTATGTTATTGACAGGTGCAAAAACAAAAAAATGTAATTTTGTCTTTGCTTTATTTGAAGAAGAAAAAACAACACAACAAATTTGAAACAATGTACACTTATGCGTTTAGCAGACACGTTATTCTATATATTTTTAATCACCCCATCTTGGAGTTTCTAGTTCTACTATTTGAACATCTTTTCATGCTTAATTTCATTTTTTTGCAGTCATTGTGAGTAGCTCCTCCCACTATGACATCTCATTGGTCTAGAATCCAACTCCTTTAACTATATACTATATTTTCAATTATTTTTATAAAGAGATGACTTTTTAGGCTATAAATGAAATGGTATCGCTTCCTTTTACAGTCCAGTTACCCATGTAAATACTATGTACTTATTTTAGTAACTACAATTACTGTGTAATAACTAGTACTAACCCTGAACCTACCCCTAAACCTACCCCTGTTCCATGTACTTACCTTATATTAGCCAGTACTTTCTAGGTAAGTACTGTACTGTAAAAGGAAGCGTTACCAATGAAACTAGGGTTCTCTATCACCACAGTAACTTGAATTAAAAAACTGTGTGTTATGGCAGACAGGCAGAGTATATTACATATAGGTCCTTAATAATTTTGTATTATTAGTGGTAACAGCTTAGACCCACCTGCATACTAAGACTGATGACATGAACAATGAGCAGTATTGAGGTTCTTGTAATTACTGGAGCAATTACAGCATGTGTGCATGCCAGCAGTGTGTGTGTGTAAATTGGAGAGGGTCTGATTGTTGGTGTGTCAACTGCAGCTGTGTCCACATGGGCAGAGAGCCTGCACAGCTAATAAGCATGCAAGTCTAATTCATCCTCTGCTATAACACCAGCTCTCATGCCAAGCAAACCAAAAAGAAAAACATGTGGCTCTGACATGGCATGCAAAAAACCAGGCAAGAACAACCACACACATCGCCATATAACAGGCTCATGCACGTCAACTTTCACCTGAGGAGCAACAGGTGACACGCAAACAAGGATTTTAGTATTTTTTTTAGACTTAATTACTTAGTAGTATCTTGTTACTAGATTAAGTACAGTGTTATTTTTATTTATTTTCATTTTTAGGTACAATCAGCTTGGCTGTGTGAGTCATTAAAACATTTTTTGAATCTTGTATAACAAAAATAAAGTTTAAAAAGGTTAACTTATTTTGATGAGTTAAAGTATTGTAAAAGCATATGTTATCATGTCTTTTTTTTTACAGGGAAATACAGAAATATCTTTTTTAGTTTTATTGAAACTATTATAATGCATTAGATGCTACTTATTCCATTTTTTTTTAAAAACTGTGATTTTAAGCTTTTTTTATTAGAAAAAAGCTATTGTAACTTGATTGTTGTAAAGTGATTTTAAGCTACTTTGGATAGGCTATACTTGTGTCTCATTAATAAGAACTAGAACTATATTACAGTAAGAAGAGGCTATCTATAGTAGGCTAGTCATTTTAAAAACTAATGTAAAAAAAAACTATAATTAAAAAAACTAAAATTATAAGTAAGCCTAACATTTGTAATAATTATTTATAATTTTAGTTTTAAGAAATGACTAACCTACTAAAACTGTTTGCCATAGTTTTTTTCAATGCTGAAATGCTCGTTCAGGTAAATAGTGTGGGAGGTCTTTTAGTGCCGTTACCACCGACCGCGTCTGTTCTCCTGTGATGTGTGCCCGAATGGCCGGTTATTAATGAACCCAGTGGCTCTGAGAGACCCATGCGGGGGTCCTCACGTTTCACGGTGTGGCTTTCCCGCACAACACGGCACAGCTGCGCCTGCGGGACAGTCGCTTCAATAGACGGGGGTCAATGCGAGCCCTGCGGGTACGAGCGCATACCAAATCAGGGAGAAGTTGAAAAGAGAGGGAGGGGGAGGGGCTCCTTATCCTCAACACCTAACTTTGTGAACGTTTAGATTTCGCACGCAAGATAACGCAAAGTTCTCGTTACGAACGTTCCACTCAGGCTTTAAAACCTATTTCTTTAGGCGAGACAAGCGTGAACTGCGCTGAGATATTTGGGAAGGAATCTTTATTGTTCTGATCCCTCCTCCTTCTCGGGAAGTGGGAGGATCCGAAAAGTTCCTCGCAAAAGGGAGAATTGTTCCAGGACTCAGTCATCCAAAAACGTCCTTTCAATGCAAGAAGTTGGGGTGCCGAAGAAAATGTCGGTGCTGCTGCTGTAGTAAATTACTAAAGCAGTAGCGGTTTGTGAAGAAAAGGAGGAGAGGAATTGGAGTTTTCTTGGATTAAACAGCGAGAAACGCTGGGAAAAGTCGACCAACGAAAAACTAGTGGATTCAACTGCAAACTACTGCACGTTTTTGGTAAGTCTCTCTCTCCTCCCCCCAAAACATCTCTTGTTTTTAGGAACCCCACCATGCTATTCTAATAGATTTCTCGAGTTTTCTTCACTTTGCATAAAATGTCTTACATTTTGTACTTTTGCGAACACTCTATAGAAATTATCGCGTGTTGTTAATCTCAAGAAGATGCATTTTTACATATTTTTTTTTGTAAAAGCATGCGGGTGTTAGCAAAAGAGCTATTTTGTTTCGACGTACTCTTATATCAGATTGCTGTAGCAGATTCGAAATTACGTTTGGTCATTTTTCTTCTATGAAAACGGTTTAGTAATCGTATTTGTGACGGTATTTCAGTAAAACGTTAGTTAAATGGGCTTTGGATGCGGGTGTAATGTTCATTGTTCCCCAATGCTAATCATAGGCAAAATTCTGTATTTGTCTGTTTTTATGAGATCATATTGTATGCTTATATCGATGTATTATTGCTATAATTGACAGTATTATGATGTGTAAGAGCATCTCTAAGTTACATGGATACTTTTGGCATAGTTTTACAGGCCTCATTCAGCTGTATAGTAGTTGACATTACTGTGCTCAACGCAATTTACACTGAAAAAAATAAATCAAAGTTTAGTTTTCTATATATTTTGTTATTCTATTAATATTTGGACGTCTGGATATTTTATTTTCAGAATAAATGTTTTTATGGAAAAAAATCAAATGGTGATGATTGTTGTCAAATATATCAAAGTTGTTTGTAAACAATTACAAACCAGTATTGTAACATAGAATTATTTGCAAACTTCATAAGGGCTAAAATAGCGATTAATATTTTTAACCGATATTCTTTACCGATATTGCCACTATTTAGATTGCAAAACAACTTAATAAGCACATAATAAATGCATAATAAATAAATGGTAATGCATAAATAATAATTAACAAAATATTCCTAATGCATATATTGTGTTTTATTCTAGTAGTCTAATGATTTGGTTATTATGATAGGCCATAACAAACTATAACGTTGGTCGATAAATGTAATTTGCTCATTGAATGCTTTAATGTGGGAATGAAACCAAACCTAATTGAGATGAACCACTAGATGTTTGATTTGTGCACACCTCTTCTGTGTGGAAAACTTCATACAGTCCGTCATGGTTGTCATAGAGTCATAACAAGACAATACTGTTACAAGGCTGGTAATGAAGTTTATCAGCGCCTCAAAATTTTTGAGCCCAGGTGCTGCATTGTTCTGGAAAAAAATAAGGATAACTGGCCAACTGAGAGGAATGCTGGCTGACCTTGCGTTTGTTTCAAACTAGTTGATAGATTCTTGTGAGCCAGATCGCTCTGCTCGGAATCGGATGCCAAGTATTCAGTCTGGGGAAAAACTGTGGTAGCTGGTTTTTGCTCAAGATGATTGGTGGTCGGGTGGATCAAAGTTGTTCCATAATTGATTCCAGTCTGATTATCTTTTTGGCTTTCATAGTTGCCTCTGACCTTATTTGGTTATAATGCTGGGAAGGCCTATTAGCTATGCACAGATGGATGCACAGATTTCAGATGACATGCCCTCACTGCTCCGCATTCTTTCAGTGTAACAGGTATCCCATAGCTGAGTCAGAGAGGCCCGTCTGGGGATTTGGAAAGCTTGATAAAGGCATGTTAGATGAGAGGGAATGAGGCTGATCGGGTATCAGCGTGGTAGAGATGTCAAGGATGTGACATATGTCTTGTTTTCATAGAAAAATAGACAAGGAGGCTGTAGACATCAGCATAATGAACTGATTTCTAGTGTGTGACCAAATGAGAGCTGATTACTCTTGTTGGACGTGAAAGTTTATTGTTGCCTCAGAGGTTTTTGGACGACTTATTGTTTGCTTAAAGGGTGTAACTTTTCTGTTAATTTGCAGAAGAAGGCTACGTAATAAAAAAACCCTTCGGGTCGGCTTTCATGTCTGTTTCAGCGGGTATATTCATGCAGTCATAACAGCCCGAAGGCAACAATCTGCGGGTTTGTGTGTGTGTGGGGTAAAAGATGCTCTCCAATCAGGATTATCTTCTCATAGTGGAATGCACAGGGTGTCAGTTTGCTATTTCCAAACGCTCTTTGAATTATCCAAAGCTCAAAAGTATGGCAGCTGTCAAGAGGCAATTTTTAGCCCGCAGTAAAGAATAATTGCCTTTAAAGAATAAAGTCTCTTTTGGGACCGCACCTGGCCGAGGTAATGTAGTTTCAGAGCTTTCTCCATTTCACTAGGCCCATGATAACACCTGGACATCTTCGTGGCTTGTCGGCTTTCTCACTTAATCATGTTTGGTTGATGTTTTCTTGGAAAACCCGAGCATGTCGTGTTTAATTTTACTCTAAAACTCATGAAATCTCGCTAATGTGTTACCTTGTCGTTTCACCAGTCATTGTGATAACTGTATCTGTCAAGCGCTTGTTTGACCAGAGTTGTGTCTGACATCAAGGAAACGCACAAACATGGCGGCACGTTGCTGTTTGTGTCAGTGTGTCTGTTGCAAGGCGGTGAGATCATTGATAAACTCCAGACCCTGGTAAGTAAGCAGCGACTGTTTGCAGACAAACAGCTCAGTGTGTGTAAAGCTGATATTTGTACAAAGATTAAGGATCGTTTGACAAGCACGGAGTAATGGAGACGCTCTCACAAGATCGTTCACACTCTCTCGATAACTCGCCTTCAGAGAGCTATAGCTCACTGTCAGTCACACACATGCTCTGAAACACACACACACACACACATACAGACTTAGTTGTCTTCATTATCTGTCAAGTATAGATTATACGCCACTTTCATGATCTGAATAATTCTTATAAATGAGTCAAAATCACTTTTGATGCAAATTACCAAAGCAAAGTTGTCTCTGTTAAACATAGGGAGGCCTTGATAGAGCTATACTTGTACATTATGATTTTTGCCCTGCAATATAGCCTACATTAATGCAAAGTGGTCGGTAACATTTTCAAGCTAAGTTTATGTGATCTAAAACAGAGTAAAATAACTGTTTAATCATTTTCAAATATAATTTATTCTTGTGGTGGCAAAACTGAATTGCTGAATAAAAGTATTAATTTCTTTCAAACGCAAACGTTTTACTAACCCCAAACTTACGAAAAGTTATGTATCTGATGCTGGTGACATGTCCATCAGCACAGCAGTTTTGTTTTGCAACAAGAGTTTTTAAAAAAAGCGTTGGTTTCTTCGTGTTCATGATTTTTGGACACCATTTTCAAAAGCCAAAGGCTACTGTATTGTTTTGCAGTTTAGGGTTTGTTTATTATGTGGTTGGTGTTTCTTTTGACGAGTCTGCAAACTGTGTGGTCATGGATGTTGCAGGTCCTCTGCCAAAGCCAGACCTATGGCTCTGAAAGTCCTAGTCTTTTGACCCTTAATATGACATTTTAGACACTTTTCAGCTTTAAATGTCCTATTTTGTTTGCTTTTCGACTGTTTTGCTTGTATCATTCACTCAAGCAACAGAGCATTATTGCACAAGTACTTTATAAACAATATTATTATGTTTGATTTTTGTGCATATTTTAATTTCCTCTCCCTTTCTGCCTGTTTTTCCCGATCTTTGGCTCTTGCTGGCGAGCACGCAGGCAGTCTAAGCTCACCGAGTTCCTGTTGAATAATGTGGAGAAATTGCTTTAGATTTATAATTGGTTCCATTCACTATGATGGAAAAGCTGCCAGAGCAACAGGGGCCCCTCCGTTCTTCTCTCTCTCTCTCTCTCTCTCTCTCTCTCTCTCTCTCTCTCTCTCTCTCTCTCTCTCTCTCTCTCTCTCTCTCTCTCTCTCTCTCTCTCTCTCTCTCTCTCTCTCTCTCTCTCTCTCTCTCTCTCTCTCTCTCTCTTTCTGCTCTCCTCTCCTTCAGACCGCTCATCTGCAGCTATAAGCTTTGTCTGATTTTACAAGAAAATATGTTCTGTATTAATAGCTGTTCTTTATTTTGTAAAGAACTTTATAAAGTGTTTGTGGAGCCAGAACATTTGTCCTCCTCTGTGAAGTTTTTGGATTCAAGTCTATGTTGGATTTTTGAATATGTTTGGTCTTTATTTAAGCTATTGGTTATGAAAGTGATTATTTATTTAAATTAGAGCAACACACAAACACTATCATTGTGGGGACTCTCCATAGACGTAATGGTTTTTATACTGTATAATCTGTATTCCATCCCCTTACACTTCACTAACCCTACCCCTAAACCTTCCCATCACAGAAAACGTTCCGCATTTTTACATTTTCAAAAAAACTCATTCATTATGATTTATAAGCTTGCTTCCTCATGGGGACCTCAAGTTAGATCCCCACGGTGACACAAGTTCCCATGAGTCAGTGTGCATTTAGGTTAAAGTCCCCAATGGGATAGAAAAACATGAACACACACCTTATTACATAATTGTGCATTTATTCCAGATCCATCAATGAGTTTTCTTTTTTCTGTTATTGAAAGCTATTTTGTTAAAAACAACTGTTTTCTTGAGCCAACCGCTCTTTTTTATTATTTGTATTAAGATGCGTGTGAAGTGATCTAAGTTCATTGAACTTGTTTACTGATTGCCTGACTTGACAATATTTTCTAATAAGCATCTCCAAGGCAGTTTTGTAAATGGGTTTTTTGTGAACTGAACCTCTTATAATACCTGCCTTGGTGGGGAGCAGCATGAAAACAGAGTCAGTCTAATCCTAACTGACAGTTCCCATCATCTGGCCAAATGGAGGTATGCGGTCATGTGACCATCCTACTCACATCCTAGTGCCCGAACTCAATAATTAGCGTGTGCTAGTTAATGCTGCCTTGTTATATGAATTATGCAAATATCAGGGTGCTTAATTGATTAGTGCCCCTGGACTTGGCTCGATCTTTTGCTCGTTAATCCCTTGAGTGGGTCTCATTATTGTATTTTTGGGCAGGAGTGGATGTTACTCATTAATACACTGAAGGGTACGGTGATGGCGGGGGTATTGGCCTTGTTAGTGGCTTTTGATGTTTAATTTTCCGGCATGGGAACGACTGATGTCTGTCCGGTGTATTGTGGGAGTCTAGGCAGTATTGGAAAAGATTCTGCTTTGCTTACACCTGTTAATCTGTTCTGAGAGCTATGAGAATGTTCCAGAAGATTAGCGATGGTGAAGAGCCCTGAAGGTAAAGTCATGGCTTTGGCAGCAGGTGAACTGTGTCCGCAGAGTTAAGGATATTCATGATGAATCTGCTGGTGACATACAGTGAATCAGTACTTTAAAATATTGCAATGATTTCAATGCACATTTTATTTGCCTATTAAGTTCCTAAAGACCATGCTGTTAGATTAGTTTCACAGTCCTTCTTTGTCTTTAAATTGTGTCCCTGATTTAAACTTAAGGTAATTTTGATAAAAGTTTTATTCATTTCTGTGAATAATTTCAAATGATTTAGTGAATCATTTCAGAACTCTGATTAAATTATTCGTTTGCATAATCAATAAAAAAATGAAATTCTTCCTTCTGGTCATTTACTGAAAAACAATGTGGAACATGTCTTTTTAAAATTTGTTTCAATGTTTAAATTTACTTACACTACTGTTCAAAAGTTTTTGTTTTTTTAAAGAAATTAACACTTTTATTCAGCAAAGATTATGCACCAAACTTTTATGATCAAAAGTGACAGTTAAGACATTTATAATGTTTTAAACATTTAATAAATGCTGTTCTTTTGAACTTTCCATTCATCAAACAAAAATAATATCTTAGTTTCCACAAAAATATTAAGATATTGATCATATGAAATATCAACATTGATAATACTAAGAAATGTTTCTGGAGCAACCAATCAGCATATTTGAATGATTTCTGAAGGATCGTGTGACACTGAAGACCATAACAGGAATAAATAGCATTTTATCAGTTATTTTAAAATGCAATAATATTTGACAATATTACTGTTTTATTGTATTTTTTTGATCAAGTTAATGCAGCCTTGATGAGCAGAAAAAAACGTTCAAAACATTTTAAAAAATTGTACCGACCCCAAACTTTTGAACTCTCGGATATCAGTGGAAGTTTGGTCAAAATGATGTTTCCTCTGATGGAAAAATATCTATTTTCTGCCAATGCAGAGCATAAATATTTCTTGAGATGTTCTGTAGAAAATAAAAGGGTGTACAATAGTGAAAGATTAATTTTTAGCTGTATCACTATTCCTAGTGCTAAGTGGGTTGTTAATCTGTTGGGAAGCCATCATTTCAGTGTGCTCTCCTTCTGAACTCTGGCTACTTCAGCCAAATGGCCAGCGAACTTCAACTATCCACCATCTCGATTTCCCCCCTCTTCGGTCAATCACCAGTTGACATCCACTCTCTAATTTGGATCCCTAAAGCTTAGATCCCACCCCTACACCCACCCCCATATCCACTAACCACTGTTGGCTATCCACCCCCCCCCCCCCCTCCTTCTCCTCCAGCCCAAAACTGCAGCCCTTACTTGTCCATTGAGCAGCCCCCATCAGCTCTTCCTCTGGCCCTTCTGAGAAACGTCTCTCCTTTCACAGGGGGCCGTGGGGTTATTGTCCGTGCGCCGGCTCACTGCTTTACAATGACTCTCCACTCTATTAAGGTGCGTTCTGCCTGTTACCGTCGCCCAGAGCAACGGGCCTCCCGCATGGTAGATATGTGCTGTGGCATTGTGGGCCATGGGCCCGCGCGGGCAGTTGAACCCAGCACTCCTCACACTTGACACCGCATGTGTTTATCTAAAGGGGGGGGTATTGTGATGTTTGGAGAATCGAGGATGGGTCGGGGGGGGGGGGTCTGAAGGACATAAATAGGGTGAAGGGAGCGGGGTGATAAATATTCAGAAGGAGCTAAACCCCACCTCCTCGTTACTCTTCTCCTCTCCTCCCTCTGTGCGGAAAGCAGATGGAATGTGAACGGTATGAGGGAGGCCCACAGCCGGCAGAGAGCAGTTTTATCCAATTAGTAGGGTTGTCAAAATGAATTTCACACAGGCTGGAGGACAATAGTGACCAGAGTGGCCCTAGAAGAAAGGGCTCCATTTAGTGACAAAGAGGCATTATGAAGTCACTTCAGTATTATGCTTTTTGTCTCTCTTTCTTTCTCCTATAAACAGTCTAAGTGCACATGCCTTTGTACAGCCCTAATCCAGATGCTCAGATCAATGCGATCTTGGTTCTCTAAAGGGGTCACGTACTTATACCGCATCACATTTTTCACTTACTGTATCATTTGACTCCCCCTGACCCTGTGCCCTTTGGTGAAGAATGAAAAAAAAAAATGGCAGTGCTATAAATTATTTTCCATTACAGTTGCGACTTGATATGAATGTGAAGTGTTTGTCTCAAAGACGATGACATGAGCTGGATGGCACATGTGTGTCTGAATAAAGCAAGTGTGTTCAAGGGGATAACTTCTGACGCCTGAGACAGGTGGCTTGGCAGCCAAGGAGAGACCATTGCCGCCTTTTCCAAACCTATAGGCAGCTGTCCTGTTCCTGTTGACAGCACAGCTTTGTTGTCTGCAAAGAGCCTGATAGTCTCAGTAGTTTTTTTTTTATGCAAACATCTAGTCTAATTTCTAAGTGTGTATATGTCTATGTACTCTTTAAGTGAGAATTGTGCACCGTCTTAACAAAAAATAAAAATACACAAAAAAATCAAATAAAAAAAGGAATCTCTTCCGGTGTGTTTTAAGATCCTATGTCAGGTCTTAAGGTTTAAATGAATATCACTCAGGATCATATGATCATTAACCGCAAAATTACTTTCTCAACGTGATGGTATGTGTCTTCATGTAGAGTGCTCCAAATGAGCTCCCCTAAAAAGTGCTCACTTTAATTGCATTGGCCTTTTGATGTAAGTAATGCATATCATTCTTGACTTAAATGGATGGCGTGATGGTGATGCACACTTAAAGCAGGGCACTTCGTGAAGGGATTCTCTTGCTCACTTTCATTTGGAATGACCCTATGAATAGCTTTTCCATTTTGCCTTCAAGGGTGCAAAAATGGGGTTCTGCTACTCCTGAATCAATCTTTCCTTACAAGCTCACAGAACTCATGCTGAAACACACATCCGCTTGAACCCACATACAGCAGGTCGAACTGTTGAGACGGGTGCCCGGATAAGAAGAGGGGGAAATCTGAGCCTCCTCACTCAGGTGTAACCGATACAGGCGGGTTCAAAAGAAAAAGACCTGCACACAAAGAACAATGGGGTGGGGGTGATACCATTTGTATTTTCTGGAAATATTGAGTAGTGTGTTCTCTTACAAAGACGCAAACCGAGAAAGAAAGAGAGCGAGTGAAGAGGGAGAAAAAAAGTAATGGTTAGTGTATTAACAGTTAATGCAGGAAAGGGAGCATTTCTCTCCCTCGGCTCTCATTGCCAAGTTTCCCGAATTCTTTCCTGTCAGGTTAAACTAACAACTTCCCGTCAGGAGGAGGAGGGTGGTCCATTGCTCCCAGACTGCAAATCTCTCCCTCTCTCTCTCTCACATACACAAACACACACACAACTCTACTCCCATCAATTGTAAGTAATGATTAATGAAAGCTTACAGAAAGATTGAGAGCTCAAACATGGGAGGGAACCACACGACGCAACTCAGAAAAAAAAAAGAAAAAACTCTACAAAAATAAATGAAGTCTACGTCTTGGGATTCAGAGTTGTTTTCCTGGAGCTGGTAGATACATAGCCGTTAGCTATTAGCCAAACTCTGCTGACGGAATAGAATGTGTGCCATTTACAGACTTTGGGGTTGGCCCTAAATAAATGTTTTTCCGTTTCCAACACCAGAAATAAACAAGTCTTGCAGTCTGAATAACGCTGCAGAGAGATGTTATTTAGTCTTACTGATCTGGAAATGCTGGACTAATCATTTTAATTACCGTATGTGTTAAAACGCTGATGGATTTTGCTGTCCGGTACAACATTAGCCTGTTTGTTTTTCATCTCTGAAGTGGAAAGGGCATGACGCTGATTCCAGGCACACGGGGAACCTCACTGCGTAGCTAAGATCATCCTGACCTAAGCAAACACTCAACTTGACAAGCAGGCTAACAACTAGTTTCTACAACATTAAGTGAGCACTTAGTCAAGTTCTCTGTTAAGTTTAAGCTCTGTCACGATTCGTCGGCTTTAATCAGGTCAGTGATTGGCTCATATCACTGCTGTTTTTATTACAGCTAAAATTAATGATTAACTACCATGTCTGATACTATCAAACTTACTAAGATTAGTAATACTACAACTTGTGACATTGCTATTAATACTACAACTACGTCTATTACTACTTCTGTAGGTGCAGATGATTGTTTCAGTTGTGTTTTGACCACTGACTGTGACGGTGAGAGATGGAAGTACAGTCAGTTGCTAAACATTTAGCCAATGAAACATTGGAAATATGTCTTTCTACAAACTTCCCATGGACAAACACCCAGACAAAACATCAAGAAATTATTTTGAAACAAAGTTCAGAATCAGATTTGCAATTGCTCTGCCAATATTTTCACTTAACTTTCAATAAACAATTAATAAATGAATAGATTTTAGCAATTCAGAGAGAACCTAATATTTAATGAAAATATTTTTCTTTCCAAATAACATCACTCAAAGTGATGACCATGAACATTATTCTCACAATTTATAAAAGCCAGATAAAGCATTGCCTTGGCCCAATATTTAAATCCATATTCAAGTTCTGTTGTGTACCTGCTGGTATCAATTATTCAGCTAATGAAATCTTTCAACAAACTTCCAGTGCAGAAACAAAAAACTGTATGTATATTATTATATATAATATATATTAATGCCGTTTATTCCTCTGATGGCAAAGCTGAATTTTCAACATCATTAATCCAGTCTTCAGTGCCACATGATCCTTCAGAAATCATTATAACTATGATGATTTGCTGCTCAAGAAACATTTCTTAGTATTATCAATGTTGAAAACAGTTGTGCTACTTAATATTTTTGTGGAAACCATTATATATATAATATATATATATATATATATATATATATATATATATATTTTTTTTTAAAGAATAACATTTATTTGAAATACACATTTTTGTAACATTTTAAATGTTTACTATCAATTTGAACATTTATTGTGGCCTTGCTGAATAAAAATACAAATTTCCTTAAATAACTTGCTGACCCCAACATTTGAATTGGTGTGTGTCTTCATGTAGAGTGCTCCAAATGAGCTCCCCTAAAAAGTGCTCACTTTAATTGCATTGGCCTTTTGATGTAAGTAATGCATATCATTCTTGACTTAAATGGAATTTGCTCTGAATTTAATCTTTTGTTATTTTGTTAACTATATGAATGTGTATGTGTTGTTGGCTGGCTCACTCACTACTCTACTACTCTTATGCGCAATATAATGTCACATCAACAACATTTTCAGCTGATAACCTTTTTCTCGTTCTGTCTCACAGGTGTAGTGCATGGAAGATGTCTGGGATATTGGACTGGATACCATGGGAAAGAAAGCGGAAGTTTCGAGCGCTGTGTGCCTTGGGGGCTCTGCTGTGCTGCCTGCAGGATAGTGCTGCTGTTAGAGGTGGGTTTCTGACACCTTGGTTCTGCTCCACTAAAACTTCATAAAGCTTCATTTGAGCTGGAACAAGCTGAATTCCAGCACCTATTATAGTCCTTTTTTTTTAAATAACTGATATATTTGTTCTGTAGGCATTGACTTTGCCTACAGAACAACCACTAGCTCTGCCCTCCCTCCTATACCCAAACTCACTACTTCAGACTTTAGTGAACGCACCTTGTGGTTCTACTTGTACTGTGCTAGACTAATTGGGACGTTAAAGCATTTACATATTGTTGCCCTACTGTTGTTTTGATTGTTTCTATTTTTCTCCTCATTTGTAAGTTGCTTTGGATAAAAGCATCTATATTTAATCATTTAGCAATGTAATATGTAAATATTTATTCACCATACTTGTGTTCCACTTTCTCTTCTAGATGATGTCCCAGTCTTCACAGAGGAGCCTTTTTCTGTGGTACAGAAACTGGGGGGCAGCGTGACCCTGCGGTGCACCGCCCTGCCTAACCATGCCAACATCAGCTGGCGTCTAAACGGTCGAGAGCTGCCAGCTGGGGGCAACGAGGAGCTGGGAGTGCTGGTGTGGCCCGGTTCTCTCTACATCCCCTCCCTTACAAACCTCACCATAGGCAGATACCAGTGTGTGGCCACCACCAGCGTCGGGTCCTGCGCTAGTGTGCCAGCCAACGTTACTGCAGCTAGTGAGTACACACACTTTTGCGAGTGCCAGTCACTTGGTATGAACTTTAAAAAATTTCTATGCTAGATTCAAAGGGCTTTACAGTGTGCGGTTGTGTTCCTGGCCAAGTATGTGTGTGTGTGTTGTGTGTGTGTGTGTCCTAAGTCAGTGTTGGAGCACGGGAAGGGGTGTGTAATGTGACCCACCATAATGCGTGTGTGTACTGGTGAAACCACTGGCCCCATTAGCGAAGGGCCTCCTCCCTGCTCTCCACTGCTTATGTCTTCTTACACAGAGACAGAACGGAAAAAGAAAGGCAAAAAAAGAAACATTGAGCAAATTTTTGTTCGTATAATGAGGCGAATGTGAGTTTGTGCATGCATATACTACCTTTCAAAATTCTTTTCAGCAAGGGTGCAGTAAATTAAATGACTGATGATCATGTTCTCCAGCATGATTTAAGAACGACCCAAAGAACGTCTTGAACCTAAATGGAAGTGAGAACATCTTACTGTCTGTACAAAGAAATTAAATTATTTTCAGTTTGTGAATATGTGCCACACACGAGATTCTAAAGAACTGTGTGCGGATGCAAGCTTGTTTGTGTGATAGTATGAGGAGCGCAGGTTTGGCAGACTAGTCGAGGCAGGATATTCTGTCAAGATGAGACGCGACATGAGATTCTTGACACCATTTTCACCTCACAATGCAGGCATGCTTTACATCATTCACCCCCCTGACTTTGCTCTCTCAAACTATCTGTGTTTCTACTCATGGCATTTAATGGTGCATTGGATTTCAGTCCTCTCACTGCTCACTTGTTTTTTCTAACTTTCAGCCTTGTTTTACTTTGACTCTCGTACATGTGTGAGATGTAATTGATAAGGTCTATGAATTGGGAGTCGAGAGCTAGGGGCTTTACAGATGCAAGCTCTTAGCTGGGGCCCCTCGTCTCTTATGATCCCACGTTGGCCCCTCACTCTAATTTAATAAAGACCTCCTCCCTTAGTCTGCCAGGGGTTGGACGGTTCTTCTGGGAGGGCGCTGCGTGTGATCGTGAGCCTGAAGTTGTCTCATGTCTCCATATTTCAAAGGTCTGCCCATTTGTTTTTGCTCTTTGAAAGAGCTTGGCTCTCCCTGGTATCCGTCTCTGTAGGAATCCTGTCTGAAGCGTCTCCCACCGGGGAGGCCGTTGCCTGCCTGAGCATTATTTCAAACTCTCCTCTTGAATTCCTCCAAAGACAAGCGAGCCTCCCGTGTCCTTCGAGCCAGCCAAGAAACATTCCTTCGGCACTCTCTCTCTCTCCCTTTTTTTTTTCTCTCTTTCTCTCGCTCACACAAAAAGCACACCTCTTCACATATGTTTTTAATACATGGCGTAACAAATTCTCAATAAACTCTTTTTTATCATCTTTTAGGGCTACGTGTAGTCTGGCCAGTGATATTCCACACAATAGTTACTGTATCATCATCGCAGTATGAGTTTTAATTGTCATATAAACATGAGCGCTCATACGCACAGGCTCTACGGCCCCAAACATAAAAATGATGAATGCTAAGTAACCGTGCAGCATGTATGAAAGCATTGCTTATGAAAGCATTGGAAACTCGTCTGATCTATTTTATAAATACTATTAATTCTGCACAGCTCCCAGCATTCCCTGCTCTCCCTGCCTCCAGGAGACGTATAATGTACCGCACACATGCAAAAAAATCACATATTCACCCTTTACCTCCTCACATATAAATACAAACATATTAGAAAGATATAAATGTGTGTTTCACAGTTTTTACTTATAGTCTGCCACGGTTTTTCCAATTTATTTCATTGGTTCACCATAAAACAGCATACAAGTAGTCCATTTGACTCATGTGCTATATTCCAAGTCTTCTGATGTTCTATGATAACATATGTAATTTTTTTTGTAACATTGTAAATGTCTTTACAGTCACTTTTGATCATTTTAATGCATCCTTGCTGAATACAAGTATTAAAAAACTTACTGATCCCAAAGTGTGAATGGCTTATTTAGATTTATTACATTAAACTTAACAAGATGTTAATTAAATGTTTTCTCCCTCTTTTTTCCTCTCCTTTTCCCCCCTCACACACCTGAAGGGAGGAGGAATGTTTTGAGGAGAAGGAGGTAAATGGGGGAGTCAGTCAGAGGAGGGGTTAAAGCTGTGCACTGAGGAATTTAGGAGAGGTTTGAGGCGGTGTGGGATGCTGGCAGGGGTGGGCTTTAAAAAGACCCTGATTGATTTAGCAAATGGATCCTGGAATTCTCATCTCCCAAAAAAATTATTTCAAAAACCATTTCACTTCAAAAAACCAGGCGATTATTACTTTGAGATTACAGATGCAGCTGGTGTTAGAGAGTTTATCAGATGTTGATTATTTAAGTGCTCTTCTCATCCATCATTGTATGTCTTTGCTTCCAGGAATACTTAACAAAGAGCTTTTTTAATCTTTACCTCACGGATCTTTTGGCTCTGTTGTACATAACTTAGAGACATTGCAGACGCCAAGGAATATAACTAAACTCTGGAGAACAATGAAACAATTTGATTTGTGAGAGGAGTAATGAACAGTTGGGGAGATATTTGATTAAGTTCAGGGTTTTTCAGGACAGCGCTGAGCAATTTTCCCTGTCTGCCTTTGGAAAATATTCCCTTCACAGAATGAAACACAGACTCGCTTAGGCAGAGTTATTCTGTTTTATTGCAATCCAGACTGCTTTTCCTCTCTTGAAACTCAAGAGATGGGTGACCTTTAGCCTTTGACCTCATTTTAGCCTGGGCTGACTTGAGCTTAAGGAAGCTAGACTTTCTGTCTCTGTTTTTCAGAGCTATTGGGTGTCTGCCCATTCGATATCCCAGTAAAAGTCCTAAGCATATGCACTCTAAAGCTTCTCAGTTTCCTGAATGGAACACAAAGAGGCTTTCAGCTTTGAAACGCTCAAAACCAGCATTTGGACGTTTGAGATTTCCATTGCTTTTCCTATTTTATTAAATATGCTATATGTTTGAGAAACTTTGTATGATAACTCTTGTTTGTTTCCTTGCAGAACTGCGAGATTTTGAGCCAGATGACCAGCAGGAGATTGAGGTGGATGAAGGGAACACAGCTGTGATCGAGTGTCATCTGCCTGAGAGTCAACCTAAAGCTCAGGTCCGCTACAGTGTCAAACAGGAGTGGCTGGAGACATCTAAAGGTGTGTTTTACAAACATACTATATGCCAGTGGTTCTCAACCAAGGGTCTTGTGACCCACTAGTTGGCCCACTTTAGCCCACTTCTAAGGGGGGTACAAGATGGCTTAATATTTTATGTAATGGCCAATAATGTCTTTGTGCAGTCAGTTTCTCCTACTGATCTTGCTGAGCAAATAAGTTTTAAAATCGTGCATGTTTCTAACTCGCTACCTAGGTACTACTGAGCTAAGTAGTACTCCAGTAGCTAGTTGCTTGGCATAGACATTGTAACTCTGTAGTATACTATGTAGAAAGTATGCTTCGGTCTCTCCTGATTTATGGCTAAAATTGAAGCACACTGTTATCATCATTAATCATTAGATCATTGGATCTGTTACGAGCCACATCATTTGAATTCAAATATGATTTGCTTCAATTATTTATTAAAAATTTTTAAATGCACACAAGCCGATTCTGGTATTTGAGTGTTTGGCAGCTCTTGTCTTGTTGAGAGACATAAAATCTTTGCGTGTTGTCTGGTCTTGTCCACTCAACAAAGCCCTGCCTGTTAGCATGATTGTCTTTCTTGCAATTACTCTGGCTGTTCAAATATTCAGTTTAATGATGGTGAAGATCACAGCTAAGATTTAAGAAAATTACCTTAAGGAATGTTCTAGATTCTTAAATTAGATTCTGTTGAAAAATACTAGTCTGGCCTAAAGATGCTAATCATTGGTTCTTTGATTGTGTCCTAGGGAATTACCTGATCATGCCTTCAGGAAACCTTCAAATAGCTAATGCTACACAGGATGATGAGGGTCCCTATATATGTGCTGCTTACAACCCTGTCACCCAGGAAGTTAAAACCTCTACCTCTACCGATCGTCTCAGAATACGACGTAAGTAGTGTTGTCAAAAGAACCGGAACTTCGGTACCAAGTCGGTACTGAAGTTGTGAAAATGTGACGATACCAGCATTTCTGTAGTACCGGTAGTACCTAGTCCCGGGTATATTCGGTGCCCACTAATATCTGCTTTCAGTCGCTTCTAAGCGCGGGGCTCCAGACTAACTTTTTTACTTGGAGCACTGTAGCCAATATATACCACGATGTATTAAACTATTGTCTGTGAATATTAAACCTAAAAAAAACTAGGCTATTAACCCTGCATGTCCTTGTGTGAATTAATGGGACAGACGCGCAGTTTAATTTACCACACAGACACACACACACACACACACACTGAAGCACGCGACACTCGCTCAGGTTTCAGTCTCTGCTGCCTCACGATATGAGGACATGATGACCCAGACAGCAACATAGTGTCGGCCCAGATTCGGCCCACATCTGGTAATTGTGGATTCCCCGTGTATATGTGCAGATGTGGGCCAGATCTGGCCAGACACTATGTTGTTGTCTGGGGAACTTCCTTTCCATTTTACCGTTTCATTTGTGAAGAACTATCATCATATCATACACACACATAAACTCAAAGGTCTTCATGGAAACCCGTCAAAATAAAAGTTTGGTTTAACTTGAAGAAATTGACTGAAATAATTATATTAGCCTACTGTTGTACAGTAGATTTAGCTACGTCTTAATGTAATAAAAATACTAATCATAATAATAATGTGTGCATAGAAGGTTGCTTATTTTTCACTTGATAAATAGTAAAGTAATTGCATTTAGTTTAATATTATTTTCAAATAGTTAAATAAAATAGAAAAATAGTTCCAACAGATTTTGCTGTGGTACTGAAATTGGTACAGAGAACTGTAAAATTTGAATGGTATTAGTACCGACTACTAGAATTTTGGTATCGTGACATCCCTAGACGCAAGTGAACATAAAGAATAAAATGAACACATTCTGTCAATTTTGTGTCACACGTATTATCTTGTCTAGGTTCAACATCTGAGGCCGCACGTATCATCTATCCACCTGAATCTCGGTCCATTATGGTGAACAAAGGCCAGCGACTTGTGCTTGAGTGTGTGGCCAGCGGTATTCCCACTCCACAGGTCACATGGGCTAAGAACGGTCTGGACTTGCGAAATCTTAACAACACCCGCTTCTTACTGAGCAACTTGTTGATTGATGCAGCAAGCGAGAGCGACTCGGGCACTTACGTGTGTAACGCTGATAACGGCATTGACTCTGTGAGCTCTGCTAAGGTGCTGTACGACGTCCAGGTGTTTGGTGAGTAGGATTTCAAGAGAGAAGAGTTTTATATGGCCCATCATACTTTTTTTCAAGAGTATTTGATGAATAGAAAGTTTCAAAAGTGCATTAACTAATGTCTTTTTTATTTTTTTCTATCCTTTTAAAATATTGTATAGTTGCTCTAATAACTGTATATTGTTAAAATTCATGGTTCTTTAAAAAACATTTGTATTTGTTGTAACTGTTCAACTGGCAGAACATCATCTGGCTAGTGGTCCTTAGGTTATTTATTTGATTATTTGCTCAAGTGTAGTGGGGTTTGAAAAGTATGAACCAGGGCAGTGATGGAACATTTTACGTGTCTGGAAATTTCAATTTCCAGTCATTTAATCCTGCTTCAAGGTAATAAGCGTGTATCAGAACCAGAGAGCTTGGTGAATAAATGTGATGTGTGTGTGTGAGAGAGTGTATGTGCATGAGAAGGATTGAGTTTCTGAGACATTGATGAGGTTGTTTTTGTGGGCTCGTCTCACGGCAGCTGTGATTAATTAAGCCGCTCTGGCTGTTGCTCTAATGAGCTCGAGCTGATTCACTAGCATCCAACCATCAAGTTTTTGGAGAGGGTGAGAGAATCCAGTCTATCCCAGACTCCTCTGCAGCAGCATGCCTTCACAAACAGCACTCATGCTTTGTGCTGTTAAACCATCCAAATGCCTGTTGGTTTATGCTTTTCAAACTTTTTTGATGTTTTGACACATCTTTCTGAAATTCCCTTCTTTGGTCTTTCAGAACCTCCTCAGGTGCGTGTCGAGCTGCAGCAGCAAGACGTTGCATGGGGCGACACGGTGCGTTTCAGCTGTCAGGCGAGTGGCAAGCCCACTCCCACAGTGGTGTGGCTCCACAACGCTCAGCCCCTGAGCCCGTCACCACGCCATCGGATGTCCTCACAGGTGCTGCGCGTGCTTCACGTCGGGCCGCAGGACGACGGCATGTACCAGTGCATGGCGGAGAATGGTGTGGGCAGCTCACAGGCAGCCACAAGACTTCTCACTGTCCCAACAGGTATAAAACACTTTATTAAAAATGATAGAACTTAGTATATTATTATAAAGTTAAAAACAGTAATACTAATCATAATATTTGATTCTCAGGGAAAGCAAAAACAGCCTAATGCTTAAATGTAAATGTCAATATCACTGTCTTTTTATTATTAATAATAATATAAATAATAAATTAATAAATAATTTTTATTAATTTATTATTCTATAATTAATAAACAAAAGTGAATAGAATAGAATAATCCCCAATATAATAACATTAAAGTATAAAAAATAAAATATTATATACGTACATAAATAATAAAAGGGAATAACAATAATGATAATAATAATAATAATTATTATTTGTATTTAATTGTATTAATTTATAACCCATTTTATATATATATCATGTTCTTGTGTGTTTTCCATTTTTAATTAATTAATTAATTTTTATTTTTTTCAGTGCCCTCACGGTCAGGTAAGCCCATGATTCGACCGATGAGCCCAGATAAAGTGCTGCGGGAACAGCCACCTTTGAAGCCTGTGGCCACCAGTGCAGTGCTGCCTTTCGACTGCTCTGAGGTCAGAGTCTCTCCCGCCGAAGCTCCAGTCATCCTGAGTCAGCCACGCACAGGAAAGGCCGACTACTATGAACTTACCTGGAAACCTCGTCATGACGGAGGAGCACCTGTGCTGGAGTATGTCGTCAAGTACAGAAAGGTACAACACTGCCCAGTTCATGTGTACAGTGTGATCTGCCTCGTTTCACTCTACAATTTGTTTGTCATGTTTGTTTGATTCTACTCCTCTGATTCATTGAGTGTATTTTTTCTGTCTGGCAGGCTGGAGAATCTCCCGGAGAGTGGACCACTAACACCATTTCTGGCTTCCAGCACAAACTGACTCTTACTAAACTGCTGCCTGCCAGCCTCTATGAAGTGGAGATGGCCGCTAAGAACTGCGCTGGACTTGGGCAGCCCGCGATGATGACTTTTAGAACAGGCAAATGTATAGCCATACAGCTACTTAAAGATTACCTTTCTGCATCATCATTCTGTCAAGACCCAAATGTTTAGAGGAGGGTTCTGCCAGCGTTTTCTTTTTTCTATAATGACCCATTTCATCCCACGTAATACTCATACTCATTAATTAGCAAGAAATATGGGTTTGACATTAATTTGACAAACTAATGCCATGATTGACCAGTCAGAATTTAGTATTCCAGAGATATTAGTATGAAAAAGAAGAATTATAAATGTATTTATAAGAGAAATATATAAAATGTAAATAACTTAATCAGATTGAAAAAAGAGACATATTTCAACTGTTTATTGCTTAACAATGCTGTTAAATGTAACAGTAAAATAATCACTATTAAAATTGACAAATAAATATGAATATTCATAACTGTTTGTTAAATTAGTTTAAAGTAGTGCTTTACTAACATTAGTAATCATATTTCACTGCAGAATGCCATGATTGTCCAATGTTGTCTAATGTTGATCCAATGTCCAATATTGTCCTAAATATGCATATATAAAACAGTTTATTTAATTTGTTATAAAAAGGTAGTCAGTTACACAATTTACAAAGGTAGTCAGTTATATTAATCATTTACAATTTAGTGATCATTATACAAAAATATTTCACCTCAGAATGATCGACCAATCAGAATCAATTATTCAGATAGTTGTATATAATATATATATATATATATATATATATATATATATATATATATATATATATATATATATATATGGGTTGTAATATGAAAAAAAGAGTGAAATGGTAAATTAAAGTGTCTCTTTAATTTTGGTCTGCAGGGCGAAGAGGAGGACCCGTAGGGCCTCCAAAAACACCAGATGCGACACCTCTTCTCACACGTGAGTATACGTTTGCCCCTATGATTATAATATAATGAGTTTGCTGTGCTGCCCTACAAAGGCAAAAGACCTTAACTCACCAGAGTGTGAAACTGAGAAAAAAGACTTTAAAGTTTTTTTGTTGTCCAGCCAATTGTATAATAGGTAGGACACTGAAAATGTGCAAAGTAGTTGTCATAATGAATATATTTATGTACATAAAAAAATTTGAGGTCAAACTTGACCTTTGACCCTTATTCGGAAGTTACTGTATTCTGCCTTTGCATTATCTGCAAAACAATAATGGGTCATACAAAGGCAAAATACCTTAACTTCTAATTTAATGACCATTTTGACTTTTATCACTCTATACAAACATTTCTATGATAACAATGATAGCCTTAAAATAACATTTAGTGAGTTCTGTCTAGTAAGGCTTAATATTACATCAATAGAATATTACAAAATAAAAAATAATGAGAAGGCTATTATCTGTACTGGATCATTTTAAAACGTTATCGCTGTACTTAATTTAAGTAAAATAACTCAAGAGGTACTGTTAAAGTAACCTTCCACAAATATTTCTTACATTTGAGATTTGGCTATGCCAGTAATATGTAGACGCTCTTTCTCAAATACCATTCACCCTTTTCTGACAAAACGTATAGGAATATGCTTATATCTAATGACATTGTGAGTATGTTTTCCAGAATCAATGAAAAAACTTTTCCTGGACAGAATTGATATAGCCAGTTTATGACAGTTTACAAAGAAGGGAGTCTAACAACAAACTAATTACATATAGGCATAGCACCGTAACTTCAGCGTGGCAAACACATCGCTGGTGGGTAAAACAAAGGCATAGTGCCTTAACTCCACTGTAACTTAGGCATTCTAGAGTGCAGCGGAACAAAGCTAAAAGACTCTAACTGATGTTAAGGGCTTCTGCCTTTGCTTTCCCTCTGATTTTGGAAGTTATGGCAAAAACAACATCTTATTTTTAGCAGAAAAGAACAAAATAGACACAAGATATTTTTCCACATGATAAAACTGATGTCCATTGTTCCAAATATGGCAAAAACTCATTTTGACCAAAATTGAAGTTAAGGTCTTTTGCCTTTGCACGGCAGTGTAGTTCTTTAAGGCTGCAGTAAAGTACTGAGGAACTGTAACATTAAATAAAGCTAAAAATGTGTCATTAATTGTTCTGATTATTAATTATGCTAACATTACTGTCTTTTCAGCTCCAGAAGCTCCAGACAGACCCACTGTTTCCATGGCCACCGAGACCTCAGCCTATGTGACGTGGATCCCTCGCGGGAACCGTGGATTCCCCATCCAGTCATTCCGTGTGGAGTACAAGAAATTGAAGAAAGGCAGTGGAGAGTGGGAGGTGGCTGTAAACAACATCCCTCCCTCTCGCCTCTCAGTCGAGATATCAGGGCTGGAGAAAGGTTAGATTTAGATCATCTTCACATAAGTTTTATCATGCTCATAGTATGATATGATATGGTGAATCAGGAGTGTCACACTAATATATTGCTTTAAAATTGTCAAATAAATCTGCATATTTGAAAGTGTTTATTTTATTTGTTTTAAAAGATAGTTTAATGCAATAACAAAAAAGTTGATAAATCAATTTTTGGAATTTTAAATTTAAATGGTTTGTTTAACTTTTAATGTTAGTTAAATGTAATAAAATCAAATTTTGGGATAAAGTATTAAGTAATAGTTCACCCAAAATAGATATTTTTGATTAAATCTAAGAGCTTTCTGTCTCTCCGTTGAGAACTTTGACGCTTCAAAATGTTCATAAAGAGATCATAAAACTAATCCATATGAATTGAGCTGTTTAATCCAAATGTTCTGAAGAGACATGTTCACTTTATATCATGAACAGCTTGAATTTAGGCTTTTATTCATTCACATATAAACATTCATCAACTCACACATCAGTTGTGGTAAACAGAAGCTCAAGCATGAGGTTTGTTCTTGAGCTTGTTCGCTGATCAATGTTTAAATGCGAATAAAAGCCTAAATTCAATCTGTTCATCATATCAAGCGATCAAGTCTCTTCAGAAAATGTGGACTAAACTGCTTAATTCTTATGGATGTTTTACAATTTCTTTATTTCTGAACTTTTGAAGCATTAAAGTGTTAGTAGCTGTCAATGAAGGGGCAGAAATTTCTCAGATTTCACCAAAAAAAGAGTTGTATTCCAAAGATGAAGGAAAGTCTTACATGACAGAATTTTAACTTTTGGGTTAACTGTAACTTTAATTTTTTAAACAAAACTTTAGTTCTACATAAAAAAAACATTGGCCATTAGCTTTTCCTAATTAGTTTGCCACACTAGACCAAACTCGTGTTTCCCATGATCTTAAAAACCTGTTAAGATTCACTTTCAGTTGACTTATTTCTTGTTCTTTCCATTGCATCGCAGGAACGTCATACAAGTTCAGAGTTTTGGCCGTTAACGTGTTGGGAGAGAGTCCAGCAAGCGCTCCCTCTAAAGCCTACACAGTGGTGGGCAGTGGTCCACCTAACCGACGTCCCATCGACGGACCCTACATCACCTATAATGAAGCCATCAATGAGACCACAGTCATCCTGAAATGGACGGTAAGCACTTCCTCACTAAACATTTTTACATTGTAAAATTCAAGAAATACAACCTGTTTGTTGTCACAAGATTATCAGACCTTGAAATAAACATTTATTTTGTCTCTGCAGTACACACCAGTCAATAACACCCCCATTTATGGCTTCTACATCTTCTACCGACCCACCGATAGCGACAATGACAGTGACTACAAAAAGGATATAGTGGAAGGTTAGTCATGTCCTTCTTTTATTTTTTAATTTCTCAACTATATATGAAAGAAATATAAAATGTAATGGTCTGGCGCTCTTTTTAGGTGACCGCTACTGGCACTCCATTACTGACCTACAGCCTGAGACGGCTTATGACATTAAGATGCAGTGTTTCAATGAAGGGGGTGAGAGCGAGTTCGGAAATGTCGTCATTTTAGAAACTAAAGGTTCGTTTCCTTTTCCCCACACTCACATTACGAACCGCACCTCAGCCATTTTCTAGAACAAAGATCTCTTCTGACAGCACAGATCGTGTGAACATCTGTGTGTACTTACAGCTCGCCTTCACCAGAGGACCACACCTCCAGAGACCTCATCCTCCAGACCCGACCATCCAGGAAACCCTGTTCCTCGGCCTGGTGATCTGCCTTACCTCATTGTGGGTGTGGTACTCGGAGCATTCGTTTTCATCATCGTAGCCTTCATCCCAATCTGTCTGTGGAGAGTCTGGGCCAAACAAAGTGAGTACCGTTTTAGAAACATTAAAACAGTCAAAGATCTTCATTAGTGATTCAAAGATATGTTAAGACAAGGAACCCTGGATGAATTTTGCATTTTTCATTGTTTCAGAACAAACTTTAGACATGCGTTTTCCAGCGTTGGCAGCTACAGTTTCTCCATGCCAGTACACCATGGTACCCCTGCAAGGATTGGCTCTAGGTCGGCCTTGTCTTGTAGACCCCCACCTGACATCTGCCCACACTGTCTACGCTCCTAAGGGAGAATACGTTCCCAATGGGAAATACACTACACAGTGCCTTCCTGGACACCGGGTAAGTTTTCACTTTGACCTTGAATGTTTAGCACAGTAATAAACTTCTTGGCCTGCTGTATTAGACCAGCAAAGGAAGGTATAGTATTGTGTTGATGTTCAATCTCTTGTCTCTTTTGTAGGAGGATGCTGACAATGAGTTGGAGCGTGATGCATTGTTACCTCAGAAACTTCCCAATCAGCAACCACATATCCACAATTACTGTAACGGGTAAGAATTGTACTGTTGCTTCAGTTTATTATAGAAATCACTACTTTGAAGTGCCCATATTGTGCTCTTTTAAAGGTAATGATCTAATTTTGGGGGGGTCTGCTTGAATAGATTTCACAGAAGCCTACTTAAATGTTCTAATTAAACTAAGGCCTAATCCTGGCTTAATCTAAGCCCTGTCTGTGAAACTAGGAAACGGTTAAACGAAAATTTGTCTCATACTGTACATTGCTGCCGAACCTTTTTCAACCCTCTGCCTGAAATTCTCTGTTTTAGATCGTTTCTCTTTAAAACCCATCTTTCCTAAAAGCCCAGTCTGCTCTCTCTGATTGGTCAGCTGGGCTAGTCTGTTGTGATTGGTCAACCACTTACCATAATCGAGTTACAGCGCCTGAGACTTCATGAGTAGCTGTAAACCGCATTATATCTATGGTAACCGTGGCGTCCGTATTGTTGTATCAGAGTCCGATAATGAAACAAAGCGACAAAGCGAAATCAGCCAACTTGTTCTTTGAGGGCAGGCCAAAGCATCAAGTTGGCGGGCAGTATGCAAATGTGTGACAGCAAATTCGGCAAGACTACAAATGAGAGAGCAAGTGTTTTTTGTTGGAGAGATGAACTCCTTTTGGTGTGCTTTGTAACTTTAAAAATTCCTAATAGATCAAATCAAGTCCTGTCCTACTTTTTTATTTATCATTGAATATTGATTGTTTGTCACGTTATCAGACATCCCAAGTCTCCCGGAAGTTCCGGGAGTCTCCCGCATATTGATAGCGTCTCCCTGATGCCCGCAAATTAGTTCAAATCTCCCGGAATCTATAACACGCGTGCGAGACAGAACAAATTGCGCGCATAACAAACGCGCGCGCGCACGACAGAAAGGGAAACACACCTTGCGAGTGTCTCTCGTGCTCTCCTGTGCGCTCGCTATGTATGCGCGCAGTATAAGTCTTTCAGCCGCCGTCAACAATCTCGTCCGAACCCCCCCCCCCCCGTCAACAATCCGGTCACCAAGATACCTCCCTGAAAAGACTTCTTGCAGGTTGGGATGTCTGCGTTATGAAGTCAAAATGGGTTGCGAATGCTGTTTCATGGTGACCGTTATACTGTGACATTTAAGTTTGTTAGGGAAACCCAGAAATAAAATTTGAACTTTCTTAATTTTAGGGTGTCCGGTTGTCCTGAAGAGGGATGCTATGTGTCTGATGGTTCCCCCTTGCAGATCCTCAGCTTATCGGGACCTACACATCCATCTCAGAGTCCTGACTCCATGCAGGCTGATTTCTCCCTCACTGAAGGAGTTCATTTGGAAGAGGTGGTCACTGCTGGTGCGTTTGCCTTTGTTGTAATACAAAATAACCAATGTCAAAAATAACCGATTTTAAAATGAGACAAAATTAATTAAGTTGAATGAATTAATACTATCTGGCCCGGGCCGGTGCATCCTGCGGCTACACATGTTCGCCACTCTTCTTTTTAGATTGTTATAAAAAAATTTTTACATTAATTATAGAATTAAATGCATATAATTGATAATTATGCAGGGGGTGAAAATTGTCAAACATGATCAAATTTAGCATCCTAATATTTTTTATTAGAGAGTAGATGAATAATCTGAATGCATTTCTCCCCACAGACTTGCCCCTGTTAACAACAGTTGATGTGGGCATAAGCCAGTTGCTCCTATATGCTGAGCAACAGGAAATGGGAACAACACAGAACATGAAGCAGCTCGAGGAACAAGGGACCAGGGATGATTCAAAAGATGGATAAAACTAGAAAAAAAGGGAGGGGGGAAGAGAAAATATTTATTTTTGTATAACAGATGCTATATTTATATATTTATGTGTTTGTACATAGTATTTTTTTTAGAATGTATATATTGGTTGTTTATATCAGATGTTATACATATTTTGGTTTGTTTTTCTGTTACCACCAGGATGTTTTTATAAGTATGCTGTATAATTGATCCTCATATGAGATAGGAACAACCTGACACCTCAACATCATACATACAGTATCAGTAATAAGCTCCAGGTTTTCCACTGGCAAGCATCTATTGATGTTTGAAGTACAGCTGGTGGGAAATTTAATGCTTTTAGGGCATTATGATAATGATCCATTCATTAAGAATGTTGTAACTTGCAGTGCTTTGGGACAATTGATTTTTACGCCTATGTACACTATATTGCCAAAAGTATTGGGACACCCCTCCAAATCATTGAATTCAGGTGTCCCAGTCACTTCCATGGCCACAGATGTATAAAATCAACCACCTAGGCATGCAGACTGCTTCTACAAACATTTGTGTCAAGTAGTCCACGGTCAACAAGTAGTCCACGGTCAACTGTTAGTGGTTTATAACAAAGTGGAAGCGATTAGGAACAATAGCAACTCAGCCACAAAGTGGTAGGCCACGTAAAATCACAGAGCGGGGTCAGCTCATGCGCTCATGGCTTTCTGCAGAGTCAATAGCTACAGACCTCCAAACCTTCAGATTAAGATCAAGAACAGTGCATAGAGAGCTTCATGGAATGGGTTTCCGAGCAGTTGCATCGGAAACCTTACATCACCAAGTGCAATGCAAAGCGTCGGATGCAGTGGTGTAAAGCATGCCGCCACTGGACTCTAGAGCAGTGGAGATGTGTTCTCTGCAGTGACGAATATCACTTCTTTGTCTGGCAATCCGATGGATGAGTCTGGGTTTGGTGGTTACCAGGAGAACGGTACTTGCCTGACTGTATTGTGCCAAGTGTAAAGTTTGGTGGAGGGGGAATTATGGTGGGGGGTTGTTTTTCAGGGGTTGGCTTTTGCCCCTTAATTCCAGTGAAAGGAACTCTTAATGCTTCAGCATACCAAGACATTTTGGACAATTTCATGCTTTTAACTTTGTCGAACCGTTTAGGGATGGCCTTTTCCTTTTCCAACATGACTTTGCATCAGTGCACAAAGTAAGGTCCATAAAGACATGGATGAGTGAGTTTGGTGTGGAGGAACTTGAGTGGTCTGCACAGAGTCCTGACCTCAACCCGATGGAACACCTTTGGGATGAATTAGAGCCAGGCCTTCTCGTCACAAACGTGCTTCCAGAAGAATGGTCAAAAATTCCCATAAACACTCCTAAACCTTGTGGAAAGCCTTCCCAGAAGAGTTGAAGCTGTTAAGGGTGGGCCAACTCCATATTAAACCCTACGAATTAAGAATAGGATGTCATTAAAGTTCATGTGCATGTAAAGGCAGACATCCCAAAACTTTTGGCAATATAGTGTGTGTATATGTACTCCTTATATGCATACATATTTTATGCACAGTATGTTGTATCCACGAACATTTAATAGCTTTACGGCATGTAGATGCTACTGTGAGGTTTTAACACTCAAATATACACAACAAAAAAACAGTTTTAGAACTTTTTGATTGTAACTTGTTCCAGATGCGTCCTAGTTGTAAGTAAGGGTTTTTGAATGGAGTTACAGCTTTGTACATATGTTACTAAGATTTATCTATTTTCATCATTAACAAAAATGTTAACAAATATATGCAAAGTATATGCTTTCTGTGTGTAGTAATATTGACTATGAAAAAGAGACCATATTGTAGGTATTTATTTTTTTCAGTAGCCTGGATGCGAGAGATTCTTAAAATAAACACGCCTACCTGGAATATGCTGATTTTTATATTGTAAACTGGTTTTATGTAGTCAGCTTGTATAGTGGTACTTTTACTTTTGGAGACCTGCAGTTCTCCTGCATCAGTATTAGCTTCTTCCACTGTTATAAACATGAAACATGAAGGAAACGACCAATCTCTAACATATTCTAGAAGTGTAGCTGCATGGTTACATGGATTGAGCACTATTGCCTGTAAATAAAGTTAAAGAAATCATATTTCCTGTTGTCGTTTTTATCTTTTATGTTTGTGCGTCTAATAGCATTTGAAGGCATAATGTTTGAGCACGGTTGGTGTAGAATAGATGCATATTTTTATATGGTTATAATTCTAATGTAATGTTTTGCCAAATTGCATATTTTAGAGTCAGGCGCAACGAACATTAATCATAACATATGTAGATCGACATATTCATAACCCACACACAAATGTGTATCTGTGTCTTTTGTCTATCTAGGGCACCAACAAGGTCTGCTAACTAAATAATTTTTAAAAAATTGCTTGAGATAAAGTGCAAGTTCTTTCCTAAATATCAAAGGCTAGTCCAAAAGCTAGAAAGAAATTGTACAGTATCTATTTTGTTTTGGGAACGGAGTTTAGCATTTAAAAGCAGCAGATTAAATCTAGTGACACAAAGGAATACTTAAAAAAAAAAAAAAAAAAAAAAAAAAAAGGAATACTTATTTGAGCCTAAAATCAAAGGTATGACACAAACTTTGAAAGGCACTGACATCTGGTGGATTTACCATGCTAAAACAAGACATCTGGGAGAAAAAAAAGGACCTCCAAATCTATGACACAAAAGTCAGTCAGACACAAGTAATAATAAAACCATTTCAACTTCTTAGATTAGATAGAAACTTTAATAGCTTTTCATTTTTACAAATATCTACAGACCCCACATCCATTTTCATAAATAAGCAAAAATTCTTCTGGAATGATATTCTGTAGGAGAAGAATTTTAAAGAAGAAAAATATTTATAAACATTTGAAAAACAACTGATACTTTACAAAACAGCTCAGAAATATCTACTGTAGCATTAAATGCAAAATTATAATTTTTTTTTGCTGTAACATTTTATTATTGTTGCTACAGTGTAAAAACGTAGAGACACATGAATTTTTCTATTAAACAATGGGAGCTGTTCTTAAAAATAAAGACAAGTTATACATCATGTAGAACCATGACAGACCAAACTATAAGCAAAAAACCCAAGCAAATGAAACCTACTAAAGGCTAACAGACATAATGCAATATTTTTCTTTCCTCACAGAGTGATCCTGACTTGGGACCTGAGAACATTCCACGCTTTATTTTTCATTGAGAATTAAAAGCCTTTATACCATGCCCATCCACTAGAAAATCTATGGCAAGATGAGGGCAATAAAATTCTCAGAAATACTCAAAAGTGTTTATAATTTTTGTAATCTTAAACAGCAGAGGTACCATCATGTCCCAGGATATGACTGATGTTGTGGGCTGGGCGATTAGATTGTTTATTTGAGTCTGAGGAAGTAGTGTTGGCAAGAGACAATAAAGGTGACATTGGCATAGAGGAGCCATCCGGAGGCATTGCTGTGGCAATTTCAGGGAACAAAGAGGTCAGGTTAAAGTTGGATAAATGAGGTGTGATGCCTGACGAGTTTGTAATTTGCATTGGCATATCTGTGAGAAGCGGGAAGCTGGCCTGTGCAAAGCCCACAGGTCGAGGGGGAGAAAGAATAGAACCGAAGCGATTGTTCAGGGGTGCACTGCCACTCTTGTCAGTGCTTGGACTTGTAAACATCTGGTTAGGAAAATACTGTAAAGGAATTTCACTTGGAAGGCTAGGATGGGCTGCAGGGGAATATGAGGGGTAAAATGAAGGCAGAGTGTTCTGAGGTTCCACAGGAAGGAGGGCTGGGGTACGAGAGGCATTGGGCTGTGTGACCGGTGGGATGAATGATGCATTGGCATTAATTGGAGGTGGTGGGTTCATTCCTCCATCAGCAATGAAAGTAAAGCCAAAGTTCTGGGTGAGATCAGACACACCACAACGATCAGACACCAAACTGTTGTCACTGCTGACCTGTGCACTATCTGCCATGAAGCGTACAATGCTACTTCGTCTAGCTTCACTTCCTGTTTGTGTACGGCCAAGGATCACTCCTCCACCTGATGGAAGAGGCAAAGAGCTTTCTGGTTCAAATGGATTTCCAGGTCTCAAGTTGCCTGACCGGGGTCGATCTCCTGGACGAATCTTTGAGCTTTGTGGATCTGGTCCAATATGATGGGGGCGTTGACTAACAGAGAGTGACCTGGTTGAGCCTTGAGTGCGTCCTGTGTCTGAACTGCTGTGGGGTGTTGGTGGATGGGGTGGACCTGTTCTCACAGGTGGACCATGCAAATTTGCATTGACCTGAGAAATATGGCCTTTGTTGTTGTCCCCTAGACGTATGGGAGCAGCTTTTTGTGCAGGGTGCAAATTAGGACTAGAAGATTTAGCCTGAAGTTCTCCAGGAGAGGTCCCGGGAATACAGTTGTATTCTATACTCCCTGGGGTACAGCCCTGGGCTGCCCTTTGGTGCACATTTTGTTCAGGAATATGAGGTGCCAAAAGACTTTGCATAAAGCTCTGGTGACATCCCTCTTGTTCTCTTGTCAGTCCTGCTCCAATGTGCACGCCTTGAGCAACAGGATGTGGACCTGAATATGATCCACGTGAACGCACATCCCCTGTAGGCCCTGTACCCATTCTGAATCCTGTTTGCTGCTGAGGACCTCTCTGGATTTGAGGTACAGACTTGCTGGACATATCACCACTTCGAGACACTTGCACTTCAAAGTTACTTAGCTGATGCCCACTAACCAAAGCCTTGAAAGGTCCACAATCTGGTATTCTTTGGGTGTCCGTGGTATTAGCATGATCAGGTGGTAGCCTGCTCTGAGAATTATGAGCAATGTTACCTTTACTACGTGACGAGTCTACATAGCCTCGTAATTCTGACTGGTCCTGTGCACTGTTTCGAGGTGCTTGCAGGTGCACACCCATACGTTGCTCACCAGTAGCAGGAGTCTTCCCTATCAGAGCCTCTGCTGAGTAACTCGAGAGACGGTGGCGCTCCTGACGTGATGAATTGCTAGCCTGAGAGGTCAACTGCTGCTCCATTGAACGAGACCCCATTAGCCTTTGCATAGCCCCATGATCCTGTCCAGGTGGACGCTCTGGCTGACCCAAATTATTGTTTTGATGTGCCCTCTGACCTGCCTGTTGAGCCTCACAGTTTTTGTCCTGTCTAGCCCCAAAGTGCTGCTGCTGAATCTGCTGCTGAAGATGCTGATGACGTGAATGTGAATTCTGTGGTGGCATCTGCTGCTGCTGTTGTTGGTGAGATTGTTGCTGCTGTTGAATCTGTTGTGCCTTTTGTTGCTGTTGCTGTGATTGCTGCTGTTGATGGTGCTGCTGCTGCTGCTGTTGTTGATGCTGCTGGGATTGTTGTGGATGCTGCTGTTGGTGTTGCTGAGGAGGCTGTTGTTGCTGATGCTGCACGCCACTCTTTTCCAAATGATGTTGCTTCTGCAAACCAATATTTGGTCCTGTCTGCCCACCACGTACCACTCCTCTCTTTTTTTGCACATGCTGGTCTTGCAGCAAGTTCCTCTGATGAATGCCATGGATCTGAGATTCTGTTTGTGTAAGGTGATGTTGAAGCTGGTAAAGGTGTCTTTGTTCATGCTGTTGTTGATGTTTGAGGTAGGGGTTTCCACCCAAGTTCTGTCCAGACTGTGGCGCATTATGTTGCATGTGTCCTTGCTGCAGGTGCACCACACTTGGCTGAATTTGTTCATGTGTTGGCACCTGAATAGAACAGTGTCCTTCAGTAGGGCGGAGCACAGTGCTCATGAATGTATTACCAGAAAACAGAGCCCCAACACCATCAGAGTGATTCCTTGGCATAACTGCAGAAGTACTTGAAGGCATCTGATTAATCATCATTTGCACGTGATCTGTAGCCTTGATGTCTACTCTTGCAACATTCCCTGCTGGGCATGGTTTTGAACGCTTATTTGGAAGAACAAGGTCATCTCGGGCAGACCTTTTTGACATTTCCTTCTGATGACGTTCAACCATTCCAACACCAATTTGGGTTCGCATCAGAGCATTCTTTAAAGGTGCATATTCATTAGGCTGAGCAGGGCCAGAACAGGTTTGGGGAACTTGTGAGGAAGACTGAGACACCATAACGGCAGCAACTCCTGATGAGGAAGCAGATACCTGCTGTGCAAGATTGGGCGATCCTGGAAAAGGTTGGTTGGAGCTTGATCTGATGAGGTTATTAACATTAAGGCTAGTGACAGAACTAGGCTGAGACTGTGAGTAAGCTATGCTCTGAGGAAGTCTAATGCCAGCAGTGCTACTGGCTAAAGGCTCACCTGGAGGAACTCGAGTAGAGACCTGTGATGAAGGTTTTGACATGGGTAAATCAGCCTGCTTTGTCAGTTTTACCAGCTGGTCAGTCACAATCTCCTTGTTAGAAAGAGTTGGGTGCATTTTTGGAAGGTCCCACCCTGTAGCAGCAGTACTTGTTGGGTTGTCAACACTGCATCCAGCAGCCCTCTTGCCTGGACTGTCCTGTTCAAATATTGCTCTTGCAGCCATTGCTAATAATTCTGCCTGCTCAGAAGTGAAGGTGTATGCACCAAATGTACTTGAAGAGGCACTGATGTTGTGGCCTGCTGGAAGCAATGATGCAACAGAAAACCCTCTCCCGCCTGAACCTCCTGCCAGAGGTGAATCAGTCTGTCTATTAGTTCCCAGTGGAGGCTCAAAAGAATCATTTTCCAATGTACATACTTGTTGTGGATGAACTTTCTGAGTAAAAGCACCTTCTGTCACAGCCTTTTCTGTGGTACCATCAGACTGTCCATCCTTGACAGGTTGTGTGTTCATATTTGACTCAGGCAGCTTGAAGTCTGTACAGTTCCCTTGGTTATTTGTTGCCATTGACAAATTCATTGAGGATGGTCGTTTTAGGGACTTGAAAGGGTCTGAAATCCTGGAAGTTTCTGGAAGCTGAACTGGTTGAGTGGACATAGAGGTGTTTAAGCCAGGAGTTGACGTTGACGGTACGCTAAATGATGCCTGAATATGAGGAGAGTCGGTCAACTCTTCTCTTCTAGCAAACTTATCTTGTGTTTGTGAAATGGCCTGACTTGGCATGATGGAAACTGTTGGCCCACTCTCTACTGAATTAGTATTGATGCCCAATGGTTGACTTAGTGTGGATATATGACTTGGTACTGGGTGTGAATTAACAGATTTAACTTTTGAATTGTTTTGGATAGAGGTTACAGAGGTCAGCTGAGTGGAACTCTCTGTAAAACTGGGTCTTGATTCTATTAATCTGCCTTCGTTACTGGTGCAAACATTACTGTTACTCGCCTTGTTCTGACCAGTAGTTTCACTACAAAAAGTTGCACTGCATGAAGTGTTAACATGAACTTGTGATGGTGCAACTGACATAGTTACAACAGTATCTACAGAGCTACACTGTGATAAGAGATCAGCACTAACCGTAGAACAGTTAAGCTGGGAACCAATATCTGGAGTTAAGATTTCTTTACTCAACCTGCCACAATTTGTAGAAACGACCACGTTTCCCTGAGTGGAACTTACTGAACATACACTGCTAACTGTTACATTGTTATGCATGCTGACATCATCCAAAGATTTTGCTTTAGTCTTTAAAATTTCTTCACCAGCAACTGGGGACTTGACAATGGATCCCTTCACTGAAGCCGTGACAGAACTGTCTGCTGATTTATCACTGGAGGAACTGATACTAACGATTGCAGGGCTACTGCATGTGGAAATAACACTATTGGAGGCAGGTGTACTCTGTGTATTAACATCATGACTAACCGTATCTTTATTTGAAGAATTTACAGAATTAACACCTGTTGTTGCAGTGGATAACTCAGAACAAGTATCATCTGCAACAAAATCCTTACTCTTGACAGCAATTCTACGCAAACTTCGCCCAGGTTTAGGTTCCTTTCGTTTAACCAGTCTGGTTCTCTTGACTGAATTTTGCCTGGTTTGATTTCCAGAGGTCCCACAACCTTTCTTTGGCAGAATTTTAACTGCACTGCCAGTAGCAGTTGATGGTACAGGAACAGAGGAAGAAATAAAAGTTTCAGTAGGAGTGCTGACTTCTGAACCACACGTTGGAAGAGGTTGCACAGTACTGAGTGAAGGTGGAGTAATGGTGTATATCTGCACATTGCTTTGACTTGAGACCTTTGAAATGCTCTGACTAAGGCTAGTTAAAGCACCTAAACAATTCATAGCAACATTGGTCGTGGGTTCCTCACAGGTGGGCTGAAGGATCTGAGTTACACTTTGTCCAGACTGAGAGTCTCCCTTATCTGGTGAATTTGCAGGCTGCAAAACATACACTTGTCCATTCACAGTGATAGTCTGAGGTGCTTGTGCTTGCAATTGGGTTGAGGGGCGTGGAAGAATATGAACCAACTGCTTTGTCCCAGCGGGCTGCATACTAGCTGTACAGGTAGGGTTCAAAGTGGTCGCTTGACTGGATAAAGTCGGGGTTGCAGCTGACACAATGGCAGTGTGATGACTCTGTGGTGCAGGAGTCATAGAAGGTGTCTGAATTATGACAATGTGCTGGCAGGGTGTCTGACTAGTGACATCTTCTCTGAGAACTTGTGGTGCTGAACATGAGCTTCCCTGTTGCAGAATAACAACATGCGAGTTACTTGGAGGAGCAGAGGTCACAGCAACTGGTGTTTCATCGGAATTCACCTGCAATAACTGCATCGTCTGTAACACTGGCAGTGTGGCAGCTTGTGGTTGAGGCACAAGTGCAGGCTGAGTTGGTGGATTTATGATTGGCTGAGCTTGAGGCACCACACTGAGATGCAGTTGAGGCACAACGGCAGACTGGGCTTGGGGCACCACTGTCGGTTGAGAATGAGGCTGGCATGGCAGAGCAGGCTGAACTGGAGTTTTAGATTGTCGGTTGGGGTTGCAGGTGGTCATTAGAGCAGAGCCGAGTTGAGGTTTTGGTAATAATGCAGGTTGCACTCTAACAGATGATTGTGGATGGGTCAACTGTGCTGTCTGTGTTTCAACAGATGGCTGATGGACCACTATAGCTTGGGATACAATGCTTGGCACTGATAAAATTGATGACTGTTGTGCTATGGCTGTCTGAGGGCACGGCACAACTGCTGAATATATCTGAGGAGGTCTTGGCCCAGATGGCTGAACAGGAATGCAAGTTGAAGTTGGGGCTTGCAGTTGAACAGGAACCTGTGGTTGCAAATGGATAGAAGTGGGCTCCTCATGGTGTTTTGTCCCCACTGAACATACAGAAAGTTGCTGAGGGTTATGTGAAATGCTGGAACCATCTGTGATGAGTGCCTGTGAGACAGGTTGCACTGTATTTCCTGCCAGTTGTAGTGTTGTCCATGTTGTCTGTGTGCTACTAGTTGGACTGGTTCTAAGAAGGGTAGAGCTTGCTGGTAATATAGTGCTAACAGATTGGATTTCAGAATTCTGTGAGAGCATGGTGGGGGCAGCAGCAACAGGAACCACTGAGTTACTGATCACAACTTGAGGCAGAGAAGATAGGTTAAGCATATGCTGAAGTCGGAGAGGCGTGGCCGGACAGGTAGCAGAAGTGAGACTGGGGGTTGGGTTATCTGGTTGAAGTTGTGGAGGGAGTGGGGTGCTGACAGCAGGCTGGGGACATAAACCTTGAACAGTAATATAATTCATAGGAGGGTTTAATGGAGTAGTAGGTGCCAGAGGAGAATATTGTTCCACAACTGTAATACATGACTTGGATACAGCAGGAATAATAGTTGCTACAGGTATGTGGGAAGATGCAGAAGTGACAACAACTTTGTTGACTGGTGCTCCATTCATAATACCAACAGTCTGGCCCGTGCCTAATGTAATATCACATGATGGTTGGACTGTAACAGCATTTGCCGGTTGTTTATCAAGATGAGAAACTGGATTTTGTGGAATGGAGATTTTGTTTGTTGGACAGGAGTTGTTGCCATTGGAGTATACAATTATTCCCTTTGACATTAAGTGCGTCGGAGTTACTTTGGCTACTTTTGCACAGCGCTGTTTCCCTTTCCAGTGTATAGTGGGGTCATCAAGGAAATTGATGCCATTAGCTTTGAGGAGCTCAATATAATGAGCGCTTTCCTTGCGTAGGTCCTCCACCTGGTGCCGTAAGCGCTTTATCTCCTCTGCTGCAAGGACATATTTAACATGGATATCAAAATGAATGACTGCACAAAAGCCTACAAAGAATGCATTGGCAGGAAATTAATTCAACACTTTTTTAAAATAAAACCATGTCCCATAAGGAATAAGCAAAATGTTAATTCATCATATCTAGTAAATTCATGCAAGTTATACAATTAAATTTTGTGATCATGGCTCACCTTGGACTTTGTCTCCTCCATTAAGCAGCATTTCATCACTTTGTCGCTTTAAATCAGTGATGTAACGAAAAGCCTCTCCCAGAATCATATTTTTACTCTATAAGGAAAAGCAAAATATTAGACTAAGAACTCCGTAAGAACAATAATAAAACACAGCTTTTAAAATGGTGCTTAGTTTATAGTTTTATTACATGCATTTACCTGTTTCAAGGCCTGAGAGCAAGGCAAAAGCTCTCCGATCCGATTTATACCAGCATTGATTTTCTCTTTACGATGTCTTTCCACTGATGTATAAGGTAAACAAGGAATAGCATTAAAAAAAATTACTTGTAAAAACATAGTATAAGTGTGAGTAAATGCTTTTAATCTTTCTTTTTAATATGTAATAAATATTTTTATAATACAACTTTCTCACCTGCATTATGAATCTCCTTGTTTTTCTTCCGCCTAACATTTCACAGAAAATTAATAAATGGTATAAAACTTGAACTCAAGTAAGTAAGAAATAACAGTCCACATTAGCACACTTCTACCTAGCTAATAATAATTATTTAAAAAAAGAAAAAAAGAAAAATCACACTGTATTACACAATTGATTAATTAGCAAATATATACGCTTAATTAAATCAAAAGTATTTTAAACATAAAATAGAAAATTATTGTAAAGTGTCACCTATAAAACAAAACATAACCCAAAAATTATCAATTTAATTAAAGAACAATTGGGTTCAGTCAGAATTACTTTGACATTCAATATACTCTTTAAGCAGGAATTGATCAGTACCGTGGCGGTTTTGGGTTGTTTGTTTGATTCTGTACTATCTCCGGCATCCTGGCACACTGTACAGCCTGTTAATACCAAAACACATTAACAATCTTATTTGAAAAGAATTTAACTCAGTGTAATATGTAAGGGGATATGCTGTGGTTGGAGGTAAATGCAATATTACCTTTCAGCACTAAGCATGCGGCTATGTATGTGTGAGCTCAATGCTGAAGACCATAGATCCAGGCACCTCTATGCTCCATAAAAAACTGTAGTAAAGAAGAGGGAAAATAATTGCTCTTAATACTAAATTATGACATATGACATAACTTTACATCAAACAGGATTGGAGGCACTGTCAATTAACTTCTTGTTCTCTATATTAAGTACAGAGTTTCACTGACAGTTTTGACATAAGTAGAAAGATTATACGCATTTACATGAAATGAAATGGACATTGTATTTACTTGCAAGTCATCAAAGCAGTAAGGAGGAATCTGACTGAGGTCAGAGGTTAGCAATACAGACATAAACTACAGATTGCAGCCAACTGAGCTTGTTTATTAAATCTAAAATTTAATACATGTAAATATAGTGCAAGAAAGCCAGTTTGACTCGCCTGTCACCACGAGGATGTGAAGCTCTTTAACACTTGGCTAACAGACTTAGCTTGTTAGCTTTGAAACCTAAACAATCTGTATTGAGCTCAAAGCTAGAATAGATTGAATAAATAAAAAAACAGACTGATGAAAATATAGCTGACTGTACACACATTACGGTACAACTCTTTTAAGTGTCTCCTTTTGCATGCCCTTAAGGTACAAAGATAGCTTGAGTGGTTAACTGGCATTGAGCTAACACGACAGCTAACACATCACCATGGTTTTCGATTACTACCTGAATCACTAATCTGTTTAGCACAACATGTCAGCAGTTCTGTCACCTGTCAAGGACCTACCGATTGCTTGTCCATTCTTTGAGCTGACGATATCCTCGTCAAAACTTTGTTGATCCTAACCAATTTACTCCATCTTTGACCTAGCATTAAACTGCCAGTCACAAAACAGTGAGGCGGGATTTCCGTTTTGTCCAATCACAGTAAAGATTAGTGAGATTGCATCCAATCAGATCACGATTCCGTGCAGAAGGGGCGTTTTTGTTGAGGTCATCGGCAAAAGCACACACGGTAGGAGAGGTGAATGTTTGTTGTTATTGTCCCTCAGTATTGTGGACTTTGTAACCTTGTAAAATAAAAAGCTTGTAAGATTTTCTAAAAACTAAAAGTACAAAATTCTTTTTTAATAGTATATTGCTATACCGAATAATATTGTTATGCCCAGTTGGCCACAAAGAATGAAAAACGAAAAATAATGCAAATAGTATTTTTTTTTATTTAGAGGTTTAAAAGTCATACAATATAGAGCTCCAGAAAAAGATAAAATTTTCCAAAGAGAGGAGGAACAAAAAACATGCTTTTACTACAATGGAGAGGGCATGTCTCCCTTGGCATGCACTGAGTCAAGGCTTTTCCTGGGATCTGGTTCTGTAAGTCCTATACAATAACTTGTAGAACTAACCTTTTACACTTCCACATTGTATATGGGAAATAGGTGGTGGTCAGTGAACATCACTGAAATGTAACTGTTGTATTGTGGGAGGATTTATTTCTGCTGCGTTAACAAGTGAGAAGCTATGATTTAAATTTAGAAACAGTCAGGCTGGTAATAGGTGGGGGAAAATTACACTTCTTTCAAATAAAAAAACAACAACAACTACTTAACTCTAACTTAAGTCTTGGTGGATTAAAAATTATTTGAGAACCACATCCACCATAAACAATTCAACCGTCAAGACCCATAAAAAGCCATATCTTGCTATCTGAAGATGTAACATCTCACTGGCAGCATTACTGTGTAAACCCCAGAAAAAGCCCAGACTCAATCCACAAATTAAAAAAAAGAAAGAAAAAAGATGGGAATATTAAATAATGGGCTGAAAAAAACATTCACAAACAAGTGGAGTTTACTCCCCCTAACTTCCTCCATACTAAAACAGTACCACTCTCTTGTTCGAGGGGGCTCTACGCTCCATTTCCTCACTGGGTTAGCCTCAACACAGACTGAGGCGGCTGACATCACAAGGAGACATTGCATCACATGCAACCCTCCAACATTGCATATTGCCTGTATGGTGAAACAGGAGGTCTCAGCTACCTGCAGATTCCCTTGCCGTGTGTCCGAGGGCTCAGATGGCGGGGTGATTGAGGTCTGCGGATTCCAAGTGCCCCTAAGACGATTCAAACAATCCCTCCAAGGTTGCCAGCTGGGGTGTATTGAGTCATTATAAAAAGACTTTACCTCTTTTGTTCTATTGTTTTGTCCAAGCAAAGCGATGTCCCCTTACCTTAAACAAATCCAAAAAAAAAAAAAAAAAAAAATGCAAACAGTATGCTTTGAAAACAACCTTCACCATGTCAGATCATTAAGAAGTCAGCAGCTTTTTGGAACAATTATGAATTCTGCTTGGAAACTTCCATGTAATTTCAACTCTAAATGATGAAACATTTTTTTTTTTGAAAGGGGTCTAAAGTTTTTGCACAATAAATGCAGTAAATACGTCATTTATTTTTTTCTGTCTAAAATGTCCTCTGAAGAAAGTGGTGAGTGTCAACCCTGGGGCATCTGTTACAGTTCCATTTGGGGAAGAAACCAATGTGGTGTTGCACTTTGACCCCTAGTTGGCTTTCTGCAGCTCTCCTGCTGGGGGCGCACATGGGCTGCGCAGGCTTTTCTGAAGAACGTGGGCATCTGCTGGCTCTATCCTCTTGTAATAGTTCTTTTTTGTCTCAATGATCTCAAAGCCAAATTTCTGGTAGAAGTCAATTGCAGACTCATTGCTGATCTGCACATGACTGTGAAGACATGAAAGACAAAACCGAAACCATGTGACTTTAGCATGTATAAGACTCTTTACATATTCAGTGATTCATTTTGCAGCAGACTTTACATAGTTACTCAAGTATCAACATTAAACATTATATGAATGAGACAGATGGATGTTTCACAACAAATAAAGCACAAGACCGTTTTCAGACTCACAGGTAAATGTTGTCAAAAGTGCCATCCTTCTCACAAATGTTCAACACATGGTTCAGCATTTTTGTTCCTTCAAACAAACATGGCAAGATACATATCAGTAACTGGAAAATGTTACAATAACAAAATTCAAACATCACTGCTCTAGTGGATTACACAAGTCTTCATGTCAGGCATCGCTCAAAGACAATAATCTGATTATACAACCATGCATTCAATCGCAGGAAATCTGAATCCTGAAAGCCCTTTCGAATAAATGAGGACACACACGCACCTAAAAACGGTCAGAAAACGAATCTTACCTATGCCAAGTCTGCGGTAAGGTGCTAGACAACCCAGTGTCATGATGTAGAGTCGCTTCTGGTTCTGAGAGTGATCCACTCTACAGCACACGGCACCAACTGCAATGTCGTTGAAATACGCTGTAGAAGGTTCAAAAGGTTAGCGGGAATCTATTTACACATTACAGTTTAAAAGTTTAAGCCAATACGATTTTAAAAATTAATCATTTTAGTCAGCAAGGATACATTAAATTGATCAAAAGTGGCAGAAAAGACATTTCTAAATGTTACAAAAAACTTCTATTTCATATAAATACTATTCTTTTGATTTGAACTTTTTATTTATTATAGGATCCTGATAAGTGTCACGGTTTCCACAAAAATATTAAACTGCAACTGTTTTCAACATTGATAATATTTAGAAATGTTTCTTGAGCACCAAATCAGCATATTAGAATAATTTCTAAAGGATCATGTGACACTGAAGGCTGAAGTATGATGCTGAAAATTCAGCTTTGACATCACAGGACTAAATTTCCTTTTAAAATATATTCAAATAGAAAATAGATATTTTAAATTTTAATAATATTTCACAGTATTACCGTTTTAATGAATTTTGATTAAATAAATACAGCCTTGGTGAGCAGAATCTTTGTGAAACTTAAAAAAAAAATTTATATAAAAAAAATCTTACAAATCCTAAACTTTAGAACGGTAGTTTACATATAGGACAAATCATTAGAAAGTCACAGAAGCTTTGTTTCCTACCTAGCTTGGCGAGCTCTCCTACTTCAAGAACATCTTTGTAGAACTTGTCATTGTAGCTGACAGGGAAGATCACTTGGTTCAGACGCTTCAACTGTTTAATGTTGTGGGGTGTAACGTCCCCCAACTCGATCCGGCTACTAGAACAAAAGCAGAATGGTCAACTAGCTGTACACAAAAAAAAAAAAAATTAACTCCATGTCTCTACATGTCAGGAGAGCATTCAGTCTCACAAATATCTGTATTATAGCTTTACTATTTGGAATGCAGAAAATAGTTGATATTGAATAAATAAAAATTATATATATATACACGCACACAAATAGTAGCTATATATATTTAATTTTTATTTATTCAATATCAACTATTTTGAATTTTATAAAATTTTTCCCTATTATTACAGAACATTTTGATTTTCTTTTCTGTCATGTAATTCTCACTTAAACTTAAAACACAAATATATATTTTTTCCTAGTATTAATTAGCCTGGTTCTACCAGACTCTCGTACATTTCATTTGTACATAGAGTCTGGCACCGCTCCATTGACAAACGTTTACTTCCTTGTAGGCGGGAACTCTATTGAAGTCTAAAACTATTGGATCTGCCCAGAGTCACTCTATCTGCCATAACCAATCGCTAACGTTTGGTCATGACGTATGTCTTTTCCCGAACCCCGTGGGAGGATGGCCATAAACACAAAACTAAGCAAAGATTGTTCTTACTCCGGCTTTAACTTCTTGATATTCGGCAGCGTTGCCACAACGGACCGAATGGCTTCACTCGCATCTTTCTTATTTTGAACTACAACTCAAAATAACGCACGAGTCGACATCAACGTCATCGTTCTCAGCCACTCCCTCTGTTCGCTGATTGGTCCTACAAAAAATTGATTTCTGGAAACCGAAGTCTACGGCACAGTCCCAGACGGAGTACTGAAGGAAAATGAAATTGAGCGGAAGTGCGTAGGAGGGCGGAGCCAGGCTAAGTATTAATCCCACTTAGTTGCAAAGTCTGCTTCATCGGAATTATCCACACACACACACACACCACACACACACACACACACACACACACAACACACACGTTTTACGCCGGATGTCCTTCCTGATGCAACCTAGGGACACACTCACACACGCTCCTATGGTCAATTTGGCATATCCAATCCACATAGCATGCATGTCATTGGTCTGTGTGCGGGAGCACCCGAAGGAAACCCACACTGATACGTGGAGAACAAAACTACACACAGAAAGAACTCCTGGCTCAGCCGGGGACCTTCTTAATGTGAGGCAACATTGCTTCCCACTGAGCCACTATGCTGCCAAAATTATTTTTATAACACCAATAATAGTGTTAAATCTTCAAGATCTCAAAATATGAATATGCACTTTGCATACTCTATCATGTTGTGATGCCTAAAGCGACTGATTTGTTTTATTTAGCATTTTATTTAATTTATTCTGAATAATATATATTTTTAAATGGTATAGAATAACTTCCTGCATATTAGTGGTTCATTATTATAAAGCTCATATTAATGCCTTAATCTGCGTGACTATTTTACATCCCTTAATTCTACCCAATACCTAAACTTAACTACCTTACTATTAACAAGCAATAATTAGGGGTTAAGGCAAAAGTCATAGTAAAAGGAATAGTTCACTTAAAAATGAAAAATATGTAATTTACTCACCCTCAAGTTGTTTCAAACCAGTTGAACACAAAAGATGATATTTTGAAGTACATCAGTAACCAGACAGTTGATGTACCCCATTGACTTCCATAGTAGGAAAAAAATACTATGGAAGTCAATGGGGAACATCAACTGTATGGTTACCGACATTTTTCAAAGTATCTTCTTTTGTGTTCAACCGGTTTGAAACAACTTGAGGGTGAGTAAATTATAACAAAATTTTCATTTTTAAGTGAACTATTCCTTTAATAGTTAATTGTGAGAATTGGACCCTTAACTTAAGTCTGACCAAAAATGTATTGGGTTCATGTATGATCACTGTAAACCAGCAGTGTATAAAGCAGGTATTTATAGGAAGGCAGCATGCTGAAGACCAGCACCAACACAACAGCTGCTGGTCACATGCTTCCCGCTGCCACTTGAACGACCAGTATGAGGTGACAGGAGAAAAACATGGATACTAAATATGTAGGCTAACCTTTATTTAGTGTTCATGTTTTCTCCTGTCACCTCATACTGGTGGATGACCATTACTATCACAAAACAAAACCTTGTGATTTCCAAACATCACATCAAAGTGCACTGGTTTCAAATAGCAAGCTTGAGTGAAGATAAAGTCTCCCATTTGGTTGTAAAGCAAGAATGACAGTTCATTTAAATACTATCAAACCACCTTCTAAACATAATCGGGGACTGTTATAGCTATGGTCAACCTTGTTCCTGGAGGCTCCCTTAAAAATACACAATTTTGAATGTTTTCAAATCAAACACACCTGATTCTCATTGGCTCCATAGCAGAGACCTGTAATGGGTGTGTCAGAGATATATGTGCAAGTTACAGTTGGAGGCCCTCCAAGAAGAGGGCCGAGTACCACTGTATTGAAGAGGTGCATGTAAAAAGTTTAAGAAATATGACACTTAAAATGAAAAGTATTTTAAGCGAATAAGAAAGGCAATGTCACTAATTTTCTTTATACGTGATCAAAGCATCACTTCAGTGAAACTATCATGACGCAACATTCTATATTTATTACAATAATTTCATAAAACAAACATAAAGTAACAGCCTTCATTAAGTGTCTTAAAACCCTCTAAACGTGTTCTGTCATTTTCAAAGAGGATATGCTATGTGGCTAAGCTCACTCCATCACGTGTGTCACATCTCTCAATTTTTACATCAAAATATTCACATATATGAAAGAAATCAACATGACAACAAGTTTTAATGTCAAACTAATGGCCTCAGTATCTATGAGAGCGTATTTCATAGGATTATAAGCGTGGCTGGCTAACCAAGATAGCAACTTGATGACTGACTCAACATTTTCGGATTTAGATTCGACACACGATCCAGTTTGGCACGGACTTAAACTCGTGCCATTTGTACTGGCATTTTGATAAATCTGACGCCAGATTATATTGGGGATTTTTAAGGCGTTTTCGTACAACTGGTGAAAAAGGTAAGGCAATGACTAAAGGCAGGGTGTGAAAATGCGGCGCAAATATTTCTTCTCCACATTAAGCGCGCAGAGCTAGCAGCTAGCATTCGACCAACTCCACTGCCCCCCTACTGGAAAAAAGAGAGAATAGAGGGGAAAACTTTACTTGAAATGAATAGACTCTTCTTAGCCGTTTACTCACCCTTTCATGTTGAAGAAAACACGTTTGTTGTGAGGGATACAGGGGCAGTTGGCGGTATTTGGCAGTCTAAAGGGGAATTTGGGCAGAGTTTGGGATGTGATCCCCTCCACATGTATGCTGCTAGCACACTAGCTAAGCAGTCCGCATTTGCCTCTGTGCTGTGGCCGAGGGTTGCCAGATCTTTCCGACTAAATCGCCGCAAACAACTAAAGTCAGGATAAGGACCAAATTAAAAGATTTTATAGTTGTATTGAAATATTCCTAATTTACTATAACAGTTCATGTAATGTATATACGAGAACGCGATTGGAAATTCACTTAAGATCTCACATCAGTAATTTAAATAGTCGAGATAGAGGATTTGGCAACGCTAGTTTTGGGAGGCTGCTTCTGTCAACCTTCACCACTGACAACAAGCGACAGGAAACAGAAAAACGGAAAATTACGTTTAGGTAACTTTGTGCCCTGAAAATACAAGTCCCGCCCTATTATTTTAATCCAAATAAAATAATGTATCGACAAAATAAAATGTGTCGTCTGACGGGGGGGGGATGTATTTCAATTTTTTTTAATGTTATGTTTAAATACGCAAATTAGGCTTTATCTAATTAAATATGCACTAATTTGCATACATTTCTAGAACAAAAGTCGGAACTTTGTATAAAGCCGGGTTCAAAGTCCTTGTTTCCTTTTTTTTTTTTTTTTTACATTAGAGTCAAAGGTTTTTAGAGAGGCGATTTTGGATATCTCTTTTTATCACTTAAAATAGCCTACTGTCAACAGCCAGACTTTTTTATTTTATTTTATTTTACTTTCACCATTTTTTAAGAATAAAATGTATAAAATAAAATCAGGCAAATTATATATGAACTGTACAAACTCTGTAAAAACCTTCAGAATATAGGAATTAAACTGTAATGTCTGGAGTGTAAGTGCTGCTGAAGTGGAGATCTCAAAATTGACAGATGCGTGAAAAAACAGTTTTTGTCAACAAACAAATCTAAGTGTAGTGTGCGACTGGCTCCCGAGTTTTTTTTTTTTTTTTTTTCTCTATTCTGTCACCGATGGAGTTTGGGTGTTGCAGTGATGTTTGTCCTTCTGTAAGTTTCTCCCATCATCATATATCATCATGGAGCTCAACCAGTGACCATCAGCTTCTTGGTCACCACTCTAACCCAAGCCTGTCTCCATCTATTGCTCAGTTTGAGGCCTAGGAAGAGTCCTGGTTGTTTGAAATATCTTCCATTAAATATTGTAGAGACACCATGCTTCTGTGAACTAGTCTTCCCCAATGCTACAGGCTGTAAATTTAGTTGAATTACGTTGACTTACTGTTTGGATGTTCATCAATTAGCCTAGATTTTTCAGTCTTGTGATCCCTTAAAATAAAATCCACAGAGAAGGAGATCTGGGTTTTTTTTGTGTGTTATGATACTGCACAATCATTATGATTTACGTACAGACTTACGTATACCCTCTTTGCCCTGTGTCTCTCTCTTTTTCAAATAACTCCATTTGAATACAAAACCAACCAGAGCAAAAAATAAACAGCATATAGGCTAAGTAAAATATTTTTTTTTAGTAAACGTTTATTTTGACTGTTTATATATATATATATATATATATATATATATAATATATATATATATATATATATATATATATATATATATATATATATATAAAAAATCTTAAGATTTGATTAATTATTAGCTTTTCACCAATTTACGAACCCTTTTGCTGTTCCTATAACACAAATCCCTGTTTGAGAAAGCCTGACTTAATGCACTTCGCGATGTTGATAACAAAGAGTTGAATGAAAAAAATGTCCCTTTGCATTTTTATATCACTATGCTATGAGATTATTCTATTCAAAACAATGTGATTAATGGGTTAGGTCAAAAGTAATAAAAAAGTGACCAGATTATAGCCTAAAACTGCATTACTATAATTTTATCATGTAGGCTAATTTGTATTCTGTAATGGATTACAGTAAGTAATCTGCACTGTGTATGATTAGTGTTGGAGCAAAAATCTACAGAAAAGTGGACCTTGAGTGCCAGAGTTGAGAACCCTATGTTTCAAGTAAAGATTTGTGCCAAGAAAAATTATCCCTGAAAATATTTAACATTTTGCTTGAACACTATTGTGTTAGTTTCTGATTTCTTGCATAGTCTAAAGAAAACAGTGCGAAAACGGAGAAATGTATTAATAAGATAAAACGCTTTGTTTACAAGTGAATAATTCCTTCAGAAATAAAATGATGTAGCTATATTTGTGACCCAGAGAACAATAGAAAGCAACGGCGCACACAGTAGGGGGCGATATGAAGTTTAAAGCAAAGACTCTTCACTCTGCAGAGCGAGAACGGGCCGTGACGTCAGCTCTAAACTGAATGAAGTCAGCTGACTTTACTCGTATATCTCGTCTCATCTCTCACCAAAGGATCTGGACACAGGACCGTCTCATTATCTGAGGTATTTTTGGAAATTATTATCATATTTTTTGTTTAGTGCTGAGACCGCATTATACTGTACTTATTAGGTTAATCAAGCTGAAAATCTGATTATAAGATTTTTTTCTTTGTAGTTTATTTATTCTTTAATACTCATTATTTAACAGTTTATTGTGCTGTTGTGTAACGTTACACTGTGTCGCATAATCACTGTTCGCTTCGCATCTGCCCGCGGATCATCTCTCGTGACATGTTTATTTCCCCCTGCAGCACTGGGAATATCCCACTTTAATGCTAAACTAATTGTGGGGTATTTAAATATATCATCGGGATAGATTTTATACACGTTTCCGAATATCAAGATTTTGTAGCGCTTTGGGATAAAAAAATACCGTAGATTTTCAGCAAAGGTCAAATCATATCAGCAGCATCGTGATCATGTGATCATGCCGCATCTCTTCGCAGCTCAATCTCCATTGCAAAATAAACAGCTACAAGCATTAAAATGTTTATAAAATATTAATATACGTTAATATTTAATCTTCAAATCCTTATCTCTGCAGAGGTTTTGTTTTGTTTTTGACCACTATGAGACAACCACTGTCTGTCTCTCCAGTCAACAACAGCAGTCTATTTTTGCAGACCACATGTCCTTAAGGAATTTTCTTTTTTCTGTACTGACAGTAGCCTACTTTACTATTATTATTTCATGATTTCAAAAGTCGGCTCTGTCTGTTTTTATCCTATTTATTATGCAGGATTGTTGCTCAAATTCATAGTTGTTCCCCTCAGTGTTGGGCTCATATATGCTGTGAATGCCGAGAACATACTTCATACTAAATGGATAATTCGTCCCCAATAATCCCAGATGTCAGGGGCATCATGTGGTTTTAAATTCACAAAAACCTGGAAGTTCAACTGGTTCCTCTTGAGGCGTTTAAAAACAGGAATTTATGGTTGTTTTTATGAATAAACGTGTCAGTGTAATGCATTATTTTTATAGACCATTTGGGGTGTTAAGTTGTCAAATTAAAAATGATTTGTTCAGTTTGTCAAAATATGACACTACACAACACAAATTTTCCAGATTTGCTCAACTGTCTATTTTCCCCACTTCCTCGCATGGTTTCTTTTACAGTCAGTGTCATGTGCCCTTGGTCATGTGATGCTGTTCTTGTTTCACAGTATGCCTATATAAATGTTGCTTGTATAAATATAAATGGGCTTTTTAGACAGGATAACATAAATACTGCAAATTATTATGAAAAAAAAATGTAAAAAGATGACAGAAAAAATTAAGTAATAAATAATCCAGCTAGTAATCTCTATAATTACACTGATCTTTTCATTTTATTGTATTGTATTTGTATTTATTTCAATTTTGACATTATTTTGTGTTAGACACTCAAAATGGATTTTTCCAAGCTGCCCAAGATCCAAGATGAGGAGCAGGAGGGACAATTTGGATATGTGCATGGTGTATCTGGACCTGGTTAGTAGAAATTCAGATGTCTTAAAAAAAATATTTGTATTATTATGTCATGACTAAACAGAGCTTTTGATGCTTTATTTAATTTTTTATTATTGTTAACTGTCTATAAGTCATTTTAAAGGTTCCATTTATTGTTACTGACTCTCTAAAGCCTTGTTTATACTCGACGCGTCCGCAAGAGCGCGAGTCTCCGCAGACTGCGCGCGCGTCTCCCCAAACGGACGAGGCGTTTATACTCGACGCGCTCGCCGTTGTACTATTCTGTGAAACGACAGGGGGCGACTCAAGTAAATGTCCTCTTACCATGAGGAATCAACGGAGAGAAGAAGAAACGTGTCCACACGTGACAATGTTTATTTTAGTACATCACCACCAATAACACTACAAAAAGAATCGTGTAAAATACAGTAAAGCATGAGATTATTACTTATGACATTAGAACAAAATATGTGGATATAAAACATGTATGCAGGCTATACAACTAAATCCAAAACTAACGATTTCTTAAATATTTTCTAATTTCACTAAACATCTCATTAAGTTTAGTGGACATTTTATAAAACATGGATCTTTTTATTAAAAAGGCGTATTACTGGTATGCTATTGTAGGCTACTTTTGTAAACATAAGCAACTGATTTAGACGCGCAAACTGGGTGCCGGTGCAGTGAGACGTCATGCTCGGGTAGATTCGGCTTGAAGTCGTTCATCCTCGGATGCGGCGCCGCGCGCGCTGTTACAAAAAAAGCCGTGCACACCGCCAAGCGAAATGAGGTCTTGCGCACCCAACGCGCGCGACCACCCACACCGCAATGACGTCATTTTTGCTGCGCGCACCTCGCGCTCTTGCGGACGCGTCGAGTATAAACCAGGCTTAATTGTGTTGTAGTGGTGACGGCCACCTGTATGGCAGGAGCTGCCATGTACGAGCTGGTGCGAGTGGGTCACTGTGAGCTTGTGGGAGAGATCATCAGGCTGGAGGGTGACATGGCCACCATCCAGGTCTATGAAGAGACATGTATCCTATTCTTACCTTAGTAATGGACACACTTTCTACGATTGCTGTTATGCGGTGTGTAGTTTTCCTGAGCTTTCATCAGCTGGTGTTTCCGTTGGTGACCCTGTCCTGCGCACAGGGAAACCTCTCTCTGTGGAGTTAGGACCAGGAATCATGGGTTCAATCTTTGATGGTATTCAGCGTCCCCTCAAAGACATCAATGACCTCACTCAAAGCATCTACATTCCCAGAGGAGTCAACATTGGTGCCCTTAACCGGGATCTGAAATGGGAGTTCACTCCAATCAAGAGCTTGCGTGTGAGTGAATGATTCGTTTTAGTTTTAAGTTAAGGTACTAAATTATGGAGGCATCACAATATTATGATGTGAAATATGAAAAACAAATATATTTTACTAACATTATTAGTGGACCTCAAGGAAAATATATGATATGACTGCTGTAAAAGTGCTCCAACAGGACTGGTGCTGTCAGGTGATCAATCAAATCAGATGATGATGATGATGCATTTTATTTGTAATGCGCTTTTCTCCAACCCAAAGCGCTACACAGTATGTATAACAAATATAAGACAATTAAAACAGAAGAATCAAACAACGATATACAGGATAATATCAGACATAACACACTTCAAAAAAGATGGGTCTTTAAAGACCTCTTAAAGCAGTCCAAAGTTGGGGAATTTTTAATCGCAAAAGGAAGTTTATTCCACAACCGTGGGGTGGTAACCGTAAAAGAGCGACCACACATCGACTTAAATTTAAATGTGGGCTGCTGTAAAGTAGAAGAGTCAGAAGAGCGTAGAGGACGATTTGGAATGTAAGGAACAACTAGATCACAAAGGTATTCTGGTGCTATCCCATGAATAGCTTTATATGTTAAAATCAAGATTTTAAAATTGATACGTGCCGTTACTGGAAGCCAATGGAGTTTGTAAAGAACAGGGGAAATATGCTGCTGAACAGGTGTGTGTGTTAATACACGTGCGGCCGAGTTTTGGATATACTGCAGTTTCTTAATATATTTATCAGGGAGACCAGAGTATAGTGCATTACAGTAATCAAGTCTCGACGTGATAAATGCATGAATGAGCTTTTCCGCATCTGCCAGGGATATAAAAGGCCGAATTCTGGCAATATTTTTTAGATGAAAAAAAGCAGATTTTGAAACCAATTTGACATGGGCATCAAAAGACAAATGAGAATCAAAAATAACACCTAAATTTCGCACCTGTGATGCTGGGGCCGGTAAATCAGAATCAGTGAACAGGTTTTGACAGTTAAACTTGTGCAAGGCTGTCGGCATACCAATAAGTAGAAATTCTGTTTTTAATTCATTAAGTTTAAGATAATTGGCATGCATCCATGACTTTATTTCCTCCATACATGCGCTCAGAGCTGTGATTGCAAGATTAGGATCCGGTAGTGTGTTACATAGATCTGCGTGTCATCAGCATAACAGTGAAACCCCAGACCGTATTTTCTAATAATGTCACCAAGTGGGAGCATATAAATGCAGAACAAAGTCGGCCCTAGCACTGACCCCTGCGGGACACCCTGCTGAACTAATGTGGCCTCAGATTTATTTTTCCCCATGCAAACATACTGAAAACGATCTACTAAATAGGACTCAAACCAAATGGTAATGTCAAGATTTTTGTGATGTTTGTGTGATGTTTTTTTTAAGCTGTTTCTGTGTCCATCACAGGTTGGCAGTCACATTACAGGAGGTGACATCTATGGAACTGTGTTTGAAAACTCTCTTATTAAACACAAAATAATGTTACCGCCAAAAAGCAGAGGAACTGTCTCGTATGTGGCTCCACCGGGAAACTATGATGTCTCGGTGAGCCTAGTAACATGTTAAATTTGTGAAGAACCGTAAAATGTTAATTATTTGGATATGGAAGTCAATGTGCATGTGTGTGTGTTTGTCAGGATGTGGTGTTGGAGTTGGAGTTTGAGGGAGTGAAAGAGAAGTTCACCATGGTGCAAGTGTGGCCCGTGCGTCAGGTCCGGCCTGTCACTGAGAAGCTTCCTGCAAATCACCCTCTGCTGACTGGTCAGCGAGTACTGGATGCCCTTTTCCCGTGAGTCATGTTGTATAAAATAATTCAATAATAAATGATAATATTTCCATAATTTTCTGGACTAAATTTTCTTACAATAATGAAAGACTTACGGAAATGTCAATCAACAGAAATGGGAGTGGTTAAATAATTAAGTACAGAAGAAGTTTTGGTTCAACAGATCTTTTAGTTTTCCCTGTTTGATTTGACAGATGTGTGCAGGGAGGAACCACAGCCATCCCTGGTGCTTTCGGTTGTGGTAAAACCGTGATCTCTCAGTCCCTGTCTAAGTACTCCAACAGTGATGTCATCATCTACGTGGGCTGTGGAGAGCGTGGTAACGAAATGTCTGAAGTACTCCGAGATTTCCCTGAGGTGAGTAGCATCAGTTAATATTGAACCAACAGCACATAAACTGTAATAGAAGGTTCAGTAGGGTGATTGACACTTCTCTTGTCCTATAGCTGACCATGGAGGTGGATGGTAAGGTGGAGAGCATCATGAAGAGAACAGGCTTGGTTGCCAACACATCCAACATGCCCGTGGCTGCCAGAGAAGCTTCTATTTACACAGGTTTGTAGAATATTTGATATAGAAATAATGTGCACTTTAAATGTAGCGGCTGTGTTCTCATCATTTATGGGTGTTTATTCCATCTAGGAATCACGCTGTCTGAGTATTTCAGAGACATGGGCTACAATGTGAGCATGATGGCTGACTCCACCTCTCGATGGGCAGAGGCTCTGAGGGAAATCTCTGGTCGTCTGGCTGAGATGCCTGCTGGTACGTGTGCTGTGACCATCTCAGCCACCACAGAAAATATGATTAGTTATAAACTAAATTTGTGTTTGTGTGTGCTCTCATTCACAGATAGCGGTTATCCTGCCTATCTCGGAGCACGTCTGGCCTCATTTTATGAGCGCGCTGGCCGAGTTAAATGTCTTGGTAACCCAGAGAGAGAGGGCAGTGTGAGCATTGTGGGAGCGTAAGTACTTGATTCCATGCTTTTTCTTCTTCGTTTGCTTTTTTACTTTGGTAAAGTTTTTCTTTTTCTTTTATATTTGATATATTTTAAACAAATCTTACAAAATATGACTCTTGTTGTTACTGTTAAAGCTACAATATGTAAAAAAAAAAAAAAAAAAAAAAAAAAAAAACCCCGCTGCTAGGGGGCGCTAACCTCTTACAATAACAAAGGCGTAGGTTGATGACGCATAAGCGGAATTATGGAACTTGTCGTCATTCTGATGGATTTAATAATGTTATGGATGAGTGAATACCTTGATGTTTTTAACATGACTGTGGTATGAAACAGGTCACGATTGCAATAACTGATAAGAAACAGATATCAGCGTCACACGCGAGTCCCGCGGATATAAAGGAATAATGACATTTCATTCTACCGAACTAACTGTTACCCGCAAGTGCTGAATTACTACTCGCACAGGTCAGTTTATTAGACGAATGATACTTGTGAGGTAACGCAACGCTGTTTCACTTGGTCTACACTATCACACTAAACTGCATTTGAGTGTGTTGAAAGTTATAATGTTATTCTGTGTTAGTTTGTCTGACTAGCAGTAAGCTAGATCAACATTAGAATAACATACTGATCATATTCTAACATTTCATCATGTTGAGCTATATAACATTGATTTGTTTTATCTAAATTTGCTCACCTGTAAAGTACATGCAAGAGCGACGTCTCTGTCAAGTCAAAGTTAGTCGCAGACGTGGAGCGCTCGGAATCTCGAAAAACGCCCCGCTGATATTGATCCTCGCTTTAGTTCTCCTTTTGTCCCAAAAGCTGGTCGCACACCGAACGTGCAGCTCAGCGCCACGCCACGCCACGTCTAGGACAACTCTCACCTGAAAATCTGATAACATCAGCAATTTTCTGATTTCTTTAAATAAATATAAAACTAAATGTATATTCCAGCACAGGGCTAAGTCCGTATATACATTACTACTATTTGAGACACATAAATGTAAATTTAATATATAACTATGTAAATGGCGCCGTGTGGCGCTGCAGGATTTTGAACACGGTCCAGAGCCGTTGCTGGGCGCCGCGGACAGACGCCGAAAGGCGCCGCCGGTGTGTGTACTCTCATAGAGAATAATGTGTTCGAATTTAAAAGACCTGGCGCTGCGTGGCGCAGCGCCGAGCTGCGCGTCCGGTGTGCGACCCCCTAAAGTCTGCTGGCCTTGGTCCATAGTGTTTGAACAAAACAAGAAGACGTAACTCAGTTGTCCACGTCTGTCGCCATGATTACTATGGCAGTACGAGCGGAAACCAGGGATAATGGGGATATTACATCATTGACAGGCGACAATGACCAGGGACGAGCCATTATTTAAAATAGGAGTTTCTCTGAAATTAAAAATCTTTGGGAATTTTTGTGATATTGTAAGTACACAACTGCAGGAAATATATCACACTGTCCAAGTGATTTTATTACAAACATCTTACATATTGTACCTTTAACCCCTTAACTGTCACCGTCCCGCTAGCGGGACGCCTAACTTTACTTCATTATATTTCTATTAAATCCTAATCTAGTCATGACAAACTATATATCGTTGGAAAGGTCTAAGACTCCTAAATAGATATTTTAGCGTTGTTTTTTCTTACAAATTACGAATGAACAGTAAAATATGAATTTATGACAAGAGTGCGCCTCAAAAAATCGATGTCACTACAGGAGTTTCTGACCTTTGTCACAAAAAGTCGACGCACACACTTTTAATAATTGAAACTTTGGTTTTTAGTGCTAAAAGTTCATAATAAAACATAATCTAGTATTTGTCAATAAAAAAAGATAAAATGATATTTTAAAAAGTAAAGTAAGAAGTCCTCTAAAAAGTATAATATATATTATATATAAATATTTTTTTATTATTATTATTATATCACATATTTTAGTAGTTATCATAATATAGGTATCATTTGAAAGCTTATGAACTCAGAATTCATCCTGTGAAAACCGTTTTGAAATTGGACGTTGCGTTACCATAGAAACGGTATTTTTTTTATTAGGCCCCTCCCCTTTTGGGCATCATCTTTCATAATTTATTATCAAAAATTTTTCTAATCTTGACAAAACACATATTGTCAGAAAGGTCTGAATCTCAAGGTTCCATATTTAGTGACAGAAGTGATATTTGGATAGAAATTTATTAATTTGTTATGGCAGAATGCATACAATTATATTCAATGGAATTCAATGGCACCCGGTGGCTATTTTTGGTATAACGCCTAAACAAAATCTCATGGGAACTTCAATTTTTGTGATATCAACTTTAAATTTGGAACACAACTTGGTTAGATATATAGCTTTCATTTTATAGTAATTTTATAGTAAAACATATTTTGTAAAATATTTATTTTATATTTTAAAAAAAATAATAAAGTATATTTAATTTATATATTAATTTGCTTTCACTTCAGTAATAATCTGCTGATTGTTTTCTTTAAAACAAGCCCAAACTTAGGCCTATATTCCAAAGCATTCTTGAATTACAACCATTTAAGTTTGTATAGTGCATTTTAATGTCAATTATCAAAAGGGGGGGTGACAGCTAAAGGGTTAATGTGTGCCTTTTTTTGTTTTAATTGCAGTGTGTCTCCCCCTGGTGGAGATTTCTCAGATCCTGTGACTTCTGCTACACTTGGTATTGTTCAAGTAAGTGAAGATTCTAGATTGCTGCTTATGGTGAAAAAAAAAACATGTTTTTTCTTCTAGAGATAAACCGTCTCAAAGTTCATATTATCTCTTATTCTGTATTTCAGGTGTTTTGGGGTCTGGATAAAAAGTTGGCTCAGAGAAAGCACTTCCCTTCAGTGAACTGGCTCATTAGTTACAGCAAGTACACAAGAGCTCTGGATGAGTACTACGACAAGCACTTCCCTGAATTTGTGCCACTGCGTACCAAAGCCAAAGAGATCCTGCAGGAAGAGGAGGACTTGGCTGAGATTGTGCAGCTTGTGGGGAAGGTGAGTTTGTGGGTTCATGTGTGTTTACTGTTTGTGTACATCGCTTATACTTAATTAATTTTGTATTATTATTATGTAGTATTATTATTCAGTCAGTGATAGAACATGTCATTTATATTATAGGCATCATTGGCTGAAACTGATAAGATCACACTGGAAGTTGCCAAATTGATCAAGGATGATTTTCTACAGCAAAATGGATACACACCTTATGACAGGTAGTGAACAAATGCTTGTGATGTGTATAAGCTGATGATTATTTCGCTGTGTCGCATTCGGGTTCATGGGATAGTGGGAACTAAAACATTCAATTTCATTTTCAGGTTCTGTCCGTTCTATAAGACAGTAGGTATCTTGTCCAACATGATTGCGTTCTATGATATGGCACGTCATGCCGTAGAGACCACGGCACAGAGCGACAATAAGATCACCTGGTCCATGATCCGGGAGCACATGGGAGAAATTCTCTACAGGATCAGTGCCATGAAATTTAAGGTACATTATGTAAACACTGATTGTTTTTGAGCCGTCCAAGATAAAAAGAATCATGCCTTAATTGTAGCCAAATAGTCTGTGCCATTTGATTTATTAGAACTTCCGTTATCTTGGTATGTCAATAGTTTGGTTCCTCTTTTATGCTGATTATTCACAACTATCATATTCTATATATTCAGGACCCTGTGAAAGAGGGTGAGGAGAAGATCAAAGCTGATTACGGCCAACTCCATGAAGACATGCAGAACTCCTTCCGTACTCTGGAAGAATAAAAAAAGAGTCTCGTCTTAGCCATCATTCTCAGGGCAGGGCAGCAGAAACCACCAATCCCCCCACCCCACCCCATTATGCACAACACACCCACAGTCAGTGTCCCTTTTCTCTGTCTAATACATTCCACTGCTTTACATTCATCTTGTGGTGTTATAGTTGCTCCAGTATTCTTGAGGTACCACCAAATACCTTTTTGTGTGTGTGTGTGCATTTGTGTATATGTGCAATCTGTATTTTCCTCTTTAAATCTTCTGCTCTGCCATAGTTCTTTATATGTTATCATCCTCTCCATAGATATAGATGTTATTAAATAATTTGATGTAATTATTGTTCTATTTTTATCTGTACAGAAGAGTGAAAGACACGACTTCAGAGGTTCGATATATTTAAAGCTGGTGTATTTACAGTTTTAATGGTTTACAAAATTTGGTATGGCTGTTTATTGCAGTATTGTCCTGTATATTTTTTGGAGGATGCAGTACACTTCCTCTTCATTGCTCACATGAAAATGTTTGAGTCCTGAAAAATTAAATAAATATTAATGAATTTACAAGTATTGTGAATTAAAGTATTTCTGGCTACGTTTTTGGGTCCTGCATGTTCAAATATAATGCTTGTAGTAGTTTGTTTTAATGAAAATTAAGGCTTTTAGCCATTTTGCAAAATAAAACTTGAGCAAAAAAAATTATCATGGCAACAAGTGATAATCTCTGTAAATGAAATTTGTGAAAATATATTCCTTGCCACTATCACACTTGTCTTACTCGTGGACGGTTTTTAGGCAGTCATCATTTTACACATGTTTTGAAGTATGTACTGTGTAAATAGTACTTTAAAAATAAATAGGGTGGTGTTGTGTTTGCATCACTCTGTGAGAGTAGTTCCTCAAGTATTTCTAGCTTTGTGTAAGTCACTGTGCAGCCAAGAACAATGCACTTCTTACCATTTTCATATTGTGTGAAATGAAATGCCATATCATTCTCCATTCTATAGGGTAAAAGAAAACTTTTGCTCCTAAAAACTCCATTTTAACGTGTAGATTACAAATGTAGCCATTACGTAAGAAAAGAACTATACAATATATCCAAACACTTGATGGGTCAGTATTCATGGCAATGTTGCACTTGCAATTTCTTACCCTTCAAGTTTGGTATGTTCTCAAAGGTTGAATATCATGTTTAAGCAGAGGTGTCTTCTTTTACTATGCAATATTTACTTTAGGATATGTGATTATGTGTGATGTCAGTTTGTATAACTGGTCTTACTGCATTTTCTTAAAAATTTAATTGGTCTGTCGATACATTTCTAACACTTTCTATCTTCCAGTCTTATCCCCACGTGTTACATAAACAGCCATAACTAACTTGTCTATGATTAGGTTTGACTTAATCTTGTTAGAGCTTACATCAAATGCCATAGGTAAGTCTAACCTTATTAATAAAAATGTCCAAAGTGCCTCAACCTCACAAACCTATTTAATTAATTGTTTCTTTACCTAAAATATAACTGTTCAACCGTTGCAAAAGCGTTATAAAATGTTACGTCACATTATGTTACCTTACATCTATAACCCATGATATTTTCTGTCTTTTCAACTTGATTTTCCGAACATGATACTAACAAACAGTGGGGTCAAAATTGCTAGGTGTAATAGATGAATAGGACTCAAACAGAAACATATAGGCTACTTAAATATGGATTTTAAACTGAACAGACACTGCAAATATCCTAAGTAGCCAATAATAAAGACTAATAAAAATGATAGACTACATTCAAACCTTTATTAATCTGTAAGGAAATAAAATATAATTTTAAATGTAATGTTTTGTCAACTTCTTTTTTTATAGTCCCAGTTTAAGCGTTATGCTTAATTTAAACTTTCTTAGAATTTGACTTCACAAAAAAAAGGAGTCTCCTATGTCATACGTAAAATATGCAAATACAAAAGTGTGCTTGTTCTCAGCGTCGAATTGCTTCATGAGCTGGCAGAATAGAATCTGACTGTACAGGTTGCCATGTGTGAGTAGGACGGTCTCAACAACGAGACAGACAACAAGACAGCAGCACGCTAAGACACATTGCTGTCGCAAGGTTATGAGCATTTGGAGTATCGGCGACGGTTGAAGCTTATGGTAACACTCCTACACCTGGATGTAACCAGGACTAATACTGAATACAACACAGGTATTTATTTTGTCTATGAGAACAAGCCTCTGAAGTATTTTATTTATTCATTCAATGTTCTGTGATGTTTCTGTCAACACTTTTAAAAATAAAGGTTCTTTATTGGCATCAATGGTTCCAAGAACATTTAACAGCCATGGAACCCCCTGCACAAAAGCTTATTTATAGAAAAAGGATTCACTTAATAGTTTCGTTGGGGAACTTAAAATGGATCTTCCTTGTGGCAAAAACCTCCTTTATTTTTAAGACTGAACACTGTAAAAAGTTATATGATCAATAAGGTATGAAAACATACGTTTTAACATTGCTTTTACTCTTCAAAACAAGTTAAGCAATTTTTAACTTTTTTAAAAATACGTTATACAAGATTAAACTCATTTTCAGTCAGTTTAATGTAATGCAAGTTGACTGTACTCAAAAATGTTGCCACTTTTTATTTATTTACAGTGAATAATGTCTAAAAAAAGAAAACTTTTTCACACAATAGTCTATTTTGTTTTTCAGAATGAAGCTTTAAATAATCAAATCATTTGTAATGCAAAATACATGTGCTTATTGGTTTTTACTAAAAGCTGGTAGATCAATCGGACCATTATTATTCAAAAAGTGGTTTGGTAAAACATCATTACCTTCAAGTTTACTTCACCAGGTGAAAGGTATGACCGAAATACCAAAACAAGAGATGGGCAATGAGCTCACACAGGACAACAGTCAGTCTGGGGAAGTCAGATGGACTGAAGAGAAAGAGGTGAGATTGAACATGCTGCTTTTACTTATACAGATTACATTGGTAGAAGTCCGATGGCAACACTGTATTAACTTCAATTTATAGATATGATCTTAAATCAGAATTATATTGTACAGTGAGCTGTACTTTGTCCTGCAAAAGATTACAGACACTGTATCATGAAGAGATTACGCAACTGGCATTGATTGCTAAATTAGTAAGCTATTGCTGCTTTTACAGTATGTATTACACAGATTCACAAATATTATTATTATAATATTATTATTAATTTTAATTTTTTGTGATTTTACCTCACAGGGTCTGGACGTAATTGGGCAGGGCATAGCAGCACCTCAGTCACCTGAATCATTTCTCTACAGTAGTTATAAACAGAGGAGTGACGAGTTTCGGAAATTATTCAGAGAGGTGCCTGAGTCTGAGAAACTAATTGCAGGTAAGACTGAAAGAGGGAGACAGAGATAAAACAAACAAACATTTTTTTGTTTTTTATATAATCAACTCAAAATGTTTGTTTTATACAATATTTGTATAACCATATTAGATGTTGTTTGAATAATCCATCTTTTTCCTAGACTACACCTGCGCTCTCCAGAAGGATATCTTGTTACAAGGCCGCATCTACCTTACAGAGAATTGTTTTTGTTTCTACAGTCATGTTTTTCGTGGTACAAAAGTGAGTTGTGCAATAAGACTTTGTCAATCTGTTCATTATTATCATGCCAGTACTTATATACATATAGTGAGCAAAAAAGGAATTTCTTTTATAGATTCCATTGCTCTGCAAAAAATGACAATAAACCTGATTTTGACTTAGATCATGCTAAATATGAATGATGTCACCTCAATGTCAAAAGAGAAGACAGCGAAATGGATACCAAATGCTATCCAGATCAGTACTAATTCAGAAAAGGTGAAGTTTAACGATCAATGTTTTTAATTCTTACTTTTGTCGTGTTTATGAAGATGAAAACATTTATTTTGGAATTTCCACAGCTGTTCTTCAGCTCGTTCCCAGCAAGGGAGAAAAGTTACTTGAGTATATTTCGGCTTTGGCAGAATATTCTAATGGAGAAGGTAATTTCTTTCTTTTTCAATACTTTTCCTTTTTAACCTCACTATCACTGTTCAAACATGTGTTGTTGTGACAGATGATTTAGCTAATCATTCCTTAAAATATGCATATAATCTTGGTTGTAAATTACTATATGTTTTTACTCTACAATACATGTTTTGACTGTTCTCAAATATGATCTGAAACAGATATAAAGTAGTTAAAAAAAATGAAGAACACATTCTTAAAAACCCTTCCATTATCAATTTTAGTGTTCTGTGAGTCTTCATAGCCACACAAGCTATTTATTTGTGTTAGGTAGCCTAGGGTGATTAATAATGTGGCATATTAATACCATGTGAGGAAAACAGACAGAATAATACCCTATAGACCTACGTTCAGGGATGTGCTTCAGTGTAAACAACCTAAACCAATAGGGTACACTTAACAAGGCAGCATGAACATAATAGTTCATTGACCTTCATTGAGGCGTGACTTTCTTCGTCTGAAAACATTGCACAGAGAAAATGCTGCCTCTCATACACGCGGAATTACAGTGCTGAAATGACAGGAGGAAAATTAGTATGGAGATAAACGACTAGTAATACCAGATTTAGGCATAGACAGTATGGATTTAGGCCTACTGCTAAAGTCAATGAATAGCTCACCAATAGGGGGCGCAGTTGTGGCCTTTCGTGGCTTCCTGATTTCAGCATGAGTCTTTCGCTGGAAGTTCACAGGTTACTGGCGTTCAGCAGGTAGGTGACCCTACGGGGAGCCTTTACTGACCGTATAATTTAGCGTATGATTAAGAACATATTCTAGTTTTAGCTGTTTCTTTGAATATTTGATGGAATTCTAAATAGGTGGGGGCTTTTTGGAGGTTTATAAATCCATAAAATGTTTTCTCTTCTGTTTGTTGTGTGAATGTGTCCGTGCCATACGGCCTTGAAACATTGTTTTGAATTTCGTTGCGCTTATTTGGAAACTTTTCTCACACGACGCGGCGGAGCATTGAAGAATTTTTAAATGAATATCTTTTCCATATGGCTTTTGTTGAAGTTTTCCGGTTGCTGTTTGTCGAACAAACTCTTGCTTATGTCCGCTCTGATACTGTCTGTCTATTTACATGTGTCGCTGAAACGTCTCTACGCCTATTTCTATGGTAACCGTAGTTTTCGGACGGCAAACTTATCGTTGCTACTGCGAAACCATAAAATTATCATGGAAATTCTTCATAAATCTTCATCTTTCATGTTACTGTTGCTTGTCATTTGCCCTTCCAACAGATTTGATCTTTGGTCAGTGAGGTGTGGAGCAGGTTAGGGCTGTTTTAGTGCTCGTTTAGATTAATATCAGCACAGGGACTTGAATAGAAATGCTTAAGTGAATTGTTCCAGTTTTTATAAGACAAACAGTGCTCATAGGAGGGACGGAAACAAGTACGTGTATGTTGCTTAATCAATGTAACTTTCCTCTCTTGCAGAAACTGACCAAGTTGGAGCTGTTGCAGATGATAAAGCAGCATTATGGCAACGATTTAGGATTGAGTCATGATGAAATGGAAAGCTTTCAAAGATCAGTAGATACTGTCACACCTACCCTGCCCAGGTTAACTACACACACCCATTCACATCTACACATGTCAACAGCTGTTTGGACAAACGAGAGATCAGTTACTTGGGTTTCAGGTCCATCTCTCTGTTGCAGTCTGAATATGCGTGGAGAAGATTACACCAGGAGGCTAGAAAGGCCCACGTCGCTTCGTCTTCCCCAAGGGGAGATGAATTCTTATGAGGCCACCACACCACAGGGAGATGACACACAGTCTTCAGTTGGACTGCAAAGCATGCTCTCAGCAAATGGAGGGGTACGTCTATAAATATAGTTCACTTGGCAGATGGATTCTTCCTAAATGCTTGTCTAATGACCCATATGGCTGGGGTTTTATAATATATATATATATATATATAATATATATATATATAATTATATATTATATAACACACACTTTGATTTTCATTGGAATGGTGTAATAGTGTTTTTCTTCTTCTTCAACCAAACAGTTTAACTGATTCAAAATATTGTAAAATATAGACATTTGGTTTAAAATAATCAAAGCATGTTTCCACAAAGAAGCATGAACAGAGGAAAAAATGTTGAATAAGAATTTTGGAACATTTAAAAAAGAAAGTTTTAGTACATATTGAGTGATTTTAAACACACAACACCACACACACACACACACACACACACACACACACACACACACACACACACACACACACACACACACACACACACACACACACACACCAAGAATCAATCTGAGTTTTGAACCAATTGATTTAAATAGACATTTTGCATTGATTCATTAAATTAATTGAACCTACCAACTCATAATGTGCTCATGCCTTTGAGTGTAAATTTGTGTAATTAAACAGACTTTAAGAAACTTAAATTCTTAAAATATATATAATAAAAAACAATAAAATAATTGATATTCTTGAAGTTTAATTTTATATTGCCAGAAAAGTCTTTAATATATTGTCAATATTAAATATATTACCCAACCCTATGGTCAACTTGTTAATTTTTGAATATAAATCTCTGTAGTCAGCATTTTATTTTATTTTTAAAGAAAGAAAAGTAGATTTTTATAGCAAAGTCTTTAAAGTAGAGCTCATGTATAGTTGTTGATGTTTGTGTTAAACCCCTCAATAGGACGACTCTCTCAGTACCCCGTCCCATCAGCCCAGTCCAAATCTGTCATTAAACCGCTCGGGTCTGAACGAGTGTCTAAACACTCCTCTCTCTCTCTGGATCTAAATGCCAATGAAGACCAGCTCTCTGATAACAGCAGATCTGACAGCCTGGAGGAGGGTGAGATGAGTATGTATGTTGCCTGTTTCTCATTCCATGGCTGTGTTGATGCATTTTTGATTACATCAGTTTGATTTCTTGTAGTGGAAGAATGTGAGACTGTGTCTCAGGGAAGGCTGTATGTGAACCGGGTCTTTCACATCAGTGCTGAGAAGATGTTTGACCTGCTTTTCTCCAATTCGACTTTCATGCAGAGGTTTATGGATGTCAGGAAGATCACAGGTACTTTGTTTTAAATTTAGTTTACATTTTAGTTTTGTTATGTGCTTTTATAATTTCTAAGTTTTCAAAGTTTATTTTTAAACTAATATTTATATATTTTTTATTTCAGTTACCAAAACAATTTTTAATGGTTTGAGTATTAGTTAAAGGTGCACTCTGCAGGATTTTCAGTTACTGTCGGTAAACAACATTCACACTTGGCCTCTCAAAAGCGCAAGCCCTGTCGCCTAATATCAGTTGCACATGCAGCCCAACTGCCTCAAGAAACTACCAGCAGGAAAATGAGTGATGCAAATATTTGCAAATATTTTTTTTCAATTATTGTGCTTGTCATCATGCTAAATAGCATTTTTTTGTTGTATTATATGAAAGAACAGTTATGCTAATAGTTAGATGACTTGCTGTTGTTTGCTAGCTTGCTAATAAACATTAATTGCATGTAATCACAAAAATGTAATTACAATGCCTAGTAATCTGTCAAGTTACAGATAGTAGTCAACAAGTCAGTAGCAACATTAGCGAACTGTTTTTGTGTTGAGACGTGACAACTTAACAGAACTTCCCGAGCTTTAGACACAGACCATACAGTCCCGCCCTCACTTGCTCTGCACAACGTTATTAGTTAGGGCCACACACACACACACACACACACTGGCCAAAGGTTGCAGCCCAGAAACGTCCTGAGCACAGCAGTTCTAGAAGAAAATATGAAAATGCAGGCACAGGGCATTGCCTCTATATATACAAGCACCACACTTTTCTAGGGGGCCATAAGTAATGATTGAGAGGCATTATTTTTGTACGAGTCTGTAAATCCTGGATAGTGCACCTGTAATGATAACAGACAATGGATTTTGCACATATTGTTTTTTTTTTGGTATACTTTTTATAGTAACAAAAGCATATCGCCTGACAGGTGCAAGCTCTACCTCTTGGCAAAGGGAGGCCTCTGGCGGTAAGAAAAGGACTTTGAACTACACCATCACTATTTCTAACCCCCTTGTCGGAAAGTTCTCCACTGCCACAGAGAACCAGGTTAGATTCGCCACTGTATCGCTCTTACAAAACCTAGTGAGCTGCACCACTATTTACTTCCTACACAGGAGCCTCAAAAGTGACCGGTTTGTGGTCAAACACATATTAAAAACGGTTTTACAAACTTATTGAAAGGCTGCGTTTCTTTGGTTGCACTATCAGTTAATGTGCAGTATTTGGTTATGCCACATTTATATTTAGACATGGATGGCAGGAAGGAGTTATGGCTGTGGTTGTCAAGTTTTGTGGGGCTATGGGGCCTTTGATTATTTTTGTGATGTTGCATCTGTCACTTCCACTTTTATCCTGTAAATCTGACAAACCACCACTTCCAAGTTAGTTGTGTTTGCTGCTTTGTCAGTTTTTTCAACCTAAAACTAGAGTAGTTTGCCATTTCCACTGCAAAGAGTTTTCAGCTCTTGTTCTGTGATGCATAGAATAATGACAAAGTATATAACTACAGTTCTGTTCTCTGTAAGACAGTTAATTAGACAATAGACAGTTTTTGGTTCGATTGTATTATTAACATTTATAAGATAATGACCGTAATTACAAAACCACCTTCTTCCAATTATTTGATCTAATTGTGACTGAGTTGATTGCACTTTAAATTCGATGCAGTCAATTAGACTGAATAATAGATTTTAATGCAATAATGGTGACTGGCCTAATGACTGCATTCATACAATGAGGGGACAGATAGTGCTAGTAAATATAGAATTAGACATACAGGTGAATTTAAATATTACATTTTTATATTTGGAAATATATTTATTTGCAAGTCATAAATATTTAAGGATCACTTTATCCAAAATTTAAAAGAGATTTTTTTTCTGCCCTTACTAATCAGTGTATGAACAGAACCATATTTAGCAATCCAAACAGGACTGACTGCTGTATTGTGCTGCTGTGTGAATGCATCCTCTGTGTATGTTGAATATTTTCTGATTTCTGTGCATTCTAGACACTATATAAAGAGTCACGAGAGGGTCAATACTACATGATAGATGCAGAGGTCTACACACATGATGTCCCTTATCATGACTACTTCTACACTCAGAATCGCTACTGTATCATCCGTAACTCCAAGCACAAGTGCAGACTCAGGTGAGCTGGTCTTAATATCTGTGTGTCTAACCTCTTTTGTTTTGACTATTGAACTGAAATCTCTTGATGTGAGACCCATTTAGTAAGTTATTGAACTTGTGATCTCTCTGTTCAGGATTTACACTGATGTCAAATATAAAAAGCAGCCCTGGGGTCTTGTTAAATCCTTTATCACCAAAAACTCCTGGAGTGGACTTGAAGACTATTTTAGACATCTTGGTTAGTATAATGATTTTTTTTTAACTCCCCCTAACACTATTTTACCTCTTTGAAAAAATCTATCGAAAACCAAGTTTTTATTGTTCTTTAGATGTCCATGTGGTGTTTTCAATATGCTTTAAGACAAACCCATGGCTGAGTATTTTCTCCTTAAAACTGCAGTGTACAATGACAGTCTCCAAAATGTGGTTTGAAACCGTTTCCTACTGTAACCAATGTAACCAATCCTGGGTGGGGCTTTTCCTATTAGTGAGCACAAAACAGCTGTGTGACTCTGAGACGGCAAAAGGGAACATGGATTGCAACATTAGCAACACATTATTAGCTGTTTGATAATGTAGTCATATCAACCCAACGTTCAGAGGGCGAAATATAAAACACATTAACATTCTATTACATCAACTTGTAGACGACCCTGTATATTTAGCTCTTTCTCCTCTTCTTCTGAATGAAGTTTCTGGTTGAAACATACATGGCTGAATTAAACCAATATTTCCACTTGCTATTGTGTGGCGTTTATTATAGTTGACATAGTGAGATCAGGTAGTCCGAGCTGGTGTGATTGAGTAGAGGCGCGGCCCAATTTGCATAGTCATGGTTCTGCATATACTAAGGGAAGCAAGGGTGTTACATTCAAGCTGTTTTAAAGCATAAAAAAACATTTTCACAGGATTTTTATTTTATTATTTTGATTATCAAAGATGAGTTTTAAGGGATAAAATAATTGACTGCAGCAGGGGGATGTCCAAATGTCACTAATTAAAACTATATATAATTGTTTCTTGTTTCACTTCATAGCAGGATTATTATAGTAATATATATATATATAATAATAAAACTAAAACCATAAAAACACATTTGTTACTTGAAATAAATGTTAACTTAAGTTATTTTATGAAGCAGTAAAATATATATTTATATAATTATGACAAAAGCATACAACAAAATTACTTGAATTTTAACTAAGTTAAAATAAAATGTATAAAATCAAATTCAGAATATGAATAGAAACTAGTATCTCAATGATACTAAAATAAGACTTGTTCATAGTGGTCCAGTCTCTAAAGCCAGTGCCTATATATGTTCTCCACTGTAGAGAAAAATCTAAACAGAAGGGCATATAAAATGCTTGACACAAAATAATGGCACCAAAACTACTGTAGATTAATTAAAGTGAGCAAAACCGCAGACTGAACAATATTTTTCTTATCGACTGGGAAAAGAAAGCTGGCTAATAGCTTCTGTGCCATGGGATGTTGGATTAGGGAATCAAATGAGTAATGAACATTAGTAACTTGCTCCGAGTGTCTTGGGAGGACTATTAGCAGCATGGATGTGTCCATTTCCTATTGGTGAAATGCATCAGTTGGATCCATTGCCTGCAAGGCCATTTTGTTCATTTCATTTAAAAACTGCAGGGATTCAGGGATGCATGGAAAGCCAGATCCCTAACCAATCCAGTCACCTCCAGGCTCTCATATTAATGCAATTACAATGATCTTTCCCTCACAATGCACATCCCAGAGGCAGAGCTGCTTGAAGAGGAGGCAGAATTGACTCAAGGAAGCGGAGATGCTGGTATGACGAGTGGTTTGCGCAGGAGGCGAAGAACCTACAGTCGCACCCTACAGGAACACATGAAGCCGGGGAAGCAGTACAGCGCAGACTCTGATCAGCAGAGAGGCGGCACCTTGGGTATAAATATATCTATTTTTTTTTTTTAAATATCTGAATCCAAAATCTCTGCTACTGGCCATAAAATACTGATAAAGCCTAGAAACAGACTCATACTAATCAGATGTGCTTATTTGGTGGTCTATGCTTTTTTTTATATTGAAGCAAACATGAATATATTGTGTTTTAGACTTAAAACAATTCTGTTTGCATTGCATTTTACATTATAGGTGCCATGGACATAAAGAACACACCACACAGATGGAACATCACTTCAATTGTAATTGGGATGAGTTTAATGTAAGACTTCATTTACTCTAAGGCCTGTTTCACACCTTATACATAAGCAGTGTAAGATTAAACTGATTTTACGCGTATGCTAGGGTTTGTGTACAGTGTGCATGACACATATTTGGTATCATTAGAGTATAATGTACATGCGCAGCCAGATTTTTCTAAACGCACACTTTTGCACTTATTAGTTTGTCCACATGGTGGCAACAGTGCTACAGAGCCATCGTTTCACAAGATAGTTAAAGAAAAAATTAATAATTTTTTGCCTTTTTTTGTCGACCGCCTGTGAAAGGCTATGCGTACAACTTCCGTATGTGTAAAGAAAGGAATGCTTTGGTATTTAAAGCTCTGACCCTAACAGTGTTTCTGCGAGATGGTCCTCACTGCAGAACATGAAATCCACGGGGAGGAGTCGGATCTAGATCCGACTCCTCCCACCTTACATACCTAAACCTACCCAGCTCCACCCCTTATCCCTAAACCCACCCCTAAACCTACCCAGCTCCACCCCTTATCCCTAAACCCACCCCTAAACCTACCCAGCTCCACCCCTTATCCCTAAATCCACCCCTAAACCTACCCAACCCCACCCCTTAATCTGGATCCGACTCCGCCCCCCGGATCTCATGTACTGCAATGAGGTGCTACTGGTTTCTGCTGTGTAACAGCTACAAAACATTGCTACGTAACTACAGATTTTCTTTAATAATAATCTCAAATCCTAAAATGGCTATTAGAATTTGCCTATTGAAAAACTTGAAAGGGACCACATTTACACCTAAATGGTAAAAAATCTACATGGAAGAGAACTTTAACTTGATAAACAGCTTAAACGATCTAGATTCAGTCAGATTTAATAAATAGAAACATGGAAGAAAGACTATTAATTTCAACCATGGTCATTTAGAATTATGTACGAGACAAATACTTAATGTGCTTATGAATGTGACATTGTTTTGCCTTTCAGACTTTTCGTTTTGGTGGTTCTGAACTTGGGGCTGTTCTTTAAACTTTGGGCCATGGAAGATGTCGCTCATCGTATGTATCTGAACACCAAGCACAGAATGAAGGAGAGAGTAGTGGCTAGGTAAAGGCTCTTTCAAAAGACATTGTATTTTGTTTTTGGTACATTTTTATGAACAAAATTGACTTACTAACTGTTTTTATGTAGTTTGGCACCTGACCTAGGGCCCAAACAGGATATGCCACACAGAAGTCGAGAGGAAGCACATCTACTGAGAGCAGTACTGCAGGACTCCATTAACCTTCTTGAACAAGTATGTTTGGGTGCCATATTATCTCTTATTAAACCCATCCTTCAATGACACGTAACTGTAATTTGGCAGTTCTTGACCAGAAATGTTGATATTATGGTGTTAGTCAAAACTATTGCTACATAAAGGGGTTACATTACATATGTCATCTCTTTTGGCTATGAGGTCTATTATGTAATTTATTTATATTTCTCCTTTTTCTTTTTTTCTCACAGCTACGCAGTTCTCTAATGGTGCTTCAGCAGAACTTTCAGGTCTACAACAGATCCTCCTCTTAGCTTTAGAAATAGCATTGGGTTTGGTGACCTGACCACACAAGGGTATTCTTCCCATAAGACCTGTCCTCGCTGAGGAGTGTTGCCATAGGGCTAGTCACCCCAGGGCAGACTCATAGCCATGTTCATCAGCTCTCTGGGCTTTTTTTTTGTTGTGGTTGGACGTTTTTTTTAATTGTCAAAGTTTTTGTCTTGGATGGGATCTTCGCACTAGCACACTAAATCTTGCGAGTTTCCTCTTGAATTTGCAAACTTGAACTTGAAGCTGTGGGAGAAAAGTGTCTTGCTTATTCTTCAGAGTCGATATTGCTGAAGTGAAGGTAATAGCAATGTAGCAGGTTTAAACACAAAGGGTTCTCATGATCATGTTCTGATCTGCCGGATGCTAATTGGTGTCCGTTTTTTCCTGAACTACAACATAAGCCTTATTCTCAGATATGTAATGGATTCAGTGCAGTTGCACATGTCCTTCATTTTGATTACGGAGGGGGCAATGCAGGCCCGTTGCCTCCAGTTCACATGTTAAAGAGCTGCCTAAAATTTACTCGTGTAGCTTTTTTTTGTCTTGATTTAGACAATGCTCTTGTCTTTTAGATACCTCTAAGAATTTGTAAATGATTGCACCTTAAAACATTATTACTGCAGGGATCATCACTGACAAATGATTGTGCATATTAAAATTGTAGAATGTTTGAAGTTCTGAATGCTCATCAGGATTTTAATGTCTTACAGTACAGGTTCATATGGAGAAGATAAAATCTCCGACATTTACTGTAAATGAGTGATGTTTTACTTATAAATTGTTTACACGTCTTTAAATACAGCTTTTAGGTACTGTATTGTCTCTAAAATAAATTTGTGACGCATTCATGTAAATGTTTACTTGGGAAAATAAAAAATGTGTTGTAATACTCAAGCATTCCAAACTTTAACAGAAAAACAGGTGGATGTGTATAGATGTCTTTTTTTTCTCAGCATATATTAAGATATTTCTTCTGAAACTATTTATGATTAAAATTCAAATGTTCAATTTGTGAAGTTTTCATTTAATTGATTTAATATAAAAATGTATGATCTTGTTAGTAACATCAAATATCACATGACATCATCTCAAAACAGTGCCTTTAAAAAGATGCTGTCTTAATCCATAGGCTGTGAAAACATGCCCAAATAAGTGCGCATTTACATTTTAAATTACTTTATAGTTTGTTTTATTTCATGTGTGCTTAATTAAATGACAGAAAACTTTGTGTTTTAAAAGAATGCGGATGTGCATGTCCTCTGATGTCACGTGACGTAAATATTTTGTTAATGAACTTGTAATAAAAAAAATATATACACTGCATTGTGTTTGTCGAGAGCCATTTAACAAAAGATTGTCTTGCTAATAGCCCACAGAACGATTCTCTATTTCAACATTTGCATGTTGAAAAGGAAATGAAAAGTTTGCACTGACGTCAGATAAAGGCAGTCTATTCGACACTCTCTCTCTCACACACACACACACACACACAGCGCGTGCTGTCTGTTCGCTGTTGCTGTGTATGCTACGCGACTTCCTGGTGCTCTTCGTAGATTTGACTGCTATTGTTAGTGTTTCTTGTGCAGCTGCTCGCAGACTCGGTGGAGTTCACCTATGATGAACCAGAGTGGTAAACAGACTAGAACGTTCCGATACCGAGAAAGAGACTACAGCTGACGCTCATACTGACAGCACTTCCGAAAGGAACTACTTCTACAATATGACTGTTTTGTGTTGTAAGTACGAAACATCGCATGCCACATGCTACGTTTAGTGACGTTATGTCCCTATTATATGTGAATAATACTTTTGTTGTTTGACGTGTTCTAGTTGGCCAGTATGTCGTTTATCAGAACACCATCGCTTTACATCCGACGAACTTTCCAGTCTCGTAACCTGCGAGTAAAAAATGTGTTAATTAAATGTTTATATTTAAAATATATTCAAAATGTACTGCCAAAACTCTTTTCTTTCTTTCTTTCTTTTTTCTTTCTTTCTTTCTTTCTTTCTTTCTTTCTTTCTTTTCTTTCTTCTTCTTTCTTTCTTTCTTTCTTTTTCTTTCTTTCTTTCTTTCTTTCTTTCTTTCTTTCTTCTTTCTTAGTCTATGGTACCATAGACTGTACATACATACATACATACATACATACTGTATGTATGTACTACATACGTATGTAGCCTATGCATACAGACTGTTTTTTTTATTTACATAATGTGTGTGTTTATGTGTGTATATGTATTCATTTATTTATGTGTGTATGCATGTGTGTATTTATTATGTGTATATGTATGTATGTATGTATGTATGTATGCATGTATGTAGTACATGGTCATCATGTGCATGCATGAAGTGAATGCATGAAGATATAATTTGAATGGCCTATATTGTATGCATTGTACCCGAATTTCTCTTTGGGTAAAAGCATGTGGAAATTAAGTCTAATAAAATTTAAATTTGGTTCCCTCACAGGAATGATATCTGCACTCACCTAGCTTTTCTAAGTTGACGTCATGACGAAGAGATCTCGTCGAACACTAGATCAGGATGATCCTCTGTGCTGTTGTGAGTACATTGATCGCCATGGCGGGCGCAGTCACATGGCAGCATGTTGCTGTGACTGTGAGGATTTGGATGAGGCTTGTGACAGGTGAGCGAGTGGCCACTAAAATGGCACGTTGGATTCACAGATTTCTGTTCACACTTGTAGTTCGGTTGTCTTGTTTTAATTAAAAAGAAAATATACCTGGTTTGCTTAGCGTTCACACTGTAATTTTGTAACATCAGATCTAAACAAAAGGAATAAGGATATGGTCACAAGTCCATGATATATATTTGAGACAGAACTTTCCGAACATCCAAAACAATGCTGTGTTCTGGGTTAAATGCGCATGGCCTACATATCATGATGGCATCTTAACCAACTGAGAACTCACAAACAGCTTATAAAATGTGTAAAGGTGTCAAAACAACGGCAGGAATTCCTCCATTGCACACACAAACAAAGATCTGCTGCAAGGAGATGGTGTTTTTCGACTCCTGTAGTACCAAACTGTAATGGGCCACGTAGCTCTTATTACTAGAAAAATCCAATATTCTCGAGCACTCTGTCCTTTGTAGGGACGCATTTTGTGACATCACGTCCTATTTTTGTTTTTTTGAGAATGTCTTCGGCCCATGTTGCATATACACTGAACAAAATTATAAACGCAACACTTTTGTTTTTGACCCCATTTTTTATGAGCTGAACTCAAAGATCTGAGACATTTTCTTTGTACACAAAAGGCCTATTTCTCTCAAATATTGTTCACAAATCTGTCTAAATCTTTGTTAGTGAGCACTTCTCCTCTGTCAAAATAATCCATCCACCTCACAGGTGTTACTGATTAGACAGCATGATTATTGCACAGGTGTGCCTTAGGCTGGCCACAATAAAAGGACACTCTAAAATGTGCAGTTTTTTTAGCCTGTGTGTCCACCAAAGCGTTTTTTTCACGCAGCTGGTGTATTTTTTCAATTGTTTTCAAAGGGAGTGCCACGTTTTTTAAACGCCATGAGTGTAACGAAGCGCTTAGCGTTTTTTTTCATCACGCTGAAGCGCTGAGCCCCCGGCGTTTTTTACTGGTCTCCGAGAGTTGAAGAATGTTCAACTTTGGGGTAAAACCCAGCGCTCATTACTGTAACTTTTTACCCAACCGTCCAATCAGAGTGGAGGAGGGGCGGGACAAATATCACACCAACCAACTGCCACATTCTGCTTGTTTAACGTCAACAGATGACAACAACAAACATAATAACGGATCATAATTTAATACAAGAGCCAGAGAAAATACGTTCCATTGTATCGACATTTTAATATAGAATCAACCAGTTTCAATGTGTGAAATGAGATACTAGTAACACTTTTGGGGATATTCCGTATCATAACAAGCAGTTATGTGTCTCAACTGAAAAAAAAATGCTGCGCTGCCAAAACGCTCTCAAGCGCCCACAGCTAGGCGTTTTCAGCAGAGCGCCTAGCGTTTTCAGCTGGCTAAAAACACTTTGGTGGACACGCGGCCTTACTGTATTGGGGGGGTCAGAGAAAAAAGAAAAAAAAGGTTTTGGAATGTTGGTCCACTTCTCTTCAATGGCTGCGCGAAGTTGCTAGATATTGGCAGGATCTGGAACACGCTGTCGTATACGCCGATCCAGAGCATCCCAAACACATTCATTCATGCTGACTGCAGGAATGTCCACCAGAGCTGTTGCCTGTGAACTGAATGTTCATTTCTCTACCATAAGCCATAATATTGATAATAATCTCTCGTCTTTTGTGTACATAGAAAATCTTTGAGTTCAGCTCATGAAAAATGGGGGCAAAAACAAAAGTGTTGCGTTTATAATTTTGTTCAGTGTTTATTTCAGTCGAACTGAACCAGAGTTCACTTTGAACCCCTGAAAATGTGGGTCTCGGTCCACTTGTTTTGTGCGTGCCAAGGTTCGGATGGCAGCTTTTAATGCTTATTCAAATGAACTGCACTGTCAGAGCAATTGCACCAGAGAAAATGTATATCAAACCAAACCTGACAAGTGTGAACACCCCCCAAAAATTAGTTCTCCCAAAAATGAAAATTCTGTTATTAATTACTCACCCTCATATCGTTCCAAACGGGACACAAATGAAGATCTTTTAGATGAAATCTGAGAGCTTTCTGTCCCTCCACTAACAGCTACGCAACTGACACTTTGACGCTTCAAAAAGTTCATAAAGAGATTGTGAAACTAATCCAAATGAATTGAGCGGTTTAGCCCACATTTTCTGAAGAGACTATCAACTTTGATCAGGGAACATTAACAGAAGCTCAACTGAACCTGCTTGACGAGCGAGAACAAACCTCTTGCGGAAGCTCAAACGTGATGCGCAACACATGAGAAAGAACCTCATTGGTTCTTGCTGAAGCTCAAACTGCTGCGTAACACAAGAATGAACCTCATTGGTTCAAGCGAACATGCTTGATCTTCTGTTTAACATAACTGATGTGTCAGTTGATGCATGTTCATATGTGAATAAAAGCCTAATTTCATTATGTTCATGATATAAAGTTATTGTGTCTCTTCAGAACATTTGGACTAAACCGCTTAATTCATAAGGATTAGTTTCATGATCTCTTTATTAGCTTTTTGAAGCGTCAAATTGGTACTTGTGTACCTGTCAATGGAGGGACAGAAACCCCCTCAGATTTCATCAAAAAGATCTTCATTTGTGTTACGAAGATGAATGAAAGTCTTACAGGTTTGGAATGACATGAGGGTGAATAAATTATGAAAATTAACAGAATTTTAATTTTGGGGTGAACGATCCCTTTAAATATAGTAAAATGTGTTCAGTGAAGAATATGATAGAATATTTTATTTTCCAGATGGATGAAGAAGGAGTCACAAAATCCAGGTTCTCTGTCTCGTGTAGTTGCCACGATCAGTGATCGTCTGCGGGTGCCCTGGATATCTGGTGCCCAGCAAGTTGATCTATCGTTGATCCCTCCTCTTATTCTCCTTCCTGTTTTTTTGCACATTGCAGCTTTGCACTACCTGCTGGGTATTGTAGTGCTAACAGCAGTGCCCATCATGATCATTTGGTACTACTACTTTACTCACCGTAAGAAAGGACGCACTTTATTCTTCCTCAGCCTCGCCCTTTTCTCCCTCTTCTACATGTTCTACCTCTTCATCACCGAAGTCGTCCCTCACGGTGATGTGAATCGTCTTCAGTTGTGCGCTGTGACGGCAGGTGTTGCTCTAACGGTCATTTCTCTCATAATCACCAAGAGGGGGCCGGGCTACGTCAGGCCTTGTCCATCTGACACTCATAGTACAGTGACCTATCACAAACCACCATCTGATGTAGATGCTGCCTATCTAAATGGAGAACAGCACCAGGTGGTGATAGCCAATCACGCCGGTCCTCCTGAACAAACCGATGAATCTGGGACAGCACAGGAGAGTGTTCAGAGGAGGAACTGGTGTACAGTATGCAAAGTGGTGCGTCCCCCGAGAGCCGGACACTGCAGGATCTGTGGAGTCTGCATCCTGCGTCTGGACCACCACTGTGTCTGGTGGGTTCCTTATTCAAGGTCTCAGTTGTTATTATTATCTGGGTAAATTTCATCTGCAGGTAACATGTTTGGGTCATATTTCATGCAAAAATCAAATGGCAAAACTAAGCATAAAGAAAATAAAGCCTGTGATTAGCATCATTAGTATTTTTCTTTTTGCATTCAATTATTTTAAACACAAACATAAAATTTCTCCCAAGTTCTCATTATTGTAGCATGAAAAAGCTCTAATTTTGCAACAAAAAAAAAAAACCCGGAAAAATTAGATATATTATTTAAAGTGCTTTTTTTTACATTTAAAGTATTTAGCAATTTGTACATTTAATTTTAAAATTTCTTAATTTATGCTGATTGCAATGTATGTACATATAATATACATTTTATTTAGCTACATTTTTTGCAAGTCATCAAATATAATTATAAAATCTTTATTCATTATAAAAATTATAATTAGAAATTTATAAGACTATGGGAATATTTTTAATTCGATATAAAAAAAGGTCAAAATAATGCTTCAAACATAAAATTAAACATTTTCTCCCCATGTTCTCATTATTGCAGCATGAAAAATATCTAATTTTACAACAAAAAAGTTATTTAGTAATTTGTATATTTAATTTCACTAACATTTAGTAATTTAATTAATTTTATTTGTATTTATAAAACTGGCTTCTGCCTTTAATTTATGTTGATTGTAATGTATGTGTACATATGTTTTATTTTACATTTAATAAAAAAATGTTTTTTTGCAGTCAATCAAATATTATAATTAATTTTATAATTAATCGTTTCATAATTAGACATTTTAAATGTAATAAGAATTTTTGAAAATATTTTAATTTCATTTCACATGAAAATGTCACAATGCAAAAAAGTTATTGGTGCTAAAATATGGTACATTTTCATGCAATATTTGTCAAGCCTTTTTTTTGTGATGAAAATGTATTTACATTTAGTCATTTAGCAGACATGTATCTAGCCATTTAGTCATTTAGCAGAAAATGTATACATTAGTGTTACCAGAATTTTGAGAAATGATGTATTACCTGGCTTTGTTTCTTGTGCTTCGTTAATTGGACTTTTAGTTTGCATTTGACATGGTTCTGTTCCTGTTCCCTGTCCTGTGTGTCTTTTTCGTAGTCGTTTTGTAGTTGTATTAGTTGATTAGTTCTGTGATAATTCCCAGGTGTGTCTTGTTTGCCTATTACCCCTCTAGTGTTCAAAACTGTTTCTGTGTTCCTTGTCCTTGTTTTCGTGTGTCCTGTGAAATATCTTGTTCTTCATGTAAACATGTGTAAAAGAGACAGAGTTGATCTCACTCTCTGTGTTCTTCTTATTCTGTGTAACTGATATGTGTAAATGAATCTCCAGGTTTCAGTTCGGTGTCTTGTTGGTCATTTTGTTTTTGTGTTAGGATCAACTGCTGTGTGGGACAGGCCAATCACCCCAGTTTCCTTCTGATGCTGGTTTTCTTTCTGCTGACGTCGCTGTACGGGATCAGTTTGGTTCTTCGAAGCGTGTGTCCCCATCAGAGTGTGATGACGGCACTGCTCTACTGCCCTGACGTCTACAAGCAGTACAGGTGTGGATTCAACAACAAAACACAAATGCTTCGCTATTTAAACCTTTCTATTCACCACCTCAATTCCTTCCAGTTCATTAGTTATTCATGAAAAAAGATGATTTTCTTTTCTGGAAAGTCACTTTAAAATAGTAAATTGAATGGAATTTTGTTGTGCAATCTGTGCATGGATAAATCATGTATAATACACACTGCAATATTCCATTAAAAAAACAAGATTTTGATTACATGGTGACTAAGTTTTGTTCAAGTTCACAGCTTTAAAATGACCGTTTATAGCAGCATTTTTAGTATTTAAAGTATTAATAATGTACCATGTTAATAATCAAGCCGTTTGTATGTGTTTCTGTTGGTCAGTTCTGCTCTGTGTTTCACCTGTGCCTGGTACAGCAGTCTTGTGACGGGAGGTTTGCTGCACCTGCTGATCTTACAGCTCATCAACGTCAGCTTCAATGTGACCGAACGTGAGGCACGCCTGGCTCTGAGAGAGAAAACCGGTCGCAGACGTCTCTGGGGTCTGGTCATCGACACCGGCATCTACTCCCGAGGTTTCTGTAGTAACTGGACTGAATTCTTAACCATTAGCAAGGCTTCAGAGCTGTCAAACCATAAAACATCAGATCTGGTGTAGACATTAAACTGGCAGTGTCTGCTGATGGAAAAGTCTGTCTTTAAAGTGAATTATCACTCGTAAACTACAGTGAAGTATAATGTTGTGCTACTTAATGCCTTCAACATCCATTCCGGAGTCAGTTTTATGGCTCGAAACGTTGTGGTCAAGGTCTCATCAAGAGTCAGGTGAATGTTGTGGATCAGTAGATGGCAGTGTTGTAGTATAATACATCTCTTCTAGTGTAATGCAGTATCGAGTGCTTCATTACTCAGGCGTGGAGATGATTTGCGGTGGGTAATGTTTACACATGACTTGACATTACAGATACTATGTGAAGTTCTCCTTAAATACTTTTTTTTTTTTTTAAATCCAAATTTATTTTTTTTTTTAATCCAATTTTTAGTCATTTCACTCAGAAGGAACCTTGAAACTTGCATTTGTATTTAGTTTTTACAATTTTGCAATAAGGTTTCAATTGTTAATGTTAATTTCAACATTTACAAATACAATTTTCAAATCAAAATGATTTGTTAGCATTAATTAATGCACTGTGAACTAGCATGAGAGTAAAGTAATTTTTATTAACAAAGATGAATAAATGCTGTAAAAAATATATTGCTTATTGTAGTTAATGTTAGCTAATGCATTATCTAATGCTAACACATGAGACCTTATTGTGTGAAGTGTTACCACAAATATGCATTTCTAGTTTGCATTCACTGCTTGTTGGATCAATTATGGATTGTACTGTCTAATATTTGATCTCTTAACTCCAATATGTGAATGCACATTCAATGTCAAACATTATTTAGTGCCTTTCGGGGACATCTGAAGTGTTGCAACAATGCATCTCTATATCCAGACATCACACAGCTTTAAAACTGTCATCTCAGTATGAATGTTTTATGTTCAGCTTCATGTTTGTTGTGAGGGGTCTCTCTCTCTCTCTCTCTCTCTCTCTCTCTCTCTCTCTCTCTCTCTCTCTCTCTCTCTCTCTCTCTCTCTCTCTCTCTCTCTCTCTCTCTCTCTCTCTCTCTCTCTCTCTCTCTCTCTCTCTCTAGCTTTATTGGCATGAATGTGTAAAAAAGCACAATATTGCCAAAGCAATAGACATAAACAAACATGAATGTAGATAAATTAAAGTGTACAATAACAAATATAATATAAACATTTCCATTTTATACATAAATATATCACAATAAACAAAATAATAATAATAATGTTTATGATAACAAACCAAAAAAAGGTACAGAGAGCAGTGTAAGTGAAAAGAGGGTTCAGCCCTTCTCCCTCGTGTGATGGCAGGAGGACACATACTGCGCTGCCAGGTGAACACACTCTTCTTTTTCTCCCAAAATATAACACAGTTTGTTTGTGGGGGTCGCTTGTTGAAATTGCGGTAAAATCTGTGCTATTTGTGTGAAATAAGTGTCTCTGATGTGTTTATACTTGCTGCACTCGGTGAGGAAGTGCAGCTCGTCCTCTACGGCCCCATCAGGGCAGTGTGAACATAGTCTGAGCTCTCCTCTCTCTCCAGCTCTGCTTGTGTCGGCCCGTCTCCACACACAGACTGTGGTCACTAATGCGATACCTTGTCAGGAGCTTTCTCTGACCATAGTTACTGATATCAGACAGGTATGGAGCCAATTTATACTCAGACTTTATTTTCTGGAAGTATTTCAACTTATTTAGTTGCGTGACCTTTATCTGCCAATCATGTATGTATTCTTCTTTGGTTATTTTCCCTATTTCTTTTACTTTTGAGTGTCTGAATTGAATTGATGAATTGAGTTTGTTTTTCCACTAAGTGCAGCATGGGGTCGGTCTCTGGGTGTCCTGCCCTGTGTCTGAGAGCGCAGTGATGGTAGCTCTCTGTCGGAGCGTCTGATAGATGAAACCAGAACTTCACTGATCTCTTCTGGATCTCAGATGGGAGAGGGAATCTGCCTAATTCTGCCCGGCAACCCAGATTTGGAGCGTTTCTGTGGGTTCCCAGGATGTTTTTGCAGAACTCAAGGTGGAAAATTTCCGTGGGGGTTTTGTCCCAGGATTCTTTAATTTAGTTTAAATTTGGGGCCCCAGATTTCACAGCCGTAAAGAAGGATGGGTTTGATGATGCTATCAAAGATTTTCAGCCACAGTTTAATGGGTGGGTTAAATTTGAACAGGGGTTTTCTTATACTGTAATAGGCCCTATGTGCTTTATCAGTCAGATCTTTTATTGCAGCGTCAAATTTTCCAGAAGCTGAGATTGTCAGACCCAAATAATTATAACAGGTGACATGATTAAGAATTGTTCCCCCAAGTGTAAATGTGTATTTCTTGTCAGTAAGGCGAGGTTTTTTCTGAAAGATCATGATCTTGGACTTGTCCATGTTGATGGGTAAGGCCCAGTCGCTGCTGTACTGGTCCAGAAGCGAGAGGCTTTGGTGCAGACCCTCTTCATGAGGAGACAGCAGCAGAAGATCATCAGCGTACAGGAGGCTTTTGATTTCTCTGTCCTCGAGGGTCAGACCAGGACAAGACGACTGCTCGAGTGTTGATGCCAATTCATTAATATAGATATTAAAGAGAGTCGGGCTGAGGCTGCAGCCTTGACGGACTCCTTTAGATTGACTGAAATAATCAGTACGTTTGTCATTAATCTTAACCCCGCATTTGTTCCCATTGTAAATGTCCTTTATAATGTCATATGTCCTTCCTCCTATTCCACTTTGGATTAGTTTTAGGAAAAGTCCATTATGCCATACCGAATCAAAGGCTTTTTTAAAATCAATGAAGCATCCAAATATTTTCCCTTGTTTAGTTTGTTGGACGTGTTTTTGTATGAGTGTGTGGAGTGTGTAGATGTGATTTGATGTTCTCTGTTTGGGCATAAATCCAATCTGACAGTTGTTTAGGATCTTGTGATCTTGGAGGAACTGAACTAGCCTGTCGTTGATGATGGAGCAGAAGAGTTTGCCCAGGTTGCTGCTCACTGTGATGCCCCTATAGTTATTTGGGTCGTACTTCTCACCGTTTTTAAAAATTGGTGTAATCAAATTTTGTTTCCAGCTCTCAGGAAAGTGTCCTGATTTTAATAAAAGATTGAATAGTTTCAGAATTGCTGCTTTCAGTTTGGGGCTGCTGTGTTTCAGCATTTCATTCGATATTAAATCCACGCCACTGGATTTTTTATTTTTTAGGGATTTCATCTTGTCTGTCAGTTCCTTTAGTAATATGGGCTGGTCTAACTGGTTTAGCTGGTCTTTTACAGTGCGTTCCAGGTTATGGAGTTGGGAGGTCAGATGTTTTTGGGTGAGGGTTGGTTCGGTTTGTGAATATAGTTTTCCAAAATGTTCGGTCCAGATGTTTGGGTCATAGATGGGAATGTGTTTGGGCTCTTTTGGTTTGTCTAAATTATTCCACAGTTCCCAAAAAGAATTCTGATCAACTGCCTCCTCGATCTTACTTAGCTTTGCTTTCATGTGATCAGCTTTTTTCCGTATTAGTAGTGACTTGTATGTTTTGAGGGTTTGCTGATATGTGTCTCGTGTTTGTTGGTTTGCAGGGTCTCTGTGTTTTATGTTTGATAATGATCGTAATTCTTTTCGTAATTTTTGGCACTCTTTATCAAACCAACCATCTTTAGCAATTTCTTTCTTACATCTATAATTTTTTCTTTTTCTCAGGGCTTTTCTGATCACTGTAAGAAATATTTCATTTAGTTCATGAGTAGCTAAATTGATGGTTAGCTTGTCTTCGTTAAATGAAGTAAAAAGAAATGAATCTATCATGTTCTGGACCCGGGTGCTGTGGAGCTGGGCTTCATACTGGGCAGGACTGTCTTTACCCCATATAAATGTGGAGGGCAGGGGGTGCAGTTTAACCTTCGGGTCTGAAGGCCGGAGATTCTTGGATCGGTTCAGACTGAGGACTGTGTGACTGTGGTCTGAGAACGGCAGCTGTGGCATCACTGTGAAATAGTTGATTTGGCTGTGGTCTACATCAGTGATGGCGTAATCTACTGCGCTGCTGCCGAGATATGAGCAGTAGGTGAACCGACCCAGAGAATCTCCCTTTGTTCTGCCGTTAACTATATATAGGCCCAGACTCTTACAGAGCTGCAGGACTTGTTTTCCGTGTCTGTTGATCGTGTTGTCATAATTCTGACGTGCCTTCGTAAAGTGTTTACGTTGATATAAATGTGAGTTGTTAATATATTTGTCTCCATCTGGAGTAATGTAATCCGCTTCCTTCCCCGTTCTAGCGTTCAGATCCCCCTCTCTCTCTCTCTCTCTCTCTCTCTCTCTCTCTCTCTCTCTCTCTCTCTGTGTTCGTGTTCTTTTCATGTGCTTCAATTGATAAATCTATGCTGCTTACCATCCAGCTACATTTCAGTGTTTTTGAATCGAAGTTGGGTTCCTTCCATTAAATGCCTTCTAAGCACAGAAGCAGATAAAGAAGCCGTTCAAAATCCGGATGTTTATTTGTCTCATGTGAGACGGTTTTAGAATGTAATGCATTTCATTCTTAAAGTTGTTCAATTAAACTGTTCCATGGAAAAATAAACGAGTTTAAAAGATTAAACATCAAGCTGCAGATGTCGTCAATGTCATTTAATGATGTGATGTAAAGCTTGGTAGTTGCAGCCTGTGTGCTGGTTAAAGAGGATTTACGGAACGCCACAGGGAATCAATAGGGGAGGCGCGGAAGTCAGGCAAAATCTCAGAGACTTTACGTCTGAGTTGATCTCTGCGTGCCTCTCTTTCTTTCTCCTCTCGCAAGACAACAGGAAGACGCCTCCAGCTAGCAAAACACTTCTTGACAGCTCTCCTACAAAGCCCAGAGAACCAAAGTCAGAGCAAACTTTACATTCTTTTATAACTACACAAGTTCATCTTTAGATTTGGCCTTATGGTGCAGTAAACAGTCACATTCACACGAATACGAGGTAAAGACCTGCTGTTGTGCTCCTCTGCCCGCTGCTCATTGTCCCAGGCTGTTATTCGCTCTTCTGTAGCGTGATCTAGCAGGGCCGTGAACGCCTTACTCTGGGTGTGTATCCTGTGGAACCGCTCGGCTCGTGCTTCCAATATACAGCGCAGATCTTTTAACTGGTAAGTATTGAAATCAAAGGCAGAAAATTGCACATACTTGAGGATAGGGCTTATTAATAATACTAACCCTAAATATTAAACTTAGGCACATAAATATGTGGTGAGCTCTTTTGGCTTGGGTCAGTAAGAAACCACCCAGAAAACATTAGTAACCACATGGCGAGTCCCTGTTGGTGAGTTCTGGTGATAATTTCTCCAGAAAATGTAAAGATAATAAATATAGTACATTCGATTTTTTTATGTATTAATTTCACTAATATTCATTTTAATTTCCTTTATTACAAATAATACAATATAAAGAATCTATAAAGAAATATATATTTAAATACATATATTTACAACAAACAAACAAATATTAAAATTAATAAATATTTATTTAATTTAGGATAAATATATTTATAACAAGTTGATAATACACTTTTTGGCTATTATAAAAAAAGGTCTCACATTTTAATTTAATTTATTATAAACAATAAATGCCTGTCTTTTTAAAGACTTTTTAAACTAACAAATAAATACAAATGCTGTTTTAAAATCTGAATCTTTTCTGTTCATTGACAGGTAATGCGTGTGTGGCATTTTACCCTTGTCCAGCTCCTCACGGCCCTCTGAAGCAGGATCCGGTGATACAGCTGGCTGGCACTGGCCTCTCTCTCTGCGTGGGCTTCATCTACACACTGCCGCCAAGAGCAGAAGCAGCTTCTCTGCAGAGCCTGACTGTAATGATCCACCGCTCTCTGGAGGAGACCGAAAAGCCAAAAGCACCCGAACATAAATAACTGCCAGCTTTAATTAAGTGTCATCATCTCATGCACTCCCATGGTTTCTATGGATCGCAAACTTTCCCTGCTGACTTCTTGTGAGAACTGTAAAGATAGAGGCACATGCAACTAATTGGACCTTGAGGTTTCTGCTCTCATGGATGTGGATCAATATCTAAACAACAATGCAAATTCTGAATTCAAAGCCATTCCGTCATCTGTTTCTCTCTCTGTGTCCTTCCTCGTCAATCTCTCCCTCTCAGTCGCTCCATCCTGCATCTCAGATATCCGCTCTGTTCATTTATTTTGAAAACAGGTGGTTAGCCAGGTGGAAACGCAACAGTATACTGTAAACATCATTACAATTTGGGGAATGGACCAAGAGTTAATGCAATGCAACAGCTGGTCTTCCTGTCTGTGTGTGAGCGGCCATAACTCTTTGGATGAATAATTGAGTATGTGAGTATATGTCTGGAAAGCAGGCGAATGGCCTGCATTGTTACTGTAGGACATGAATATGTGTGTGTGTGTGTGTGTGTGTGTGTCTGCAGCAGCGCTGACCTGTGTGTTGACATGGCTTTGCTCCTGCAGGAGTTTCCATGGTGCCAGGCCTCGGTGCAGTAACAGAGTTCTGAGGTAGTGCTGGGCCGCCCGCTTTGACAGTTCCTGTTCCCATTCTGCTCTCTTCTGCTTCTCAAGCTCCTTCTAAGTTCACATAAACATAAACACGGTTCCTTAAAACGAATAAACTAAAAAACTGTGTGCATAAACATGATGAATAAATTAGATATACATTTTTGTTTACATTTTCTAGATGCGCTTGCTTATGCAAAACTCGTTGGCTATGTTGAATGTGGCTAAGTTATACTGAATGTTTTTTTAGCATACTCTAATCAGTTGCTAGGGTGTTCCGGATGGTTGCACACTGGCATTCTGGTCCCTAGATGAAGCTTGGGATATTTTTCACCAATTCCATCATCCCTAAAAACTGAAAATCACCTGAACGAGCTGAATTACAGTTATTTACCTGTAGAAAAGTGAAAACACACCTCTCCTTAACAAGCCACAAGATTTGAGGTATCACTCATGTGCGGAACACATACAGTGCAGATACCATTTAAATAATCGCCATTAATAATAACATAATCTAATTATGTAAAGCCTATAAATCCATGATAATGTGTTTCGCCACAGACCTTCCTCTGCTGCCTTTTCTCTTCCTTCTTCCTCTCTACATCCTTTTGTTTCTCTTCTTCCTCAGCTCTGAGCCTTTCCTCCTCAGCTGCCTTCATTTGAGCCTAAAGAACAAAAAAAGAGAGGTTTGTGTCATCCCATACACATATTTCCATCCTTCAAGAGAAGCAAGTCTTACTAGTTTCTCCTCCTCCTTCTGCCTCCTCTGCTCCTCAATCTCTCTCCTGCGCTCGGCGCGCTGGCGTGCTCGTTCCTCCATGGCTGAAAGAAACGTACAAAAGGATGGTGAGAGACAGAGGTGGGGGGTGACAGAGACATCAGTTAAGGGTGAGATTAAAGGGTCACTGTGAAGTTCTGCAGTATGTTCTTCTGATCTTATGGTTCTTTGGTACAAGTTTGTTTGTGTTGCTTGCATTTGTATTCAAGGCGGTATTCCATGTCACACCAACCGACTTTGCTCAAAATCTCACTTTAGTTTCTAGTGTCTCAAGTCGTATTCCAACCAGAATCAGAAAGTATATCCGTTTTGAAAATACAAGCTCACCAATGTGAAGTTCACCATAATGAGAACCTAACAAAGTTGAATAAAAAAAATGATACTCAACAAAATGGGCTTTTTTTTATTTATTATTTTTTTTAAAATTAATTTAAGTATAGGAGTGTTACCAAAAAACATTTGGTAACACAATTACCATGTACAAAAGTCTGGGTTTGGAATATACGGCCTTGCGTTTGCCGAGGAACATTCTGGATCAGATCTGGTGTGCGTTTCCCAAAAGCAAATATGGTCGCAAGTTTCGTTGTTAACTACAGAGGTCAATGGAACTTGCAACCATATTTGTCTAACGATACTTTTGGGAAATGCACCCCTGAGCAGGACAATAACTTGTCAGTTTTTCAGTGTGAGAAAAATCTCATTGGTCATCTTGTTGTGCCAAGGCCACGACAGTCAGCCTCACAGATTGATAATAATATCATAAATGTTAGATGAGTCAGTAGGGGCTTTTACTCAGCAGAATGTTGAGTTGTGGGGGCTGTTAACAACCTCCCGCTGAGACACGCAGACATGTGCGCCAACCCACTCAGATTCTCAAACAACCCTGATTAACCAACAAATATGACTTTGCGTTCAAAAACAATGAAATTTGAGGTTTAACACATGGAAGAGGTATTGTGGGGTTTTGGTTTTGTTCTGAGCTTGCATAGTGGATTATGAGTGTATAGCGATTATGTGCATCTGTATTCAATGCATTCAGCATCAGAGTGTTTAAATCTAGGGCATGGCCATGAAATTAATATTCCATGCTAGGAACCACCATAGTGACAGTTTTTCTAACTGCTTGATTGTGTATGTGTCCGACTAACCTTGTACTGTAGGATGAGGAAGTGCTGAACGACGCAGAGATGATTTTTGTTCGGTGTGGCTGCTGGCGTTTTCCCCAGAGGCACTCTTTGTTCTGAGATTGTAAGGAGCATGAATAGCTTTGTGAAATTGTGACTAACAAACATTCTGTCACACACACACACACAACACCCCACACACACACACACACACACACACACACACACACACACACACACACACACACACACACACACACGTTGGTGCAACAGCATTATGAGGACTCTCCATAGGCGTAATGGTTTTTATACTGGACAAACTATATATTCTATCCCCCTACACTGCCCCTGTCCCTAAACCTACCCCTTACAGGAGACATGCTGTATTTTTAATTTTTTAATAAAACATTGTTTTTTATGTTTTTTAAGCCATTTGATTTATGAGGACTTTTGACATGTCCCCATAAACCACCCATAAGTTGTAATACCAGTGTAATACACATGTCATTATACAAATTTGTGTCCTCATAAACCACATAAACCCGCCCACACACACACACACACACACACACACACACACACCACACACACACACACACACACACACACACACACACACACACACACACACACACACACACACACACACACACACACACACACACGTTTGTTTTTGTGACTTATGAGGACTCTCCATAGGCGTAATGGTTTTTATACTGGACAAACTATATATTCTATCCCCCTACACTGCCCCTATCCCTAAACCTACCCCTTACAGGAGACATGCTGCATTTTAACATTTTAAAAAAAACATTGTTTTTTATGTTTTTTAAGCTGTTTGAAATATGGGGACGCATGCAATGTCCTCATATTTCACGCGTAAGTTGTAATACCAGTGTAATACCCATGTCATTATACACATTTGTGTCCTCATATATCACAAAAACAAGCACACACACACACACACACACACACACACACACACACACCATTTGTGACCCTTTGGTAAAATCTAGAGGGATTACATTAAGCACTTGAATTAAGCAAATATTACATTCTGATCCACGCTGGTGCCTAAGGTGGATTTCTAACAGTATATTTATTCTGTCCTCTCCATGCAAATAATTTTATCTCCCAAAAAATAAATAAAATCAAGCCTATTTTAAAGGTGCAGTAAGCGATTTTTGAAAAACGCTATTGAAAAGTGAATTGGACCGAGCACTAAAACACACTTAGCCAATCATAAAACATGTAAACAGCTTAACACAGGGATTGCTATCAGGATATGAGGAGACTTTTAATTAATGTTTCTGTAGAGAATCACCTATTGCACCTTTAATATCAGAGCTTTTCAGCACTGGAGAGACCTTAAGGAGCGTGAATGCCTAAAAACGGATACAGGGGTTGCTTTATTTCTTCTCGATACATGAGTAATATTAGTTTTGATGTGTTTTACAGAACTAAGATAAGCTGTCTTTTGCCTGAATAAACTCGTGTGTCATCTCTGCTTGTTTGCTCACTTGCATAATTATTACTATAAGCCTGGAACGTCTAAACATACATTTGTAAATTATTATTGTAATTATCAGGGGTGGGGCCGATTGCCTTTATGCAAAAAAAACAAACAAACAATTCTTTAGATTTTGGGAATATGCCACACACATATGAGGGTACCTTGGTTTTTCTGTACTTCTTGCAGTCTTTGTGTTGGGTTTAGGTGGACAGCATGTGCTTATAGTTTCAGGAGGACCTGTTGCTAACAGTGCCGATTTCTCTGCCTCGTGTCTCAGTTCCAGAATGTTCTGTCTCTCTTGCAGATGCAGAATATGCTCCTGTTGCTCTTTCAGAAGGCGCCTCTGCTCTGCTACGGTTTGCTGCAGGGCCACATGGCCGTGTTTGATCTGTCCACCGCTAAGCTCTGGACTTCCACTCCGGGTGGTCTTCTGCTGTTGCCCCTGAACGGCCCGTCGCAGCTCAGCCGATGAGAGAGCGGCATGATGTCGTGTTACCTGCCATGCTTGGGTGGGCGGGGCCTCTGAACGCCCAGTGCTTTTAGTGGCTTGTGCAGTGGTTGGACTGCTTTCTGAAGCTGCTGGCACTTCCTGTGGTGGGATGAAGAGAGTTTGTGGAATACTTTCATCTGAATAAAAACAATTTCAGTATATGTCCTTACCTGATGACCTATGTGTTCTGTAAGACAAAGTGTTTCAAGTGGGTTAGTAATTGGTGGAGATTTTTCCGCCCCTAGTTTCCCAGAAGCCGCCGCACTGATCAAGGCAGCCATTTTACATCGGGTTTCTTCTTGTTGTCGGAGAAGCTCCTTGCGATGACATTCTACCTGACACCACACAAGCCAATCACTGAGGCAGCGCCTCAAAAGCCTCCTGCGGTCACTCTCCACCGCCTGCTGACAGCGCCTGTGGGAATGACAGATATGACTTAAAACCAGTCTGACTGCCAAGGTTGCCAGGATGAATGAAAGCTTTTGATTAACCTTTAATTAAGCAATTAGCATGCTCTTTTAGTCTAATCATTTGGTTAAAGAGCCATCGCCTTTCTTCTGAATGTTTATCAAGCCCTAAAATGGCTTTAATAAATTGAGTTCTCCTGCCTGTGCTCCTGTCTCAGCTCTTCTTCAGTCTTTTCAGCCTCTTTTTCCTCTCTTCTGGCCCAAACAAGAGCCCGCCATGCCCGCCACGCCCTCAGCTGCCTCCTCCAATCACACAGCGCTGCTGCCTTGCCCATGCGCACCCTCCTCTCCATTATCACAGAGTACCATGCCGTAAAATGCCTGTGCATGCACTAAAACATATGCAACCAGTCAAAAAACGGTATTTTACAGTCCAGTACTTGTACATACAGTGCTTAGAAAGTAGTGGGCAATACAAGGTAACAACATGGATAAAGGTTAGGTTCAGGGTTAGTACCTAGTTATTACCCAGTTATTATAATTACTATAATAAGTAGATAGTATGTCCATGTGGAATAGGGCTGTAAAATATAAGTACTACCTAAAAAAACATAAGTGTCTTCTAAATATCTCCTAACCTGCAAACTGAGAAGGTGAACTTTGGCTTCCAGGTTCTTCAGCTTAAATTGAAGGTCTTTGTTCTGTTTCTTCTGTGCAGAATTATGACATTTCGAAATGACAGAGCACTCAGTGACCCTTTGTTTCTGAAGCTTTTCCCTCTCCCTGTGTAAGATTGAAATAAAAATGTCATGCAATCATCTCTTCAAAAATGTAAATGGCATTTAAATTGGAAAATGATATACAGTGGCACCAAAAAGTATCTGGACACTTAAAACACACTTAAAATGTATTCATGTAATTTCATTACACAAGAAAATATCAAACCAAGTGACATTTATGTGAAAAAGGACAAACAGACTCTTCAAGAAAAAACATCAAAAGTATTTAAAAAATGTTTTTGTTAGGTTTTAGACTATAATACTGCATTTAAAATGAAAACAAATGTATTTAGACTCTTTTTGGTTAGCTTCAGATTCCAAGGCACCCCAAGGAGTGAGAAATATAGATATTTATTCTCCCTAAATGTACAACCAGATCCTTCCAGATCACCAACGGTTTTAGTCTTGTCCTAAAACCTCAATTGAGGAAAATAATATTATTATTATATTAATAAAATAATTAAATAATGAAATAATCATTCATATATTATAGAACAACTGCAGTGGATATAGTGGGACATTTGTGCCCCAAAGCCCCATGGTCCTTTGATCAGACCCTGTGTAACATTGGTTATCTGTTTATTAGTTCAGTTTAGTCTTCCTTCGCCCCTGCCTGTTTGTTTCTATGGTTACATATTGATTACTTAGTTCTGTTCAGGGGTGTCTCGTCTTATCTTGTTAGCTCTCCAATTTGTTTGTAAGCCCTGTGTCTAGTTCAGTCTTTGTCAGTTCTTAACGTTATACTATGTTGGTTGTCCCGTTCCCGAGTCTTTCTTGAGTCTGAATTTGTGAAGTTTTGAGTTTATTTAATAAAAGACTGCTGCACATGGATCCTGCTTCAAACAACGTGACACCCTGGTATAAACTTAAGGGAACTGACTTCATACAACCACAAAAAATAACTGTGTGAGCAGTAAAGATGAGTTAGTTGAGAAAGCGTTCAGATTTGTTTGCAGATGTCACTTTGTTTGATATGTTGACATTCATACATTTTTAATGGTGGTTAGAGTGTGCAAATACATTTGTGATTGTTGTACATGTTTCGTGCAAGCTGCTCCACACTCCTCTTCTCCTCCATCTCTCTGCGCAAGCGAATCATCTCTGCTGTATCAGTTCTTCCTGTCTGCGTGCCTGCTGTCTCTTCTTTCTCTGCTTCTCATGTTCCAGTTGCCAGGCTTCCTCTCGCACCTCCTTTAGCACTTCCTTCTCTTTACGCAGTTTGTCACGCTCTGCATCTCTGCGCATGCGGCTCTCCTTTACCTGCTTGTGACGCACCTCCATAGTGATGCTAGGGTTCCTCCATTTCTTCTTACTCGAGTCAGAGTCTACTTTGAGGTTCTCCATTATTCCAACGTCCAACACCTCTGTGTCCATCAGGTCCTGGAGGAAATTGTGCACTACAGAGTTGTCCTCTTCCTGCGCTAGGTGAAAGTACATGTCTAAAAAACAAAAGAGAAACTCCAGTTTAGTATTAAATTATTATTAACTATGAAAAAACTGTTTTCTGGAATTGAAATGAAGCTAAAATAAAATACAAATATTAGATGAAAAACTTAAACTCAAAAAAAGTACACAAAATTAGAAATGTTACTAAAAATTTAATAAAAAAAAGGACCTAACAAAATTTCTGGGAAAAAAAGTTTTTTTTTTTCAAAAAAAGTTTGCCCATTCCAATTTTTAAAGTAAATAAATAATACTAAAATAACATTGGTTTAGATTTCATTCGATCTTTAAGGTAAACTTCAAGGAAACCAAGGCTGTTAATTTGTACCATCAAAGTTATTATAACTAGGCTGTGTAGTCTTAACAAGTTGTTTGGATTCTGAAGCATCCTTTTTACTGGAACTCATCTCCTCTTCCTCCTCGTCATCATCCATTTCAAGCTCCAGACGTAACTTCTGGTTCATCCATTCACTTAGAATTGAATGAGCTGTGGAATACAATGAGGACACGTCAGTTTGATTCTGATTTAAAACATCGGAATATGCATGAAGTGCTGAATATTATGAATAAGTTAAAGACTACCTTCACTGTATGCATCATCATGATCCTGTAGCTGTTCTACGCTCTGCAGCGCCATACAGTTTTTACCACCACGTGGTTTCTTCATGGAAAACACCTCAGTTACAGCGAACTCTGAAGCCATCTCCACCCTCTGAGGAGAATGAGAAGAATACAACAAAAGTTTTATTAATTACAATATACATAAACACAAACACTGTATCTCTTGTGAAAGAGAAGTACACTTTAGCAAGTCTTATAGTATAAGTTAAGATAATCTTGCAGAGACATCTTTTCTCTGATGATGTGTTTACTGGCATGATAGCGGCATCATGAGATCACAACAATAGGAAATGAACTATCCCTTTATGTGATTTTCATTAATATTATTATGCAAGTACACATTCAATATAATCAAGAACACTTCTTTTTCACAAGGGATGGCATACATACACATTCATTTTCTGCATTACATGTATTTAAATGATTGAAATGTACCTTCACCCACTGTTTTATGTCATTCTCATTCAGCTGCACCTGCAATATAAAATATGAATTCAGCTATGACCATTGTTTCAATTCAAAATAGGCTGAGTCATCAAAATAGATTTTATGCTGATCATTGAATCAAAAGGGATTCAGCCTTGTTGATGCCTGAAGTTGACATAAATGGAATATTTTGTTACATTGGCCTCACACATCTAATCCCTGAATAATAATATGCCGTCTCACCTTAAACTGGCTCTATGGCGGATGGACCTAAAGGGGTTTGCATCGCACATTTTTGAGCTAAATCCTTCTGCTGAGCTACAAATCCATTAATTCATTACTAATAACCAATGTGCATGACCAAAGATAATCCGAGTGTGACATTTATTTAGATTATTACCTCTGGCTGAATATTGTAAAAATGGAAACATTTCTTAGAAGCTAAATGTGAAGAACTGTGTGAGCAAAGAGGAAGCATTTTTTTACTCGCCTTATTACTGCCTGGTGTTTTAGTCTTTGTTGTTTTCCAACGAAAAATATCCGGTCTGAGAGCCATGGTCCTTTACTTACATGGGCATGTGTTTGGGTTGTAAGATAATATAATATATTTTATAACATGTTTGCAAAGTATATATAGTAGCAATTTACAAAATTTAGCCTCACCAAAACATTCATGTACTTCAGTGAGAAACTTTTCACACAGCAATGGAATTGTGGGATTTGTAGTTTGCGCAAGGTGACGTAGCATGAGTTGGTACGGTTGTTACCCAAAAAGAACTACTTATCCCAACAAGAACTGATGAGGACTGAAGCGTCTACTTTGAAACCATGGAGACAGTTGTTACGTCTGTATCTGTTATCAGACGCGACCCAACTAAGCAACTATGGCCAGATAAATATCGTGTTTAAACCATAGACTGTAAAATGTTTCAGTCATCAGTAAAATGTCATTCTTTATAAAAACAACATATCAAAAAATTAAGCTACTTATTTTTCCATTAACATTTTAACTTTATTCAAAGGTTTAGTAATTTTGTTGTGTGTTTTTTTTGTGTGTGTGTCATTTTTTAATGTCTATATAGTTTTTATTAATTTTATTTCAGATTTAGTTATTTTAGTACATCAAGTTAAATGAAAACGTTGCCTTGGGCATTGTAGCTAATTCAATTTAATTTTGTTCAGTTAACGTTTGCTTTCAATAAAAAAGTTTTTTTTTAATGGTTGTAATTTTAGTTTAAGTTAACTATCCGTTAACTATAATAACACTGATCTGAATGCGTTCTGTTTTACAAGCTCTCTTGACTTTACTCAAATAATTAAATTGCATTAAATAAATTAACCAATAATGTATAAAAAATCTAAATCAAATGAACAGCTCTGTGCTGTAGAAATGCTATGACGTCGTAAACGTGAGACGCAAGTCAAAGCGCTACGAAATATTTCTGCGACTTGAAGTTCTCACACATGCCCTGCTTTCTGAAGGCAGTTAAGAGCAAATAGGTAAGCTTGATACAACGTTTATTGTCGCATATGACATTTTTTTTAAATTCAATGCTAACAAGTTGTCTGGTGTACAAGTAACGGTGTACTGTGCTCCCTGTGTTGTCAACTTGTTTACATTTATATTGGAAATTACAATCAAGTATGAAAACTAGACCGTAATGTCTATATTTTACTCATATTTGCATATCAAGCACTGTATCCCTCTGGAAAATAAGTAGGATGAACGTATTGTTTCTGTAGTTAACGAGCTGTCATTTCCTCTCTCTTTAGATCTGAGATACCTTCACACATTAGTAAGCTACAGCTCCACAAGTGGGATGAAACTGGAACTGTCACGAGTGGTACAGGGATGTCGCTTCGGCGTTTTGACTGGATTGGGGAAATCAGGGCAGCACTCGCTAGAGTTGCCCGGCTGTCTCCTGTACACTCGCTGTGCAACTGTTCCCCATCTGACCCAGGACACATTACACACTTTAAGAGACCTGCCTTCAGTCACACAAGTGTCTGTGGATAGCCTGTAAGATTTTAGTTATACATTCAGGGTCAGGGATTCACTAAATATTTGGCAAATACTTTTACTTTTTAGCTAAACATGGCGGTCTGTAAAATGGCACATTTTGCTGACAGATCTGGGTTCGGTTTACAACATTTGATGTTATGACATCTTGAATCTTCATAGTGGATGGAAGTATGAGAGTTATGATTTTTTTTCTTGCCATCTGTAAAGTGACCTTGAGTTTCTAAAAGGCACTGTATAATAGAAAATAAATATTATTGTTAAATTGCTATATGGAAGAATCTCGCTTTAAGTTCTGCAAATATTTTTTACACTGAAACGGTGTGAGAATTTTCTGCACTTTCAGTTCTTCAGCCCTTTTTCTTTTTCAGTGCAGAGCACCAAGAGGTTCTGGAGGAATTCAAAGAGGGTGTCAGAAAGTTTGCAGGTTAGAATTTCACTCTTTTACTAGCTTTTTGTTACTTGCTTTCTCTTAGTTTAAAATATAGTAGGTTGTATGGAAACTTGTTTCCGACACATAATAATAATAATAATAATAATAATAAAGAAGCAATTGTGACTTTTTATCTGACAATTTACTTTTTTCTCACAATTGCAAGTTTATCGAAATGTGTGAAAAAAATCAGTCAAAAACAAAGTCATGTTTATTGAAAAAAATGACTTTTTTTCTCAATTGTGATTTTTATATATGTCGCAATTCGTACTTTATAACTAGTAATTGCGAGTTTTTTTATTTCTTGCAATTCTGACTTTTTTTTGTAATTGTGTAAAATCAGTATTGTGAGAAAAAAATCTGAATTTTTAGATTAAAAGTTATCTTTACTTTTTATTCTGTGGTGGAAACCAGCTTCCATAGGTTAGTGTGGCTGTTATAATATCTCCACTTGTGCTGGCACCAATCATAATGTCTTTCTTTAAACATAACATTTATAAGATAAGTGGACCATGGGATCAATGTTTGGTTACTTTATCTTGGGTCTTTTATTTCCTGATGGCCATCTGATTCTAAAAGCATCTTCTTACCTTGATGGCCTTTCAAACCTGCTACGTGTGTATATAAAATAAATAATTAAATATCTCAACACTAAGCAACATATATATATATATATATATATATATATATATATATATCACTAATATTTCATTATAAGTACAGATGGCAGATTTTTTTTTAATGGACCCTTGAAGTGGGAAATGGATTTATTATTCCTGTCGGCTATTTTTGAAAGAGGGGGTATAATGCCGTTCTCACAAGATGTAAAATAAGTCTCTGTTGTCCCCAGAGTGTATATGGGAAGTTTTAGCTCAAAATAACCCACAGCTATTTTTATATAGCATGTTAAAATCTTCACTTTTTGAGGGCGAGCAAAAACACGTAGTTTTGTGTGTCCTTTTAAATGCAAATGAGCTGCTGCTCCTGGCACAGTGGGCGGAGCTACAAAATCATGCACTCACACAGACATGCACTGAAAACTTCAAAAACTTTTAGCGTTTTATCATGTTCAAACTTGAGTCAGACAAAGATGGAGAGACTCAAGAAGAAGTGACAACTTGTAGACAACATTTCTGAATGGTTAGTTGATGCAATTTATGTAGCTTATGTGTAGTTATCTTCTTGTCATTGATTAGCATATTCTGTCATGATAATCTATAAATCGTGTTCCCGGGGGTGAGGTTTATGTAAATTTTATTGTTTGTGATGTCACTAACCTGGGAGGAATGTCTTGTAGTCCCTACCAGCCGTTTGTTGTAGTCCTTAAAAAGCTTCTTTTTTTTTTACTTTGAGCATCGTAAATTTGCAGATGTTGTTTATGCTTAAACAGCAACATTACACACTAACTAAAGTTAGAAAAGTGAAATCATAACCAACCACCCGTTTAACTGAAGATAGTTGTTGATAATTAGTTTGGGGCTCTTGTGGTGCCATCAGCCACAAACATTATTTTCCCATGGTTTTAAAGCGAATAGTCACATGGCATTTACAGCTCAGGCGATTGACTGAATTGAAAACATTTGTGGTCCCATGCCAAAGATGGCATATTTCAAATCACAAAATTCAAGTGGGTCTAGCAACTGCGATTGAGATAACTGGCATTGCAGATTCTACTCAAGAATCATTAGGTGCTTCCCAAATAGAAGGCTGCATCCTTGTGAGCCGATGTTCTTCCTAGTCTGGTCCTTCTGAGGCTTGTAGTCTAGAGTCTTCCTCAACATTAAACTGTTTAGTAAGTGTGCGCATGGCTACGTCACACATGTTCCTGCCCTCACTGTCAAGACTCAAGACACAAAAATACTATAATAAAAATTATAATTTTAACAAAATACTTTATATTAAAAACCTTTATGTTAATTACTTTTCTGTTAATCTAGTACTGGTAATGACAATCCTCAGTGGTTTACAGTGCGCTCAGTTTAGCATTATGTGATTAATTTACAACAAAAGAAAATGTGATGCCTTTTATCTTCAAAATATTTTTTTTGTCTATTATTACGTAGTGAAATTGGACAAGCTTAGTGTCGATTAATTTTCTCCTAGTTCTTTTTTGTGAATTGGAATGTGTGCAAAGGATTGTGGGTGATTGGAGGATGCAAAGGATACGCTTGATGCATCCTTCAAAACAGGCCGGATGAAGGATGCGAAATGAAGACTGCCTTCAAAGGATCCTTTAAGTAAAGAAGTACTTTGACAGAGCTTAATGATGTGACGGCTGAGTTATGCAGCCTTACTAGGACGCAGCCTTCTGACTGAGAAGCACCTATACTGTCATTTTAGAAGTTTGTTCAAGATCATTGAAAAGTCAAAGTGGACGGGACAACATGTCACTCTCATGACATCACAGCAAAAGCAAATTCCCAATGGACAAAAACTAAGTCCCCGCCCTACATTTTTTCTAGTTTGAGAAGCCATTTCACATGGATATACGTCCCAATAGGGAAGAAAAAATTATAACTTCTTTTAATGGCGACTAAAGACTTTATACAAAAAGATTTTATTCAATTATGTTTATTTTACTCACAGTACTAGAAGTTGAGTTATGGTTGAATTCCTCTTGAAGGTGAAATGTGTAATTTCAGCACAAATAGCATATAGCAATATTGCAAAAAGCTTTAAGAACACATCTATTGCTCAAACAGATTGTAATTCCATTTGGTGCCATTAGTGATCCAGAAATTACACCTTCAATATCCCCAAAATTCTAAGTCATTGTATAATAAAATAAATATATATAAAAAAAAAAATCTAATTGATTTTGTTTTAATATTTTTTTAGCTTTCTACCAAACAAAATTTCCCAGTGTGTGTCGTCTTAATTTTTTAGTTCTGAAGGCATGTTTTCAGATTCTCTTCCTCTCACTGACAACTAAGTGACTGTTTAGAAATAATTATACATTCATGCTTGGTTGCATACCATTTTGCATTTTTGAAAAATTAGTTTTCAGTTTTCATTTTGCAACCGTAACGAAAAGAAGGGCACTGTTTCAGTCCCTGCCTTCTGCAATCCATCCAGAAATGAGAAAGGTAATTGTGTTCACAATATTAAGATGTGTGACCGTGAAGACATTTCAAAGGGGGACTCGAGGCGGCTGCAAGTGCTCCATTTGGATAATTACAAAAAGAAAATTGGTGTACATGATAATGTTGGCCACCTAAGTTCACCTCCATCATTTCCACAAAGTACCACCGAATTTAGATTCCTCCTCGTGTTCCTTTCGTTCATGTGCACGTTCACCTTATCTACATTTGGCAATTAGTTTGTACAAGCTCTGCAAATGTACACTTTTGCCCCAATTTGTCCTAATCTCCATATAAATGCATTTTTATATCTTCAGAATAATGAGTTGAGCTCTTGGTTGTTTATTTCGCCAGTAAACAGTGTTGCCAAAATGAACAAGTGTTCTGCCTGATTGCATTGGACTGTTCTCATGCAGTCAATCACTTCTGAGGATTTAGATGGATGAATAACAAAAGTGTATTTTGCAGTTCGTCATATGTTGTGGGTTGGCACTATTTCTATATTTGAGATTGCAGTCTTTGAAACTTCTATTAAAGGGATAGTTCACCCAAAAATGAAAAATTCTGTCAGTAATTACTCACCCTCATGTTGTTCCAACCCCGTAAGACCTTCGTTCATCTTCGGAACACAAATCAAGATATTTTTGATTAAATGTGAGAGCTGGATCACTCCTCCATAGGCTTCTAAGGGATTGAAACTTGATGGCCCAGAAAAGATATTAAAGAAATCGATAAAATAGTCCAAGTGACTACAGTGGCTAGATCTTAAGTTTATCGAGCTACGAGAATACTTTTTGAGCGCAAAAAAACAAACTTAAATAGCGACTTTATTCAAGTATTCTCTTTGGGCCTGGAGATTTCACGTAGTGTTATTGCACAACGCTTCTGGTTGAACGTCACACGCATCACACACATGACCAGCGTCGGCCAATAGTGAGCCTACGTGTGACGTATAACACAGAAGCGCTGCACTGTTACACTACGTCAACAGCTTAGGAGAAAGACACGGAAGAGAAGAGATGGTTGAATAAAGTCGTTATTTTAGTTTTTTTGCGCGCAAAAAAATATTCTCATCGCTTGATAAACTTAAGATCTAGCCACTGTAGTCCCTTGGACTATTTTAACGATTTCTTTAATAACTTTTTGGGGCTGTCAAGTTTCAATCCTTTAGAAGCCTATGGAGGAGTGATCCAGCTCTCAGATTTAATCAAAAATATCTTATTTTGTGTTCCGAAGATGAACGAAAGTCTTACAGGATTGGAACGAAATGAGGGTGAGTAATTACTGACAGAATTTTCATTTTTGGGTGAACTAACCCTTTAAAACTTTTTAGATGCATGACATCTGTTTTGATTAGTAGTAGTTTCTCGAGTTGTGCTGGTTACAATAGACATCTGATCTGCTATTACTCTGACGTGGTTTTCTTACGCAGGTCTTCATGATACTGTGCTTTTCAGCTCTCTGCATGATTCTGCTAACACCAGCCCTGCCGGTCACGTCACCAACAAGGTTAGAGAACTATGTCGAATGATTTTTTTCAACCTCTTTTGTCACTGAGATGGACTGAAATTCCATTAAATCATTACAAGTAGTCTAAAAGGACAATTAAGTAAAATGTAATTGGTTTTCAACTGCTCCATTTTGGCTTAAAGAGGGAGCTTTTGTGTCCTCTAAAGCTATGCCACCCCTTTATTGTTAATTGTCAGGGATTTAATGGTTTGTTTGTGATTTAACAGACAGTGTCGGTGTGGGGCAGCGGTGGAAGGATAGAGCTGACGGCGGATCGGTTCATGGCGATTCAGGCAGCTATTCAGCCGGACTGCTATCAGAGCATGGCGGACGGAGAGACCTGGCAGGCCAATACTTCTCGCAAGAGAGTCCGTAAAGCAGTGGACAGGACTCTGGCCCATCTGGATGAATGCCTGGTGTTGCACCAGCAATTACAGGTCAGTACACAAAAACACAGACTGAGTTCTGAATACCTGTCAGTGACTGCAGGATGCATTTCAATGAAACTGGCAAATGCCACATATTCTATACTATTCAGGGCTCAACTTTAGTGTTTCAGAGAGAACCACCGAATAAAGTCAGACAAGAGAAACTTTACCAAATGATTTTAAATCTGACTTGGCAGATTTGGCAGACATGGCACACAATCGTTAGTCTAAACGGCCTTGCAATAACATGCAATGCTGAAATAAAAATTGAATTGTTGAAAAATTACTAATGCTTGTATAAATAAACTGAAATAAGCACTAAAATTGTTATCTAGAAATAAATAAAAATGTAAAGACTGAATGTGAAATAAAATAAAGAATAAGTTAAACCTAAAAAGCAGTATTAAAAAACTAATAAAATGACAAAAGCACATAACGAAATGACTAAAAAGTAAACTGAAATTAACATAACTAAAAATAAGCCCACTGACAAACCCACTGTCTTTATCCACAGGAATTAAAACATGCAGAGATATTTGGGGTTGTGGAGGGTGGAGACATTATGGAGGAGAGGCTCCGGTCGGCACGAGAGACTGCCAAGCGTCCTGTGGGCGGGTTTGTACTGGATGGATTTCATTCTGCTGCCATGGACCAGGATGTGAGGGCTCAGCTGATTAAAGCGACATCTGCAGAACTTCCCCAAGAAAAACCCAGGTAAAAAAGGAGTCTATTTAAATTTCTGCCTCACGGGCTCAGACATTTCTTCAGTTGGAGATTGAGAGGATAAATCGTCCCCATCTTATCATTCTCTGATTATGCACCTCGATTCTCAGCAGCCATAGCAACACTCCATCCCACCAGGAGCCCATAGCAACCACCTCATCCCTTTTGGAGAAATGGAAGTGCTAGGGTTAGAATTGGTTCAGGAAGAAACTTCATCTTAAATTCCTAGTGTTGTAATGATTGATTTCTCTGATCTCCCTCTCTTGGAGATTGACTGAGAGGTTACAGAATCACACAGAAACAGCAAGACAATGGCAGGAAGTAAAGCAGTGTGGATCTGGAAGCGTCCTTGAATTCACCGGGGTCTTAAGAGGGCTGCTTCCCACTGGGCTTTACAGTCTTGTTAGAAACCGACATTTCCCTTGGGTGTATCTCGGGTCACAAATAACTGGAGCTGGAGAAGGTTGTGAGGCACAAAGGCTGGAGGACAGGATACATAATTTAGATTTAGAGCAGGACAAGATGTTTCTGTGCTCCAGTCTATATGTTGTTTTATAAATATATATACTGTGTGTGTGTGTGTATGTATATATATATATATATATATATATATATATATATATAATATATATATATATATATATATATATATATATATATTATATATATATATTTAAAACGTTTTAACTTTATGAAATGCTGTTCTTTTAAACTTTCTATTAATCAAAGAAAACAATTGTTATTTCCTCAAATTTCAAACGGCACAACTGTTTTCAACATTGATAATAATAAGCATATTAGAATGATTTCTGAAGGAGCATGTGACACTGAAGACTAGAATAAATATGCTGAAAATTCAGCTTTGCCATCACAATAAATTTGACTTTAAAAATAACTTGAATATATTTCATTTTAATAATATTTCACAGTATTACTGTATTTTCGATCAAATAAATGCAGCCTTGATAAATTTAATAGACTTCTGTCAAAAGCAAAAAATAAATAAATAACTGACCCCAAACATGTACTGTAATTGTCTTTTTGTTTTTTGTAGATGTGCTTGTGGTCCTCATTTGTTTGTTTCAACTCTCCAAACTCCCAAATTAACCAATAAACAATTCGTTTTTATCTCAGTGCATGAGTTTTCTATGCATTTATGAGATAGCTTTTGGTTCTCTGTGAACCGTTATGTTTTGTGTTAATACTTAAAGGTGCTCTATGTATTTTTTTAGCGGCCTCTAGCGGTAATGTTTCAGATTGCAACAAGAGCGCTCGTGCTCGTGTGCGTGTATGTGCTCGATCTCAAGAGCAAGCATTCACTACCGGCCACACGGAGACTTTCAACGCAACGGCGAAAGCATCAGGGTTGCCAGGTCTGCACAACAAAACCAGCCCAATTGCTCATCAAAACTAACCCATTCACGGCCAAAAATAGTCAAATAGCGTTCTCGGGTGTTTCCCCAATAACAATCATGTTCCAGTGGGTAAAACAATCGCGTCAACCCATGCACTACACAAACAACCCACGGAAACAGTGCAGGCATACGAACCAGGCAACACTGGCATGCTGGAAACTCATGTAAACTCCCACTGCAAGGTTACAATAATAGGCTACTTTTATCAGCTTGACGTTGAACTAATGCTCCATGCTCGTATGATAACGTTACATTGACTGCATTTAGCCGACATGTGATGTTATCTAGCATACGGCATTTCACTAACTATTCGTGTATCTTTCACAATCAGCAATGTCAACATAGGTGAATGTATAATATGATAGCGAAAACGGTGAACGAGACTGAACAATGTCAGTGTAACAGTAAGACAGTAGGAAGTAACATTACTGTAGCCTACTGAACGTGTCTGGAAATGTTTATAAACAATATGATAGTAGTGGGATGAGTAACGTTAGACAGTAGATCTAGTACATAAAATAAGTTACACCTAGCTACTTTTTGTTATCCTGGAACAGTCTTTTGTATTCATTTCATGTCTCTTACCTTACTGTTTCATTACGAGTTTACTAATAATTCAAAAGCTCTGCCGATGTTGATCCGTGTTTTCGTCCTGAGTTGATCAGATTCACGTTTGGCCTGACGAGCTTCAGCAGATACAACTTTTTTTGTTTTTTATATTTGTGGAGTTTGTGTTGGAGTCTGTGTTGTGCTAGAGGCAGGTCGTTTTGGGGTGTTATCAGACTCATGTAGTTCGCTGCAGTGCCGTCGGTCGCATAGACTGACTGTATAAGGAGAGAGGCTCGGGAGCGCGCATGCACGTCACATCCGATGGATTTCGCGGTAAATCCGACCCGGAGATTTCACATATAATTATGAATATTGGCCTTCAGAGGTAATAGCAAAGCCCGACAAGTGGATCAATGTAATGTGTGATTACAACCCCTTCACACACAGGCAATAAAAAAAGGGTTCATTTTAGAAGAAAAGTTACATTTAGCACCTTTAATGATTTACCTTGGGCTGAACTTGGCTTTGATTTATGACTATAATCTGTCTTTCTGAGGAACACTGAGAAAAGTGTTCACTAACCAATAGAAAGATCCAAAGTCTGAGATTCAAAGCTTTAGAATTATGTGTTACTTCTGAAGTGTGTAATTTATTCAATGTTTAAATACCTTTTCCTATCTCAGCTTAACATGCAGAGACAACTATGACCTTTAATTAGCATTTATATTTAACCTTTTATTAATAACTCCCATTAAGGCAAAAAAAAAAAGCATTGTATTTGACTGATATATTGTATACTTTAAGCCTGAAAAAAAAAGTTTTCCATCTAAGCTTTTGCCATTTATTTTAGGTTGGTGTTGGGGATTGGCCGTCCTGATGAGGTCATCAGCTGTGCTGAAGCAGGAGTCGACCTGTTTGAGAGCTTCTTCCCCTTCCAGGTGACAGAGCGGGGTTGTGCGCTCTCCTTCGACTACACCATTGATCCTGACCCTGAGACGGCAGGTACATCAGCTCCTACAGGTGTGCAAAAGCCCGTAGTTACACTATACAATAGATATTACAGGCTTCCTACTCTTTCTTAACCCTGTAAAGCCTACTGTAAATCTGATACACACATTTCTAAGGCCTCTAAATTATCACCATGATCAAAACTTTTGTTGGACATTATCAATCAGATGCCATTAGGCATGTAATAGATGGTTATACTTTTTTTTAGCAAGTAAAAAGCCTTTTTAGTATAATTAAAAAAAAAACGTCCACCTTCAGGTTTTTGTACCTGTGTCTTTTTGATGGGGAATCTTTAGTGATTTTTATAAACTAAACGTAATAATGTAACTTTTATGTTGTTAGTAATATTTCAAGATGAACACATTTTGCCATTTAATGTCAACGACTGCACCAAATTGCTTATAGTTTGGACTTCTGAATAAAATGTAGGTGTTTTTTCATCCTCGATTATGAGATCCATATTGTCACGGTATCATACATATGAGCCATAAAAGCCTGATCTATCAAAAATTACACTTTTCAAAAAACGCATGCAAATCTTTTTATTATTATTGTTTTTTGGTCTAAAGGCTATATAAGAATAAACTGTTCCATTTTCTGACTATTTAAATGTCAGGCTTTGCAGGATTAAACGGCTTCTGTGTAGAGAACATTGAGATTGAGAATAAATCAATCAAAATTTTATAGCATTTTCCAGTTTCAACATTGCCATAGTTATTGCATTTTGCCTTTTATATGTCATTTTAAACTGCTATAATAGAAAGTATTTTAACTCTGAAACCTTAATTTTAAGGGAAGACTGTTTCAGATTCATCTTGTGATATATAAACGAGCTGTTTAGCACAATAATATGAATGAATAAAGTCATATTTCAAGTGTTTGCTACCAGATCGGTGTCAGCAGGAGCTATGAGCTGCATGTGAGGCTGTTTTTCCCAGTATGGCTTGGTGGAAGTGGAGCTGTGCTTCTGCTAGCTGTTTCAGATAATTAAGTTTGATTTAAGAGAATAAAGTCTTCGAGAGAGAGTGTGTTTGTTCAGGCCCCAGTCAAATTAAATAATTGGCTCGTTTCTAACAAAACCGTAGCCCTGGGAATCCGTCTTGCCATCTTCACTGTCAGCAGGAGCCAAACCTTCACTGTATGAAGTCAAACCTTATCATGGTTTCTCACAATTTGGTGTTGTTTTTTTACTTTTAAAAGCATATTCCGTGAGAACAGCAATGCAAGTGTATGTTTTCAAGTATCTGGATCAAATAAAGATTCACTATAGGGCATAAATAATTGATTTGGGCTGTTAGGTGTGCAGCAGTCTGTTCTAAGAAGAAGCTAATCGATGTGTTAGGATGGTAATAGAGTTTAGGACAGGGACTTGCAGAGGGAAGAAAGAAAGAGATATCCTCTAGCCAATTAGAGAGCTCTGCAGGGGGACTGTCCATAACCTCACCCTGATCTGCCACCTTCTGTCACTGCAGGTCACAAGTTTTTATCCACACCGTTCTTGTCTTTCACACCCTCTCTACAGCTCTCTTCTTTATATCTCATGTGTCTTTACTCCCTTATTTTTTCTCTTTTTACTGGTTTCTCTTCATCGTGCTCCAAGTTTTTTTTGCATATACATCACTGTACATATTTTATGCAAAATTTTAATTGTTTTATTTGTTCATAGAATATGAAAGGCATCTATGATTATATACAATTAAACGTGCACTCAGTAATTTTAGTTGCACTATAGTACTTCTGATTTTTTTTTTTTTAAATCTTATGGTTAAATAAATGTTAAAAATCACTCACATTCTGGTCATATTAATAGCCTATTAAAACATGGAGCCTTATGGAGGCTGCCATGTTGAGATCACATGACTATAGCCATATGGCTTTAGATATGCTGTAAGATTTTAATTTTTTTTTAGAAGTCGTCATGAAACAGAAGTTTCATTTAGTCTATTATTTCCTATTGAGTGACATATCCGAGTGAAACGACTTCTCGAACAAGAAAAAATGTAGAGCGGGACAGACTTTTTTACTATTTCTGTGATGTCATGTAAGTGACAGGTTGTCCCGTCTTCGCACCAGTAAACGCGTCATCAGAGAAGAGATGTCGCTGCAAGAAGTGAGATGGTCCTCACTGCAGAACATGAAATCCAGGGGAGGAGTCGGATCTAGATCCGACTCCTCCCACCTTACATACCTAAACCTACCCAGCTCCACCCCTTATCCCTAAACCCACCCCTAAACCTACCCAGCTCCACCCCTTTTACCACTAAAACCCACCCCTTATCCCTAAACCCACCCCTAAACCTACCCAACCCCACCCCTTAATCTGGATCCGACTCCTGCCCCCCGGATCTCGTGTACTGCAATGAGGTGCTACTGCAAGAAGTAGGGGAACTTATTTTGACGAACGATTTGGAGGGCACATGAATTAAAAACAATAATTATGTGCATGAATAAATTATTTATAATACATACTACAATATTTCTTTTTTTATTTTTTTCACTACACATATTTTCACTAGAATTTAAGAGAGAAAGGCCTTCAATCTTTCATTTACTAACCATGCATACGCACAAATTTGTGCGTGAAATCGGCATATAAATACTTTCAAGAACAAATCATGATTAATCTTTTCATTACTTAAAAATATATATTGGCCTTATAAACATGTTAAAATAAAAATTTCTAGGAGATTTTCATAATAAATATTTCATTATACATGTATACAATAAAATAGTAAGAAAATGTGCTTTGTACTAGAGAAGAGAGGTCTATAATCTTTATAGGTTTTGAGGATGACACTTGGCATTGCTTCGGCAAGAGCATGTCTTTAGAGAGTGATGAACGGTTGTGCGGAAAGCCCTTATATGGATACTTTTGGGCGTGTTTTATGTTAATAACAAGCATAGCTCATTTTGAATATAACAAATTCATTAACATTAGAATGAGGTTAAGAATAAAATATTGTTGTAAATTTAGCTGAAACCTTTTGTGAGAGGTGCTCTTGTGCATTTAAATGCATATAATCCATGCAATTATTAGTGAATGAGACCTGGTGTTCTTTTAATAGAAACGCCACTGCCTTTAGACTACCAGAATTTCATTCAATTTGAAAATTACGTTTCCTTGTCATGTACACACTAGATGTGAAAAATGCACCACTTTCATTATCTAGTCATGAAATGTATATGTAATGGGTTTTGCCTTGTGATGAATGTTTAATCATGTGTACATGTTTGACCCAGTGCTGGAACTCAATGGAGAGATACCTGCTGTCAAGAAGCTGAATGAAAATGGAGATATAAATATGACGCCTTTCGAAATGAACCTCAAAGATAAAAGGTGCGTGTGTGTGTGTAAAGGGAGACAAGGACATAATCTTTCACCCCTCATACAGCTATGCATGTTTTCTTTGCTCATATCAGATGAGGCTACTAATGCTTTCTTTCACATCTTTCATGATCTCAATCTCCTCAGCTTGTATATGAGGATTAATCAATTTTATATGTCAGTAATTCATTCTCCCTTCTGAGGGCATTTCCATAATATTGCTCCTTATCACTAGAGTCAGATCAGATTATCGGTCAAAGGAGTGATGAAGGATATTAAACAAAAGGATTTTCCTACACTGCCTTATAAAACTCTTTTTTTCTTTTCTTGCAGATTTGTCCTTAAATGTTTTATCCTTCAAAATCCCTAAACATGCAGATTCCCTAGTGTGAAAATTAGCTCTAACTCTGTGTTTGACTTTCAGGTATCAAGATGATTTCCGCCCACTTGTGGAGGGCTGTGGCTGCTACTGCTGTAAAAAGCACATGAGAGCATATGTTCATCATTTACTGGTGACCAACGAGCTGCTTGCTGGCGTTTTACTCATGCTGCACAACATGGCACATTACCTAGGCTTTTTCAAAGCGCTGCGGGAGGCAGTAGCCGGTGAACGTCTGCAGGACTTTAAAAATAGAGTGCTTCAGTGCAGAGAAGGTGATTGAAATGATTGAAGGACTTCAGGCAACAACAACAGCAAAAAAGAATGAACAAAACAACCCTTACATCAGAGCATACTTAGGGTTTTGGTTTATGAGTATGTGGTCTCATGAATATAAAGCTGGAATCTGATGAACATGCTCTTGCCATGCAAATTATCAGACAAAAAGTGCTACTGTGAGTGACACGGCAAACCTTTTAAAATTCACATGCCTCGTCTCAGTTCTCTTATGGATTTTAAATGTGCCGTCTGCTGCATCAAATGAACCATTTCACTTAGAAGGAGCATAAATAATGTTGAAATCCTTTTAAAAGAGCAGCACCTGTTCAGATTCTCACTTTTTCAAGCCCTGAAAAATGACCACCTGCTGTTTTGCTCAGCACATATTTTTTCTGACGAGTTACACATTAATATTGAAAAATGCTGCATTTTTTTTCTTTCTTTCATACAATTATGATATTGTATAATAATATTTATTATTATTATGCATTATTATTATTGTATATAATTGTGATGTTTAGATTATACTAACATTTTGCCCTTATGTTAAGTTGTGAACTTTTTTTCTTTAAACCACAATGCAAATCTAGCTTACTCACTTTTATTATTTGTTTTTCCGATCTTTACAATCCTATTCATTATGTATTTTTAACTTTGCAATAAATGCACAGCATAGGCATGTAAACCTTTTAGCTGTGACTTTATCTACAACATAACACAGCCTAAGGTGCCTTATTGCTTTTATATTGCAGTTTAATGTTATGTCCGTGTATATTTCAGCACTGCTAAAATGCTGTATTGACCAATCAGGTTCCAGGGTCGTAACAATCCATTTTAATTGTTGTTTTGTGACCTACTTAAGGATGTATGCATTTTTAAAAAGTTAGTCCTGTAACATTTTTTCATTTGGTAGACCTTTTTACAAATAAGGAATGCTGCAACAAGCAATTCTTAAGAAGACAATAACATGGAGCAATACAAAGTTTCAAAGTTGACCATGTACAATCTAGTACTGAGATGTAGGCATAAAAGAGCAACAATACTATAGGCCTTTAAATACTTAAAGGGTTAGTTCACAAAAAATTACAATTCTGTCATTAATTACTCACCCTCATGTCGTTCCAAACCCGTAAGACCATTCATCTTCGGAACACAAATGAAGATATTTTTGATGAAATCTGAGAGCTTTTGGTCCCTCCATTGATAGCAACGTCATTGAAACTTTCAAGGCCCAGAAAGGTAGTAAAAACATTGTTAAAATAGTCCATGTGACTACAGTGGTTCAACCTTAAAGGGGTCATATAGTGGTACATGCACTTTTACAAGTTGATTGTACTGAAATGTGTGTTGGCAGTGCCTGTACACAACCATCATATAATGATAAAAATCCATCCAGGTCTTACGGGTTTGGAACAATATGAGGGTGAGTGATTAATGACAGAATTTAAATTTTTGGGTGAACTAACCCTTTAAGGGAGAGTGTGTTGGAATGAGATTGTGTTAAAGCACGAAAGTGGGAAATCTTTGGTGAGGTGCAAGCTGCAGAAATTGGAAATCAAAGAGGGAATCAATAGTTCCCAGATACAGAAACAGTGGGGCTCAAAAATCTGATTTTTTTTTCAATGCAAATTATATTATCAGCATTGAAGAGAACCTATTATACTTTTTACATTTTTAACCTCTTTAGTGTGTAATGTTGTTGTTTGAGCAGTAAAAAGGTCTGCAAAGTTACAAAGCACAAAGTTACTCCAAAGGGAGTTATTCTTTATGTCAGTAAGCACTGTTTCTGAACTCCCTGAAATGCCTCGATTTTAGTCATGAAATTTCTTCCAGGAACACATGTCACAATATTCCTCATTTAAATGATTCCTGCCCAAGGTAAAACCAAAAATAGGGGCAAGGCCTGGTTGAGTTGGGTTAGTAGTGTATTGTAGTAGTGAAACATTTAGCGGTCGACCAATCACAACACACTGGTCCAGCCAACCAATCAATCACAACACACTGGTCAGCCAACCAATCACTACACACTGGTCCAGCCAACCAATCACTACACACTGGTCCAGCCAACCAATCACTACACACTGGTCCAGCCAACCAATTACTACACACTGGTCCGACCAACCAATCAATCACAACACACTGGTCCAGCCAACCAATCAATCACAACACACTGGTCAGCCAACCAATCACTACACACTGGTCCAGCCAACCAATCACTACACACTGGTCCAGCCAACCAATCACTACACACTGGTCCAGCCAACCAATCACTACACACTGGTCCAGCCAACCAATCACTACACACTGGTCCAGCCAACCAATCACTACACACTGGTCCAGCCAACCAATGACTACACACTGGTCCAGCCAACCAATCAATCACAACACACTGGTCCAGCCAACCAATCACTACTCACTGGTCCAGCCAACCAATGACTACACACTGGTCCAGCCAACCAATGACTACACACTGGTCCAGCCAACCAATCATTTCACACTGGTCCAGCCAACCAATCATTTCACACTGGTCCAGCCAACCAATCACTACACACTGGTCCAGCCAACCAATGACTACACACTGGTCCAGCCAACCAATGACTATACACACTGGTCCAGCCAACCAATGACTACACACTGGTCCAGCCAACCAATCACTACACACTGGTCCAGCCAACCAATGACTACACACTGGTCCAGCCAACCAATCAATCACAACACACTGGTCCAGCCAACCAATCACTACACACTGGTCCAGCCAACCAATCACTACACACTAGTCCAGCCAACCAATGACTACACACTGGTCCAGCCAACCAATCAATCACAACACACTGGTCTAGCCAACCAATCACTACTCACTGGTCCAGCCAACCAATCACTACACACTGGTCCAGCCAACCAATCACTACACACTGGTCCAGCCAACCAATCACTACACACTGGTCCAGCCAACCAATGACTATACACACTGGTCCAGCCAACCAATCACTACACACTGGTCCAGCCAACCAATGACTACACACTGGTCCAGCCAACCAATGACTACACACTGGTCCAGCCAACCAATGACTATACACACTGGTCCAGCCAACCAATGACTACACACTGGTCCAGCCAACCAATGACTACACACTAGTCCAGCCAACCAATGACTATACACACTGGTCCAGCCAACAAATCACTACACACTGGTCCAGCCAACCAATCACTACACACTGGTCCAGCCAACCAATCACTGGTCCAGCCAACCAATGACTACACACTGGTCCAGCCAACCAATCAATCACAACACACTGGTCCAGCCAACCAATCACTACTCACTGGTCCAGCCAACCAATCACTACACACTGGTCCAGCCAACCCATCACTACACACTGGTCCAGCCAACCAATGACTATAACCACTGGTCCAGCCAACCAATGACTACACACTGGTCCAGCCAACCAATGACTACACACTGGTCCAGCCAACCAATCAATCACTACACACTGGTCTAGCCAAACAATCAATCACTACACACTGGTCCAGCAGAACAATTAGAGCATATTGTTCTTTTCAGAAGGAGAGGATTCATAGAGACAGAAAATAAATGGGTTTCCCAAAAGCATTGGTTCGCATTGTTAGCCAACTATGGTTGCAATTTCTGTCGATATCAGCATAGTTTAACAAGTCTGTGTTTCCTAAAACCATAGTTCGAATGAACATTCGCAAACAGCATAGAAAAGTTGTGTGGTAGGAATGAAAGCTCACAACCTGTAGTTATAAATAAGCAAACTGACATTCGGTACAATCTATACCCCCAGAGCGTTACTGGGAAGAGAGGTGCTGCATTAATATTAAATGTGTGAAATAAGGTGTTTTTTTTAACATTCAAGCATGAAAACCGATTCTAGTAGGCCCCAAAAACGTTTTTAAACTTTTGACTTTGTAAAAGGGCATAATAGGTCCTCTTAAACATGAATTTCAGAATATCTAATTTAAATAACTTTATAATGATTATTTCCAGATTTACATTTTCAGTGTGATCCCATATTTTTGAAACCCACTGTATATGTTTGGCAGCCTGCGTTCACTTTTGAACATTAACCCGGTGTGTGTGCCCGTATAAGTGACAGCAAGTTGCATTTCCATTTAAAAGCAGAGCGACCCTTTCCCAGCAGGTGGTTCCTCCCCACGTTTTAGCCAATTACCTTTTCCGAAGAGCCAGGAGAGGTCATTAAAAAAGTTTGAGCTGCTGGACTACTTTCCACTGCTAGTCTCTGCACTTGATTTAGACTTCACTTTTATCCCAACCCAGCTTCCACTCGTCACAAGGGCTTTATCTCAGAGGTTTTGGGACAAAAGTAAATTACACACATGTGTTTTTATAAGCAAAAATGGTTGAAATGTTCCAGATAATGTAGCTAAGACTTTGAAATTGACTTTCAATAATAGAAAAGTATTCACTGGTGTAAAAAGTGTGACAACTAGCCCCAGTCTCCCCTATTAATCATGAACTTGACAGCCAGCTTTTTAGGCTTTGTGTAATTAGCACTTTATAGACCATACGAACCAATACTTTAAGATGTACTTTTAGCCTTCTCTCTGATGAAACTTGTCTACTTGTACCTTTTGATATTTTTTTAATAATGCTTTTTATATATTTTTTGTGACCCATTTAGTATAGGAGGAGAGTTTGAAATGACTTTGGGAAACCTTAACTTGAGAATCCCGACTCAATTTCTTTTTAGATTTACTGCTTGATTGCAATGGATCCTCTGTGGCTTTGTTGAGACCCAAGGTGATATTTCCTGAGGAATTGTGCCCTTTTAAGGGTCACTCAAGTATGTACAATGTATAAATGAAGAGGTTATGAGAGTATTAGATCTTCTTTCCGGTCAAGTCTCATCATGTTTGAATTTCACTGTTCATATACTTGGTTTTTCAAGTATCAGGGATCTAATGCAGTGTTCAGTATGTCTTAATATATAATCTTGCTCTTTTTATTTTTGTTGAATGGCAGTTGTGCTCCTTTTCAGATTTACTTCAAAAATCTGTTATGAAATGAAACTTAAGGGTTATTCTTGTGGGAAAACTTGACCTTTCAGTCTTCTCAACTGCTCGTTTAAGTGCAAATCCTGTCTTCTGGCTCACCATATGGCTTGTTTCTTGAATTATACAGTATATGAAGGCTTATGATGTTACGTATATTTGTCAAATTGATGGCACAGAGGTAATTTAGTTATTCTAAAGCAATGCTCAGTTTCTCTCTTCACCTCATATCTTGTCAAATTCAGTCTCTTCCTACATATTTTTTTCAGGAGCAGTGTCAGTGGGAATTAAATTCTATATGTATATTTAAGGGATTGATTTCATTATTGAAGAGGTTAGAGAACTGTAGCATTGTATTTTAGGATGAAGTGATCCCATGGCACCTCACATTACTTTGAGTTCACAGAATTTAATAAGAAAAGTGAGGCAGGAGAAGGCAATATCTTCACCAGTTCAAGTGTCTATTTAGAAATCCATAGTTATTCAATCAGATAGCCTATTATGGGATAAGAAGGTCATACAGTCCGAAGGTCACTATCCAAAAATGATCACATATTATGCTAATGACTGCCTCACTGTTCATTATCTCTACTCACCAAAAAGAAAATGTTTGGACATGAAATATTGAGCTAAAATTAGTCTATTGCAATGTACAAAACATTTGCAACAAGACAAACACCACACGAATATTACAGTAACGTTAATACTGAAATTCACTGAAGTAATTTTTTACAATAAACGGAACATCAATAAACCTCAATAACAGACGCGAGATGGTTCATGTCGCATTCGTATGAAACGAGCAGAGGGAGTCAGTAGTGTGATTCAAGAGACATGAAAGTAGTGCCGGATAGTTAGCATGAAACAGGAGTTGCAGTAGTCTTTTCCAGAGATGGTCTTAATTGACTTCTCTTCCCTTTTGTGACGTATGTCCAAGTGAAACTGCTTCTAAAACAAGAACAAAATGCCCGTCAGCAATTGAGTGGATCAATGTGGTTAACTATTGCTGTGATGTCATTTGAGTGACAGGTTATCCCGCCCTCATGCCAGTAAACACATCATCAGTGAAGAGATGTCACTGCAAGATGGAGGGGAACTTATTTTGATTAAATATTATAAGCAGGGCCTAAAACTAACTTTTTGCCACACCTGCCAATGGCCGGTGACTTAAGAGTTTTTACTGCCCATAATTATTTTTTAAGTGGCCAACTGTTTTTGCAAAAACAGTCAGTTATGACACCAAAACTTTAGACACCAGTGAAAATTCACAATTTTATATTCCGATTTCAATACCACAGATAAAACTACCAGCCTAACTAATACATTTCAAACATTATTAAAGACAAGTAAACAGACAGGGATCAAATAAAAACAAATAATCAAATTACAAGCAATGGCACAAATGAATACAATGATTTTACAAACAATGCAATGATACAAATTAAATAAAAATTGCTTTTCACGTAGATTAACAATAGTTTTTAGGTAGGGCCTAGATACATTTAATAATCAAATGTAAAATAACACTGGATAGTCTTATAAATGAAATGATTAATCCTCATTAAAGTTATTCAGTCAAGAGCAGTGAGTTTTTTTTTTTACATTAAAAACCTTCATCACTTCATCACCAGAATGATATCGTCCGCTTATGTAGATGCTAATATAGTTAGCTGAAGTTAGTAAGTTGTGAACATGCCTTTATACAGCTCTGCCATGGAAATCTGACTGCTGGATGCCATAGAGTATTCGAGAGTAAGTCGTGTGTTACAGAACTACTGTTCCACTTTTGCTTGTCTCACTTTCCCATGATGTTCTGTTTCTAGACTGGAAGGTTAGGGGAAGTTGAGTTAAAGGTCATTGTTGCCTGTGTTGCTGAAAAGGTCTGACAGGAAGAAATGACCTTCTCTCAATCCATCATTCATCTATTAACGTTCTTTGGTCCAAAACGATTTATCTGAACCAGCCGGCAAGTTTTCAGGACATTCCTTTTGATTAAATGATAACAGGTGCTGAACGCTGAACTTTCACAAGTAACAAATGTGTCTTATGACCTTCGGAGTGTCTAATAGAGTTGTTGAGCATGGGGGTTATCAGTTGAGTAAAATTATGACCTCCTCTGAAATAATTTTAGTGATGTTCTGGTGTCTTTTCGCTAATTTATATAGGCATGAACTAAAAAGGTATTTTGAGGTCTTGTTATTTTGTATATTTGTTTAGAGATTCAGCTGGTTTCTCTCTGCCAGTTTTATTTTTGGAAGGACATATATACTGGCAAAGAGCACCGTCCTTCGGATGAGATGTTAAACCGAGGCCCTGACGCTCTGTGGTCATAAAAAATCCCAGGATGTCTCCCAGTGGCCTCTGTCCATCATGGCCTCCTAATAATCCCCATAGCCTATATATATATACCAATTGGCTTCATCACTCTGTCTCCTCTCCACCAGTAAGCTGGTGTATGGTGGGCGTTCTGGCGCAATATGGCTGCCGTCGCATCATCCAGGTGGATGCTGCACATTGGTGGTGGTTGAGGAGATTCCCCCTTCTATGTAAAGCGCTTTGAGTGCTGAGAAAAGCGCTATATAAATGTAATGAATTATTATTATTATTATTAAGAGTTAAAATGTAGGTTGGACACATTTCCTGCAACAGTGGGGTGATATGGGTAATGTTGATAGTAAAGCTTTGTAGGAAGCGCCCCACTTGTGTTTGCAAAAAAACGGGACAGTACATCCTCCACTATAAGTCCATTACTTTCTGCCGTTGTTTTTTCTCCCTCTCTTCTTTTTGTTGTGTGGTTTTTAACACCAAAGGACCAAAGGTTTAGTTGGGGAGCGGGATAGATATTGGCTGGTGTTTTTATGAATTGAAAATGAGTTTGAAATAATCCCCTCAGTACTTTTATCTGGCAGAACAGGTGAATTTATGTTATTCATAAGGGCTTAGACAGGAAAAGATTCACTCAAGTTTAAGAGGGTCAATAAGGGATTTAGGAACAAGGGAAAGATGAAAAACATGGTTGGCCAAACTAAAGCACGAAGGAAATTCTCTAGACACTGTTAATAAAATTGAAACCAGGACTGTAGACCCTGTTTTGAAATTGCAGCATTCTTGAAGAATAGATTAGACATGGCATACTGCTTTAGTAAATTTGCAGCATGCTATATAGATAGTTTTACCATATGGATCAATAAAGTTACTCTGTGAAAATGAAATTTCAAATCATTAATTCCTTTTTTATTTTTAATTGCAGGGAGATGGGGGTGATGCAGTGTGAAAATGTGCAATTATAAACATTTAATTAAAATTTTATTTGACAATTTTCAATAATGAAATGGTTAATTGTGTTTTAAAAAAATGTATCATTTGATTAATTTATTTGAAAATAGTATAAAATACTATATATATATCAAGTTGCTCTAAGCTTATAGTATGTTTACACTGTAAAATCAAATCATACTCCTTACTATAAAAATACTAGTAGGTTTACTTGATTTTAACCAAAATGTTGAGTTTACTACAATTTTTTTATTGTTGCTGAAATATTAGAAAATATAGTTCCCATAACTAACGTAATTTAAGTAAAATTACTCAAAATGTCCAAGAGGTGCTGTTACGCATGCGTACTGGTCCACAATTCCCCCTCCCCCACACAGCACAGAAGCACATGCAGCTTTTGCAGAGTGGATCGCACTTCGTGGAGTTCAAGGTAAACTCTTTTAATTTAAACCTCATTTTCTCATTTTTTGTGTGCTAGTCTTAATATTCGTTACATTTTCTGCACTTTGTTAGTTGCATTTTGTTTTGTTGAATATTAGCCCATGATAAGAACGCAAACACGTTTTGACCACTGCCCATTATCTGAAGCAATTTCTGCTCAAACTAGTTATTTGCCGCTTTATCTGTAAATCCAGCTGCCTGGTTGCCTATTAATCACTATTTATTCATTCATTTGTTTTAGTGATGGGCAAGGTTAACCAGTAATTTGAACTGATGATTGGTCATGAACGGTTATGCAGACGAGAATGTTTACAGAATTCAAAATTCAGTGACAACTCTACAAAACGTGTCGAATGGGTCACCTCGTTTTGAATGTTGTGTTTATGGAATGATTTTCGTTGACGCTCAACATATACTAGGTCTAGGATAGCTGGACGCGCCAAATTCGAAAGAGGCAGCAGACACGGTTGCATTCACTCTAGAGAGTGCGCAATCCAGGCAAAGTACAAATTGATGGAACAGACCGCTAACGTTACATCTCCAGATCAGTTATTTATTTATTTTTTTAAATAACGATTTTTAACTTGACAGGGCAGAGGGCACGTTAAAAACGCAACGATAAATGCTGAACTCCAGGCAGGCCGGTTGCTTCGAAAATTAAATGCGTGCTTATTATGATAATTACGGCAATATGCAGGCAACACAGCAAAGAAATTGTGAGGTGTTTTTCTATCGAGTTTGTTACGGAGTATTTAGCAGACCCCTTAACCCACCTCCTCAAGCAGTATAACATATAAACATATAATATATATAACATATATAACATATAAACATATAATATAACATATTTTATAAAACATTTGTATAAACAACGTATTTAAATATAAGTTTGCACGTAAATTTTAAGTCTAAGTTTTAAAATAATACCTAATGCATGTGCTGTTTCAATTTAACTCATTGACCAACTGCTTTGCATGTGTCCCACAATTTGGAAAAAAGAGAGGAAGATAAACACTTGTCTATGCATCTGATCATGTTGTTTGTTCATTGACTTTTGATTGATGGAATAACTTATTTTTATTTTTATTTTTAGAATACCAGTCGATAAGCTGCTATGCAGTGGAAATGTAAGTTCCGATCGTGCTTTGATTTGTTACAAGTGCCATGTTTGTGACTTAACTGAGCCATGTAGCGAGTAGACGTGCTTTGCAAGTAATGATATTGGTGTTTCTGCTTTCTTAAATTGCCATTTTGTATTATTCCATGAGTATATCTCATGTTAGGAAAAATATTAATTCTGGTATACTTTTTGTAGTTTTTTTTTAAGTAGATACTATATTTGTCTCTTGTGAAACAATTCTGATTTTTTTTCTTCTCTACTTAGGATGTGGATGTAGAAGCTGACTTCAGTGAAGTAGATGATGGCCTGCTCACAATTTTACCTGAAGAAATGCCATCAACGTGGACGCAATGAGGGCAATCGTTTTGGAGGGAACAATTGTTGTGGATGATGTCCCAAATTTGCCACACGCTGTATGTCTCCTTTTTGCCTTGATCTATGCTCTAAATTTAGACTACACAAAGACAATGAGGAACACATTTGATTTCATTCAGTGGGTATTTCTGTCTTTGAGAGGGAATAATCTCAAACCCAAACTCCAAACCCATAAAGAGATACTCCACCTTTTTTCATATTAAACTATGTTATTCCCTTAAAGGGTTAGTTCACCCAAAAATGTAAACTCTGTCAGTAATTACTCTCCCTCATTTTGTTCCAACCCCGTAATACTTTCATTCATCTTCGGAACACAAATTAAGATATTTGTGATTAAATCTGAGAGCTGGATCACTCCTCCATAGGCTTCTAAGGGACTGAAACTTGTTCGCACGAAAAGCTAATAAAGACATTGTTAAAACAGTCCAAGTGACTACAGTGCTCAATCTTCAGTTTATTAAGCGACGAGAATACTTTGTGCGCAAAAACTAACAAAAATAACGACTTTATTTCAACTATTAATTTCCTTCTCTGTGGGCATCGTCAGTGTGATATCGTAGGGCTACGTCACACGCAGGCTCACTATTGGCCGACGCTGGTCATGTGTCTACGAGAACTATCTCGAGGCCCACGGAGAAGGAAATGAATACTTGAATAAAGTCGATATTTTAGTTTTTTTTGCGCACAAGTAGTATTCTCATTGCTTGATAAACTTATGATTGAGCCACTGTAGTCACTTGGACTATTTTAACGATGTCTTTAATAGCTTTTCGGGGGAACAAGTTTCAGTCCCTTAGTAGGATATGGAGGAGTGACCCAGCTCTCAGATTTAATCACAAATATCATAATTTGTGTTCCGAAGATGAACGAAAATCTTACGGGGTTGGAACAATATGAGGGAGAGTAATTACTGACAGAGTTCTCATTTTTGGGTGAACTATCCCTGTAAAGGATTAGTTACTTTAAAAAAACTTTTGCTGATAATTTACTCACCCCGATGTCATCCAAGATGTCCATGTCTTTCTTTCTAAAGTCGAAAAGAAATTAAGGTTTTTGATGATAAACTCTCATCACAGAACAGAGCAAGGCGAGCATTTGTGCTTAAAAAACGTAAAAAAATTTATTTATTTTTTAAATGAGCGATGGTTTCGCTAGATAAGACCCTTATTCATCATCTGGTATCATTTAAAGCCCTTTGAAGCTGCACTGAAACTGTCATTTGGACTTTGAACCGTTTGGGTCCCATTGAAGTCCATTATATGGAGAAAAATCCTGGAATGTTTTAATCAAAAACCTTAATTTCTTTTCGACTGAAGAAAGAAAGACATGGACATCTTGGATGACATCGGGGTGAGTAAATTATCAGCAAAAGTTTTTTTTTAAAGTGAACTAATCTTTTAACTAAGACGAGTTGATGCATACCTCTCTTGTCGCAGTGCGTGCATTAAATCGCTCGGTCTTGCGGCGAAACTTTGGTAGCACTTAGCTTAGCCCAGTTCATTCAATAGGATCCAAACAGAGAAGTGACCAAACACCTCCACGTTTTCCCTATTTAAATACAGTTACTCGAGTAGTGTAACTCGACCAAGAACGGTGACACAAAATAAAACGTTGCGCTTTTCTAAGCGTGTAAAATGGATAACTATATTGTAGGGCAGAATACCATAGCAAGTGGATGGGAGCACTTCGACTCGGCGCAGTAATATCATCTTTCGTGAAAAATCCTTGGTTCTATTGACGCAAATGAGAGGGAGGAGAAGAGGGAGCGGGGGGGAGGATTTTTCACGAGAGATGATATTACTGCGCCGAGTCGAAGTGCTCCCAAGCACTTGCTATGGTATTCTGCCATACAATACAATTATCCATTTTACACGCTTAGAAAAGCGAAACGTTTTATTTTGTGTCACCGTTCTTGGTCGAGTTACACTACTCGAGTAACTGTATTTAAATAGGGAAAACGTGGAGGTGTTTGGTCACTTCTCTGTTTGGATCCTATTGAATGAACTGGGCTAAGCTACGTGCTAACAAAGTTTCGCCGCAAGACAGAGCAATTAAGTGCACGCACTGCGACGAGAGAGGTATGCATCAACTCGTCTTAGTTAAGGGAATAACAGTTTAATATGAAAAAACGGTGGAGTATCCCTTTAAAAATCAGCTTTTAAGCTAAACTTGTGTCTCCTTACTTTCTGCCTTGGATGCCTAAGCTGCCGTATTTAAAGGGATAGTTCACCCCAAAATGAAAATTGTCAGTAATTACTCTCCCTCATGTTGTTCCAACTTGTAAGACTTTCGTTCATCTTCGGAACACAAATTAAGATATTTGTGATTAAATCTGAGAGCTGGATCACTCCTCCATAGGCTTCTAAAGGATTGAAACTTGCCGGCCCAGAAAAGTTATTAAAGAAATCCTAAAAATAATCCAAATGACTACAGTGGCTCAATCTTAAATTTATCAAGCGACGAGAATACTTTTTGTCCAAAAAAAACAAACAAAAACAACGACTTAATTCAAGTATTCATTTCCTTCTCTGTGGGCCTCTGATTGAGTTTACGTAGTGTAACAGCACAGCGCTTCTGTGTTGTACGTCACACATAGGCTCACTATTGGCCGACGCTGGTCATGTGTGTGATGCATGTGATGTTCAACCAGAGGCCCTCGAGGCCCACAGAGAAGGAAATTAATACTTGAATAAAGTCGTTATTTTTGTTTGTTTTTTGCACTCAAAAAGTATTCTCGTCGCTTGATAAACTTAAGATTGAGCCACTGTAGTCAATATTGGCATATTCATTTGCACTAATTTCAAGTTGCAACTAGTTCAAATGGGTTAGGGTTAGTAAGCCACATACTGTGTCAAGGTAGAAAAGGTTTTATTTTAATGTTGTAAAATATTCAAGGTAGAAAAGGTCTGTATTCCTGGGTTGTAAAGGCCTATTTTGTTATTTTTTGCTTGTTTTGTTTGCATATAGTGCCAGTTTTGAAAATGTCATGACAGTAGAATGCTGCTAGCCAAGAGGTCATAAGAACACAGATGTTTTAAAGAATAGTTTTTATTGTGATGTTCTTAATTTTTCTGTAAAACATGTTTTTTACAAAAAATAAACAGTTGAGAATTTCACCCTTGTGTTAAGTGCATTCCATGCTAGTTGAACTACTAAAAATACGTTCACTTTACTTGAAGAAAATGTGGAAACCGATTGCACGTATTTTTTTAAGTCTCTGTAGCTTAAAATGGCAGATTAAAACCATGTTGAGAATAATAGTATTTAGGATGTTTGCAGAACACATGATAACACTGTTAGTTAAATGGAATTACTCAAGTGATCTTACTATTAAATCTTAAGTAGTATTAGTAAATATTGAGTATGTTAACTAGAATTTTACATTAAACTAACTTGATATTTATTATTTAATTTACTTGGGAAGAGTTTGGTTTCTTTACTTTTAGCTGATTATTAACTTAACTTCAGTTTTCCCTTTAAGTTTGCTTTGCAAAAATAAGGCAATCGGTTTCCAAACTTTTTTTAAGTAAACTGAACTTATTAGAATTTACAGTGTACTATTTTATTTGAGGCAGTATGAATGCTTGTTTCCGCCATAAAAATAAATAGATAAATTTGCAACTTTTCTCTCAATTGCGAGTTTGTCTCACAATACTGCGATAAAATCAGAATTGCGAGATATTAACTCGCAATTGCAAGAAAAAAAAGTCTGAATTGTGAGTTTATGTCTCGCAGTATAAACCTGCAATTCTGATGAAAATGTCAGAATTGTGAGATATAAATATAATATACTAGATATACGGATATACTAACTATAAGTAACTTTGCAACTACATGTCAACTAACTGTCATTAGAGTATTAATAGACTGTCTGCTTTAATATCTGCTAACAATTTTATGCTCCCCCAACAGAAATACTTCTGACTAGAAGTTACTTGGCAACTACAAGTCAACTACTAACCCTAACCCTAACACCTAACCATAACCTAACAGTCTAACTATAACACTACAGTTTAATACTAATACAGTTCGTTGACATGTAGCTGCAAAAAATAGGCATTAATGTCCCTTATCTCACTCATAAAGTATACATTGTTTTGCAAAACCTCAAGTAAAGTGTGGCTTGTCTGTGTCATAACAGTTTAATCTGCCAGTTAATGAATGTCTCCCTGGTTGTTGGAGGGATAAACATTTTCCTCATTTATCTTGGAATGAGTGAACTTGAAGAGAGTGATGTAGGACTTCAGTATATGAGGCTACTGGAGCTGGAACAGGTCAGACTATTGGTTCTGTTTTGGAGTCGGCCTGATAGACAGACTTAAATCCTCTATTGCCTACAGCCTGATGCTCACCTCATTACTTTAATCTTATGAGGACAGGCATGAACTGAATCTGAAATGAAATGCCGCAGGTGAATGTTTGGTTGTGAGTTGGAAATATATTGGAAAAATTGTGCATTGTATGTTGTTTTACTTGTTGCTGCATTAGTGTATACCATCTTTTTGTATGTGTTTCCGCTGCTCCCATCATTCCAAAATAATTATTTGGCTGAATATAATTGAATTGTGCACAGCGGTTCTTCACAGTGTCATTTTCATTTGTTTCAAATTAAATAAGCTGTGTTGTGTCATCGTAAACAGACCTTTATGATCTCTCTTTTGAGCATTTCTTTTTTAAATTCCTGCAATATCTTCTTCTCATGCTCCAGTAATTTCATCTTTATAATGCTTCACTCAGGCATTCTGACCTCCATATCCTTAGAATAAAGATTAAAGATATAGTTCACTTTGAAATTATTTTTTGATATGTTTTAGCTTACCTCAAGGGCATCCAAGATGTCTTTGTTTCCACAGTATTTTCAATTTTGATATTTTTAGGTCAAACCGTTCTTGTCTGTCAGTCATATAATGCAGGTCTATGGGGTCCACCTCAAAGAGCATACACAGAGAAGTCCAAATTAAACATGATTTAATGACTCATAAATGTAAGTACACATTGATGAGAAACGAACGAGCGGTTTGTGTGAGAAAACGAACAGTATTTACATCGTTTTTACCTCTTGTAAACACAGCCACGTCCAAGTGATCTGGGGTCGCGAGCGCTTAGGGCTTTTCCGGAAAGCACCGGAAGTGATCTCTAGCGCGTGTACGTCACTCATTGTTTACACAGAACAGAGATTGTAGGTAAGACGGCTAATTAAAAAGGTACTAATTTGCGCTTATCCGGGATGTTTAAACCGTCGTAAAAGAAAACAATTAAAAAAACTAAAAAAATTGTATGAGTGACGTACACGCGCGAGGTTTCACTTCCGGCGCTTGCCGGAAAAGACCGAAGCGCCCGCGCCCTCAGATCACTTGGACGTGGCTGTGTTTACAAGAGGTAAAAACGATATAATACTGTTCGTTTTCTCACACAAACCACTCGTTTCTGTATTAGGCCATCAATGTGTACTTACATTTATGAGTCATTAAATCATGTTTAATTTGGACTTCTCTGTGTATGCTCTTTGAGGTGGTGACCGTAAACCTGCATTATATGACTGACAGACAAGAACGGTTTGACCTAAAAATATCAAAATTGAAAATACTGTGGAAACAAAGACACCTACATCTTGGATGCCCTTGAGGTAAGCTAAAACATATCAAAAATTAATTTCAAAGTGAACTATCCCTTTAATGTAAATTCCCTTCACTGGCCTGGAATTGTAAGATACATGATGAGGACAAAATGTCCATTTTTCCATTTTTAAAAAAAATAAAATGTTTTCTGTTAGGGTTAGGTTATAGTATTTATAGCTGAATATAAAAAACAATAGAAGTGGCCAAAAGAAAATGTCTGGAGGGGATTTTTTTTTTATCCTACAAGTTCAATTAAATTATCAAAATATGAAGAAAGTATTAATATGTTTTAATTATTTTTAATGTAAAGGGAAAAGAAAACACTAAACCTGGTTATTTATCTAACACACTTGGCAAAAAATGTAAAGGTTTTTAATATACCAACTACTCAACATAATCATTTATTCATATTTTGTTGGTTCTAGTTTTTTCATAATTTCTTTGTATGGAAGCCTGGCAACGAATTATGTCCACACAATTTAGCATGTTTCATTACATTATCACAAATAAAACAATTAAAACCAAGCACAACTAATAAAATGAAAGGTGAAAATGTCAAGTTTCCTATAGGAATATAACATAATTGTTGTTTTATTTGTGATAACGTATAAAATGTTTAATAAGTTTTATACGTTAAAGCCTATGCTTACACACATTTTTTATATAAAAAACATTCTATCATTCATTCATTCTTCTTGCATCCTTAATTTTACTTGCCATGCTGTAACAACCCTTTCGTCCCTCAGGACGTGATATCATTTTTGATGAGAAAATTATACAAATTATTTTAGTTTAGTACTTGGTATTAGTGTGTCTGCCTCAATTTAAAACATTCAATCATTTCTGATAAAATAATTAAGGAATATCAAATAGACATAATGTGACTAACTTTCGCTCTTTATTTCCATCCTGTTTAATTAATCGAGCTCGAATTAATTAAGTGCCTGAGTCTGATGTATTTCTGAAATACCCTTTTAAGAAAATAATTCCTTTAGAAATAATTCCTTAAATTGGGAATGTACTGAGATGGCACTGATCTATTAGATTATTACAGATGGTGAAGAGTCAGAGCTGCTGATCAGTTGATTTACTTCCAGACCCTAATTGTTCGTATCTACAACTTCCATTAACAAGCATCCCTGAGAGAGAGAGAGAGAGAGAGAGAGGAGAGAGAGAGAGAGAGAGAGAGAGAGAGAGAGAGAGAGAGAGAGAGAGAGAGAGAGAGAGAGAGAGAGAGAGAGAGAGAGAGAGAGAGAGAGAGAGGAGAGAGAGAGAGAGAGAGAGAGAGAGGAGAGAGAGAGAGAGAGAGAGAGAGAGAGAGAGAGAGAGAGAGATGGAGAGTAGATAAGGCTGAGGAGTATGAAGATATTGAGAGAGATAATAGAGAAAACGAGAGGGAGAGTACGAGAGGCAGAGATAGAATACGAGGGAAGAGAGAGGGAAGTGATAAGAGCAAGTGTATGAGAGAGAGAGAAGATGGAGAGAGAGAGAGAGAGAGAGAGAGAGAGAGAGAGAGAGAGAGAGAGAGAGAGAGAGAGAGAGAGAGAGAGAGAGAGAGAGAGAGAGAGAGAGAGAGGAGAGAGAGAGAGAGAGAGAGAGAGAGAGAGAGAGAGAGAGAGAGAGAGAGAGAGAGAGAGAGGAGAGAGAGAGAGAGAGAGAGAGAGAGAGCTTTATCACTATCTGTTGATTTTCTTCCACATTTCATCAATCACCTCCATCTAAAACTCACTTTGTATTTTTACAATGTTCCTGTTCTCCATAAACCAGCAGAGACCTGTGAACAACAGGGCAGATAGACTTAGATTACACCGTCTGTTACACCGTCACAGATGGGTACAGATTCATGGTCTGTCTAGACAGGCTAAACTTACGCTTAGTCTTTTTACAGTTGGCTTTAAAATAAAAGGTTGAATTTAAAGTCGTTTTTTAATATTGTCTTTTAAAAATGCAATATGCTGACTTGGAATAAATAAAATGTCAGAATGGACAGCCTGAAGAAACTAACACCTTTGACCTCCTCAAATACAAATGCAACTGCTGATTCAGAGCTGTGATGCTGTCCATGAATATTTATCCAGATATATATAAAGTTTTAAATTAAACTTTTATATCAACAGATTGTTCGTTTTTTAAGCTTTTGTATGGTAGAATATGTCATACTCATGACTCATGTAAAATACGCTTAGAAACACTTCCTGTCAGAGCAATGACAGGCTCATCATGATGAGTGATGAACGTGGGAGTAATTAACACAGCATTATGAAAACTGTGAATGGTACTTGAGTTATGGATTCACTCTGTTCCCTGTAAAAAATGAAGAAGGATTTGTTGACTTGAGATAGGTGAGAAAATGAAAGTGCCTGGACCTCGTCAGAACTGCTTAAAGATGCATTTGCTTATACGCTCATGCAAACACACATCTCTTTCCTTTTTTCCCTTTGATTCTTCCATGTTCACATGGAGGTGACCTACATTCAGAAGGTGAGATGTATTGACAGAATGAGGGTTAGCATTGGAAATGAGGACCAAGGGTAAAGAACGTGCTACTCTAATAACAGAGCGTGTATAAATATTACAACATTTTTGACAGTTTCACAGGCTTAAGCTAGTCCCAGGCTAAAATGCATGTTACAACATATCTTGAAATATTTCAGTGCTATTGTTTTTTTTCCCTAAGGCATGTTTCTAAGCTACTTAAATGTCCTAATTGAATTAAGGCCTAAACCTGGATTAATCTAAACCCTGTCTGTGAAACCAAGCCTTAAAAAGAAATTGTTGAAAAGATGGTCTTAATTTAACTCCTCCAGAAAGACTTGAAAAATAGATGTTAGTATTTTGCCATGCATGGAATGGAAACAAAAAATGACAACAAAAAAACTGAAATATGTTTGCTACTTGCTACAACAGACATTGTAAATGGTTCCAGAAAAATCTGGCCGTAGACTTTCAAGTTGCTCTGAACACAGCAAACTCATGCAGAAACATACGCTCGTTGCTAGGAAACACATGTAAAACAAAAACAATGTGTTATAAAATCAGCTCAAAATATCAAACATGAACCATATCAACGCATTCTCACCCCAAGGCGTCATCTAACTGACAATTTTGACCATGCTTCAATATTCGACGCTAAAGGTACTCTTTAGCGTCAGTTAGTTGACGCGATCCCAGGGCGTCATCTAACTGACGCTAAGGGTAACGCGTCAGTTAGATGACGCGGGTAGGTTTAGGTCTGGGTAGAAGGGCGTCATCTAACTGACGCTAAGGGTAACGCGTCAGTTAGATGACGCCCTGGGATCGCGTCAACTAACTGACGCTAAAGGGTACCTTTAACGTCGAATATTGAAGCATGGTCAAACTGATTCCCAAGGCGTCAGTTAGATGACGCCTTGGGGTGAGAATGGGCTGACCATATATCCTGAATATAAAAACAATATAAAAACAACAGTCTGACTCCAGACTCCTCTTTGCCAAAAGTTATAGTGTATTTCAGAGTTTAACTGCATTGCATGCGATCACGTTGTAAAATATAGCTAGCTTATATAATCTATCTGTGTTGGGACTACATGAATAATTCGTCCAGGCAAGGAATAACCAGTCCCCAGCATGCTTTGCAATGTTACACTGGGCTAATGTTGAAATTCAAACATTTTAAAGCAACACTATGTAACATTGTTTACCTTAAAATAATGTTTCCAAAATCTTATCAGTGGTTCATCAGGTCGTAACAGGGTGAAAGGCACTTCTGCCATAGCCTGACGAGGTCTGTATCGCTTTTACTGGCTATGTAACTTCGGGGTTCGGGTAGTAACCCGACCACAAAAAGAACTACAAAATTCGACTGCTTTACGTCAAGCGCTACAATAGTCATTATTTCGTTTTTCTTCATTTCTGATGTCGCAATACATCATCCTTTCATGAAATCATGTAACATACTCTACCTTGTCTGTGGACATCGTTCATTCTGAAGCCGGTGCTGGGTAAACAGTGAGCGCGCGTGCGACGGTAGGCTAAATTATTTACGACAGCGGTAATGGACAATTTCGTTTCCAACTAGTAGGGCGACCGAAGAGGAAAAGTTACTTGGTGTTACTTTAAAATTGTGTGATATTTTGTGTTCAGAGCAAAATAGAGAAAAGAGGAAAATATGTGGCATTTAAAAGTTTGTTTTAACGTTTGTTTTTAAATACCATTAATTTATCATGGCACTGCCTCTATACTTATTTGCAGTGCTAAAACCTGCTGTTTTTCTGCATTTCCTCTATAGCTGACTGATGATTTCCCTCCCACAGTCTTAGGGCATTAGTCCTGTGAGTATAATTACTTGAGCCAATTCTAGTGCAGATCTATTTGCTGCAGTAGCAACGCTTAAACGGATCTGCAAAGGAGGTTGATTGAGAACTGCAGTGCGAGGAAAAGAGCCTGTGGGGCTGTTAGTTTGGAGCTGAACTGTGTTTGACAGGATCTCATTTCATTCCCTTTTGTCAGCACAACATACATTGTCATCTACAAATGATCCTTTCAAGCTATGCCAAATAATAACCAGCATAATGGGCAATATAAAATGCACTATTGCAAAGACTTGAACATGATCATTATGCCGCTAGTAAATCCAAGGGTGTATGTTCACCAGATCCTGCAGTCAGTGTGGTTTGTCAGAGAAGACCTTGAGGCAGAGATAAATGGGCCCTTAAATTCTCCTCTCCACTCGGCTACCAATGAATCACTTTAAATGCATTGTTTTAGGAGCTTCATATGTTAGTCACGGAAGGAAAGTATAGTTCCAACTCTCTACACTTTTTATCGCACAATAGATACAGGATAAAGCGGGACAGATAATGGGACGGGTGTGGTCGTGAAGGTGCATCTCTCGGGTTAACAAGGGCATCAAACTGAGTTTATTTATAGGCATTCACAGTTTTCCTGGGGATTGGTAGAGATTTGCATAATTATCAGAATTCACACAACACTGCCGCTGCAGATAACGGTAAACGATTACAGACCAGGACAGAGTCCATCTCACCAACTGGGAGGAATTGCAAGCTCATGCATGTTTAAATGTGTGTGCAATGTGCAAGTGTTTTAATGCGAGAGAGAGCCAGGATTCAAGCTGAGCTATTGTCCTCCTGTAATTGGGATGACTTATCTTAGTTCCCTCTGGTTGTCTTCTCCAGCACATCAGGCATATGCTAAATCCAATAGTCATTTAACTGCCACGGTGAGACGAAACCTCTGTGTGTGTCTGTTTTAATATTAAATCAAACCACACAGTAATGAAGACATGTTGTATGGTCTTTATTTAGAGGCTGAATTCCTTTACTGTCAAAATGTCAAGTGCTTTTTTTGACATATGCTGTTCTTTTATTGCTATTGCTCAGGGTTAGGGATTTAAATATTAGATTGATGAAGTAACATTTTCTTTATTACTCTACACATGCAAAAAGTTTTCTCTTAGGGTGTGAATTGGTATGGAAGCCTTTTTCCGCCATATGAGAAAAAAAGTTAATCATAATAATGATATAGGTCATAATTATGCATAAAACATCGAAATGATTAGATAATAGGAATTAGGAGATAAAGTCTAATTTATAAATATCGTAATTTCGACTTGTCATATAGTTTCTACTTCTTATCTCCTTATAATGACTTAATGCCACAGTTATTTACCAAAGTATTTCTTTTCTTATGTGACGGAAATTAAAATTTTTTGGTTCTCATGGGGAAAACGGCTTATAAATCATTCAATCAAGTGATGTTTTTATTACATTTTTATAAAAATGCAGAAAGTTCTCTGTGATGGGTAGAATTGGGGTTAAGTTATAGAATGTACAGTATAAAAATCCTTTTGTCTATGGAATTTGTTGTGTGTGTGTTTATCATGAGGTCCCATATGGACCTGTTTTTCAGGTGTGATTGAGTTAGCCTACTCTTGAGTGATGGGCTGGTGGGTGGACAGAGGCAAACTGTGAAAGTTATAAGCTGATATAACATTACACACGTCTTTCCAACAGCCCACCTCCATTTTGAGCCGTTATTGAATGTAGCTTAGCTACTAGCTTAGAGCGAATGCCAGCCGGGTTCAGCCACAAAAACATGTATACGCACACTCTCTCATAAAGAAACAATTTGCAAACTGACAGGACCCCTTTGTGCGCACAATGCAGCCGGATCAGGATCTGCAGCAGGAAGTGAGTGTGTTCGACAGATACGAAGGGGTCCAGAACAGAAGGAACAAAGGAGGGTTGGATTTTGTGAGAGGAACGCCAATTTGAATTCATTAGCTGTCACTCGCTCTGACAGCAAGTTAGAGCCATGATTCTGAGTGCGTGCGAATCACAACTGTTAAAGCCGGAGCTCAGGAGAGGCCTGGACTCTTGCCAGTTTTTAGTAATTAGTGAGAAGAGGCCATCACTCACATTCTCTTCTATTGAACCAGCTCTCACTAACACTCATTAGGGTACACACGCATGTGTGTCTTGAAAAGCAACAATTTGGGTCAAGCTACACTTGAGCATGACACTTTTTTTTCTCTCTCTCACAATTTTTCTCCATATGATAGATTCCAGCTGAGCTTTCCATCAATGCTGCTTGAAATTGAAAGTGTCTTTTATTCCTTGTCTGTTCAAAGCATTTTAATTCAAGCTCTCACCCAATCAAATTGCTAACAAACTAACGTATCTGTATACACACACTCACACTCAATCTCATCACCTTGGTTTATGTTCTTCGTATTTCTCCTTCAAACTCCTCTACTCTTTTGTCTTTCCAATCCAGTATTTGTTCACATAAAGGCGCCATGCATTTATTTTTTTTCCTGTGAGGGACATCAATTGTAGTCCTGGCACATTTCTTTTCTTAGGCATGAATAAGACATGAGGGTAGACGAAAAAAATCACTTTTAAATTACTTCAATATGTACCATATAGTGCAAGATGTTTTTTTAGTACAGGTTTTGTTGAACATGTGAGGGGACACTGGGTTCTCATTAGGATGTAAAAATTAAAACAAAACTTACAAATTTGACAGTCAGTAAATGTTTGGTAACACTTTATTTTACGGTGTCCGTGATACAGAGTAATTACTTAATTAATTACTTAGTAGTAGACATTGTAATAACATGTAACAAAATGTAATTAACATGTAACTTTATGGAACAGCCTGTACTTACAGATTGTAATTACACTCATGTACATAATAGGCAGCTACTCTTACACATGTGTAACAGGCCGGTCAGTTACATACGTGTTTCCGACTTGGGACAATGTAATTATAAAGAAAGTACTTTGTACTACTCAATATAACAACAAGTATTTAAATATGTAACTAAGGTGTGAAAAAAGCCTGCCGTTCCACATGGTCATTTTGTACCTTCTAAAATAGTGTATCAAGATTGCACTTAAGTGTACATCATGTGTATAAGGTTTATAGATACACATGAAGTACACTTAAGTACAATCTTGTTACACTTTATTTTACGTTAGCTTATCCCTGTGTAATATTATGTAATTGCAATGTAATTAGGAAGCTACACCGCATGCATTTATGCTGTGAACGAGGGAGTTAGGCCTAATTCAAACTAAAGTACATATGGATAAGGTTTGTATTGTAGATACAAATGAAGTACACTTAAGTGCAATCTTGATACACTTTATTTTAGAAGGTACAAAATGACCATGTGTAACTGCAGGCTTTTTACCTTAGTAACATATTTAAGTACTTGTTATATTTGTACCAAGTCAGAAACACGTATGTAACTGACTCGGCCCGTTACACATGTGTAACAGTAGCTGCCTATTACATGAGTGTAATTACAATCTGTATAAAGGCTGTTCCATAACTTAGTTACATGTTAATTACATTTTGTGACATGTTAATTACATTTTGTTACATGTTATTACAATATCTATTACTAAGTAATCAATTAAGTAATTACTCTTTATCACGGACACCGTAAAATAAAGTGTTACCAAATGTTTTTTTGTTGTAGTATGGTTCAAGACTTATGAGATTTTAATAACTGCATATGCAAATACACAGTTATCCATATTATAGTGACCACTATATTCAACAAGGATGCATTAAATTAATCAAAAGTGACAGTAAAGACTTTAATTGTTACAACAACAAAAAAATCTAATAAATGCTGTTCTTTTGAACAGTGCAACAAAATTAATAATAAAAAATGTTTCTTGACCAGCAAATCATCAATAATAATGTGACACTGAAGACTGAAGTAATGATGCTGAAAATTCTATACATTTTTATTATTTTTTATTGCGTTATTTTAAATTACAATAATTGAAAATAGTTTTTACGGTATTTTTGATCCACTAAATGCAGCCTTGGTGAGCATAAGAGACTTATGACTTCTAAATTTTAAAACATTATAAAAATCTTACCGACCCCAAACATATGAAACATTAGTGTATGTGTATTTGTTTCTATAGTCACAAATCAAATGCAAAATGGGCATAATGCTTCTGTTTATATATTTTATATATTTATTTTATGGAGATTCAATGTAGCTTTAATTCACAGCACAAAACCATATTTCATCCATAACAATCATGAACATCTCTTCTTTTTCTCTCCTGATATGCAGTTGGATCACGACGCCGGCTGGCCTTAGAGGGGAGAAACCATTAAAGGCACAACACAGTCTTCGATTTTTTTACCTACTTCACGCTCCTTTGGTCCACCTGCTTTATGTTCCCTTTGACAAATCACTAGCCTTTGTTGCCACATAAATTGTTTTCTTAGCTGTTTTACAACTGAGGAGTTTCAGGCAAAACTCAACTCAGCTTAATTCAATCATGCAATCGCACGATGACCTCAGAATTCGCCTTCACGAGAGAAGGTGTCGACATGGAGATTAAGGTCTAGAATATATTCTAGGCTTTTTTTTGTTTGATGTGAAGCCGCAGTTAGGAACTCCAGATTGGTCCATCCTCTAAAAGTGAACTTTAGAATTTGGATGAATGCTAATCCACCAATTGTAAGCGTAATGTACTTTGTAGTGAAAGTAAAATAACCTTGAACACGTACAGATTATTCAAGGCCTTTATTCATATCCTCTGCATATGGCTCTTTGCATCCAAAACTGGAATCCATAATGTCTGGAAGCTGCAGTGAGCATTATAATGGGAGTAGAGCCAATGGTTTTAGCAGCTCAGGATTTTAATAAAGGCTCTGCGGAACTCAGTGTTGAACGTGGTGTAGATGACTGGATTGAGAGCGCTGTTGACGTAGCCGAGCCAAGTGAAGGCGCTGTAGAGCTCAGGAGGAACATGGCAAGCTCTGCAGTGAGTGTTTAGGATGTGGGTCACAAAAAAGGGAAGCCAGCAAATAAGAAAAACCCCTGCGAGACAAAAAAGAAAAGAAAAACATTAACTTTTGCACAGTAATCGTATGACATTCTATAGTGGATACAAAAGGAGAAATTGAGGAAGGTGCTTGTCCATCTTTTCCATGCACCAGAAGTATCAAAAAATTGAAAAAGTCTTTTGAAACCAGTGAAAAGCTTTGTGTGAAAAACATACAGAGCCCCTAAAGGGACATGGTGAAGGGAAAAAATATGAGAAGGAAGGAAAAAAATTGTCAATGCTTTTGAGAGCTTTTCAATGCTCTCCCAATGTTTTGCGTTCCCTAGAGAAATTTTGCATTCCCTGATAAACCTTATGAGCTCTTTTTGAGAGTGAATGCAAAGTTTCTCGGGGAACGCAAAACGTTTTGCGAGCGAACTCAAAATTTCTCGGAGGAACGCAAAACATTTGCGAGAGAAAGCAAAAGCATTGACTTATTATTTTTCCTCCCATCTTATATTTTTCTTCTACCTCCATGTCCTTTTAGGGGCTCCGTAAAAACTGAACACGTTTAGGTATATTAAGGGTTCATAAAATAGGTAGCAATTCACTTTTCTTATCGTTAACTAAAACTATTAAAAATCCTTTACGGTATTATTAATAAAAGTAGTTTGAATGGCTTCTTACTCTTTTTCGCATATATATGCAATTTCGTATGTGAAAATAGTAGCAAAAAGTACCCAGATGACGTACTACTTCTGCCGAGATTCTGAAGAGTGCAAACAACGATGGTCACTATATCCCATCAGGATTTGTGATTGGCAGTGAAGCAACACAACTGATTCATGAGAATGACAACATGGCGAATCGTACTCGGTTACTAACGTAACCTCGGTTCTCTCTAGAGAGGGAACGAGTACTGCGTAATATCTTACGCTATGGGGAAACACTCTTTCCTCGAGATATTGAAGCCAAAAATTACCCTTAATTTTTTTAATCATGCAAAACGCTTTTGCAGCAGCAAGCAGACAAGGGCGAAACAGCTCGCGCGCCCATTGGCTGCCTCGCTGGAAAAGCTGCAGCCTATCGAGTGAGGCACTGCGTGACGTAATGACGAATGAGGACGCTTCGCGCTCATTTCGTCATGTCCCGCCAGTATAGGCGTGGTCTCGCCCTATAAATACCCCTCGATAGCTGTATTTCTCTGATTTTGTACACCGAAGCGAACCAGAGCATAGTCCAAGCACGGCAAGATACGCAGTACTCGTTCCCTCTCTAGAGAGAACCGAGGTTACGTTAGTAACCGAGTACGTTCTCTTACGAGAGTATCTCTCGTACTGCGTAATATCTTACGCTATGGGGACCCCATGCAAAACGCCGTGCGGACAGGGATCCAACACCAGAGTCCCGGGGCCAAGCCCGGGGCACATCTAGTGCACAATCACCACAACTCACATAGAGTAGAGGAGGAGAGGCTAGAAGCATCACTCCTTCATAAAAGTCCCGTAGGGGTACCGACCCGCAAGGGTAACATAGCCGCATTGGCGGCCGATAAGCCCGAAGTTCAGACCGCCAAAAGCTTAGCTTGTAAGGCGGGCACCTCCAGGTTATAGTACTTGATAAATGTAGACGGCGAGGCCCAGCCCGCAGCCGTACAGATATCCTGCAGGGAGACCCCGCTATACCATGCCCACGACGAGGCCACGCCTCTCGTGGAGTGCGCTTTGACACCCAATGGGCATCGCAGGCCCTTGGAAGTGTAAGCCAGCGCTATGGCATCCACTATCCATCTGGATAGGCTCTGTTTTGAAGCGGCGAGTCCCTTAGAACGGCCGCCAAACAAAACGAAAAGCTGCTCGGTCTGCCTGAACTCAGCCGAGCGGGACACATAAGCCCTTAACGCCCTGACAGGGCAAAGGAGACTCGCGTCCCTCTCCTCATCGAGAACCGGAAGGGCTGACAGGGAAATTACCTGGGCCCTAAACGGTGTATTGAGGGATTTCGGCACGTAGCCGTGCCTCGGTTTGAGCACGACCTTAGAGTCGTTAGGCCCAAACTCCAGACATGACGCGCTTACAGAAAGCGCCTGCAAGTCCCCTACACGCTTCACTGAAGCGAGAGCCAATAAAAACACCGTCTTAAGGGACAGGTGTTTCATGTCCGACAGCTGGATCGGCTCAAACGGGGCGCCTTTCATGGCCTCCAAGACCGTGGAAAGGTCCCAAGCCGGGACTGAAGGGGGCCTGGGAGGGTTTAACCTCCGAGCTCCTCGTAGGAAACGCACGACTAAGTCGTTTTTCCCCAGTGGCTGGCCAGACACCGGTTTAGCATACGTTGCTATGGCCGCCACGTAAACTTTGAGCGTGGATGGGGTCCTTCCCTTATCCATCAGCTCCTGAAGGAAGGCAAGCACTTCCTTAACCCCGCAGTCCACGGTGTAAAAGCCACGGGCTCGACACCAAGTAGAGAACACCGACCATTTCGAGGCATAGAGCCGTCTGGTAGACGGAGCTCTAGCCTGCGCGATCGTGTTTAGCACTCCTTCCGGGAGGCTAGCGGGTACCCGTTGATGACCCATGCGTGCAGGGACCACAGTTCCGGGTGAGGATGCCAAATCGAGCCCTCCGCCTGAGAGAGGAGATCTCTCCTCAACGGTACAGGCCACGGGGCAGTGCTGGTCATCCGCATCAGGACCGGAAACCAAGCCTGGTTCGTCCAGAGCGGAGCCACAAGCAGCACTGGGCATCCATTTTCCCTGATCCGCTCCAACACCTGAGGCAGGAGCGAGACCGGGGGAAAAGCATACAGGGGACCGCTGGGCCAAGTATGGGCCAGCGCGTCCCTGCCCTTCGAGAAGAATACTGGGCAGTGAGCGTTCTCGCGAGACGCGAACAGGTCCACCTGCGCCCTGCCAAACGTTTCCCACAGTAGCTGGACCGTCTGCGGATGCAGCGACCATTCTCCTGTCGGGACGTTGTCTCTGGACAGCCTGTCTGGACCCGTATTCAGGTGCCCAGGCACGTGCGCCGCTTTCAAAGAAAGGAGGTTGCGCTGGGCCCAGACCAAGAGGGGTTCCGCCAGCCTGCAAAGGCGTGCGGACCCGAGGCCGCCCTGGCGATTTATGTACGCCACCACTGACTTGTTGTCCGACCGGACCAAGACGTGGTGGCCCTTTACCAGGGGACGGAAGCGCCGTAGCGCTCTGTCGACTGCTATCAATTCCAAGCAGTTTATGTGAAGGAGCTTCTCCTGCTCTGACCATAGGCCAGCCAGCGGCCTGCCCTCGAGCAGCGCTCCCCACCCCGTGGTGGAGGCGTCCGTAGACACCACCTTCACCCTTGAGGCGGTCCCCAGACTCACACCAGACTGATACCAGCTGGTCACTTTCCATGGTTTCAGAGCCGAAACGCACCGTTGGTCGACCCTGAAGCGACACCGGCCCGTGGTCCATGCCCAGGGCGGGACCCGTGCCTTCAGCCACCTCTGCAGTGGGCGCATGCGAAGCAGGCCCAGCTGGAGTACAGGGGATGCCGAGGCCATCAGGTCCACATTTTCTGAAACCGTCTGAGCGGGACTATAGAGCCGTGGCGGAAGGATTCCGCGACGCGCTGAATACTTAGTACGCGCTCCGGTGACAGGCGTGCCGTCATGGATAGCGAGTCCAACACTGTTCCCAGGAAAGAAATTCTCTGGCTGGGACACAGCGAGCTCTTTTCCCAGTTGACTGTCAGGCCCAGTGTCTCGAGATGCTCGAGCAGTGTGGCCCTGTGTTCTATGAGCTCTGACCGTGATCGAGCTAGAATCAGCCAATCGTCCAAGTAGTTCATAACTCGCATGCCCTGAAGTCTCAGGGGCGCGAGAGCCGCGTCCATGCACTTCGTAAATGTACGGGGTGCCAAGGACAGGCCGAACGGCAGGACTGTGTATTGATAAGCCTGGCCCTCTAACGCAAATCTCAAGAATCGCCTGTGATGGGACGCTATTTGTATTTGGAAATAGGCGTCTTTCAGATCTATTGACATAAACCAGTCCCCCTGGCGCACTTGCGCGAGGATTCTCCTGGTCGTAAGCATCCTGAACTGGCGCTTCACAAGCGCTTTGTTCAGCTGTCTCAGATCTAGAATGGGTCTGAAGCCCCCATCTTTTTTTCGGTACCAGAAAATATCTGCTGTATAAGCCCCCTTCGCTCTGAGCCTGAGAAAGGGGCTCTATGGCCCCTTTGCTCAGTAATTTCGCTATCTCGGCTCGAAGTAGACTACTCGAATTGTAGCGAGTAGCCTCTCTTTATAGTGTTCAGCACCCAGTCTGATACCCCGGGTAGCTTTGACCACACTTCTGCGTGAATAGCTAGAGGTAGGATGCAGACCGGGCTCTGGCCGTGACCAGGCAACGGCTCGAGAGCCCCGGTACCCTGGGAACACAACGCCGTGCTTACAGCGTTCGAGGCGGGGGGCGCGCTGAACACAGCGGGCAGTCTGGCCGCGCTCAGATTCTCTAAGGCGGGACGCACAGCGAGAGTGAGCGGGGCGAATCCCGTGGGATTCGGCGTGCTTGTGGGAGGATGCGGGCGCAAACCTACGGGCACATCTACTGCACTGTGCACGCTTTCGGCCGGAGCCGATAGATTGTGTATTGGTTTCGTTTTTACAGAAACCAAGGGACACGCGGCATGCAGCGTGAGCGGGCATTGTATGGGCGCATTCACTACATTGTTTGCACAATCGACCTGAGTCAGATTTATGTGTGCTAGCCTCGCACCGTGGCGGGCTGTGTCTGGGTGTGGGAATGGGCACTGGGGCGTGGGCATTCTTACAACACTCATAACACCATCGGCCGTGGCCGGCATACCAGAAAATACACTCTTTATTGGATTTATCTGGGTAGCCATAAAAACGGCTTTTTTGTGCAGGCAAGCGGGCTGAGACACCGGCTGCTTCACTGCTAAATACACTGGCACAGTCACATCGCAAGGAACTGAACGAGCAAATCTTTTCGGTGGGGAGCCGGCCGCAGCGGGATCCGAACACCGTCGCTTTCTTAGAGTAGCTAGGAAAGCTTCGAGGCCTCGGGCTTGAGCTCAATCTTCGGCCGGGGCCCGCGCTGAGCGGGGCGGCGTCCAGCAGAGCGAGAGCGCGGTCTCTGATCCCGGGCCTGGCGGCGCTGTGTAGCGGCGGCTGCGGGCGATGCAGGCCGAGGCTGCGAGCTGCGAGCAGACGGCTGCTTAGAGCGACCTGCAGCGGAGCTCGAGCGCTTCGGAAGGAAGTGCTTCATGGCCTGCGAAGTCTTCTGCTCCTCCGAGAATCTGTCCGCGAAATCCTTGACGGCAGATCCGAAGAGGCCCGCAGGGGAAATGGGCGCGTCGAGGAATACAGAGCGCTCAGCTTCCGTCATCTCAGACAGCGTCAACCACAGATGTCTCTCGGCAACGGTGAGAGAGGCCATATTCCGCCCCATGGCCTGAGCAGCGGCTTTAGCGGCGCGTAGAGCAAGGTCCGTAGCGCCTCGTAAATCCGCCACATTGACAGCACCCCCGCCTTCCTCGTCCAATTTAAGGAGAAGGTCGGCCTGGTAAATCTGCAAGATCGCCATAGTATGCAGCGCTGAGACCGCCTGTCCAGCGGCTGTGTAAGCACGCCCGTGCAGCGATGAAGTCACCCGGCAGGCTTTAGAGGGAAGCGTCGTCTGCGCGCGCCGTCCCGCAGAGGGCGGGCAGAGATGCGACGCGACCGCCGCCTCCACAGGAGGAATGGAGAGATATCCTTTATCCCCCGCGCCGGTGACAGAAGAAAAGGCCGCAGAGGTGGAAGTGCGCAGTCTGGCGGAGAACGGGGCGGTCCATGACTTGGCGACTTCGTCGTGGAGCTCAGGGAGGAAGGGGGCGGCCCTAGACTTAGACGGGGCTTCGTCCTTCTTGAGAAAACGCCCGTCGAGTCTGTTGCGCGGCGGCAAGGCAGGCGCCTCCCACTCGAGGCCGATGCTCTCCACGGCCTGGGTGAGCAGACGCATCAGCTCAGCCTCAATGCCGGGTCTCTTCCCAGAGGGTTGGCTAGACACGTCAGCGGGGGGGAGGTCCACAGAGCTCGCCCAATCCTCGCTATCCGAAGCCACAAGAGAGCATACCTCAGCAGGCTCGTCCAGCTCGGGAGCGGAAGCGGCGGCAGACGGCGGGCGCTGTCCGTCCGGGAGCGACTCAAGTGAAGCCGGCGAAGCAGGCGGGCGAACCGGCGAGCTTTGGCGGCCTGGAGAAGGCTCGGGAGCGCGCTGGGCGCGACGCTTCTTACGGCGCGGCACAGAAGGCTGGGACGCGGGCTCAGAGAACGACGCCAGGCGAGTCCGCAGAGTCACCATAGGCAGAAGTTCGCAGTGCGGGCATCCACCATCCGCGAGCGCGATGGCCGCGTGCTCATGACCCAGGCAGGACACACAGATGACGTGACGGTCCTCATCACTGAGCTGGGAGCGGCACGAGCCACAGAAAGGCATCTTTAAAAAGACGCAGCTCTTTTAGAACAGATAATGGGTGTTGCGTTACGTAAGCAAACACACACACACTTAGCAGAGTAAAAGGATATAGTACGCCGGAAAGCGCAGCAGGTACGGCAGTTGAAGGCGGCTGGGCCAGCGACTTCAGAAGATGGCACGTCCCGCTGAGAAGGCTACAAGTCAACGGCGCGGTTTCTCACTCTGGATCCCGCGATGCGTGAGCTTCGCGTGAAGAATGAAAAATCAGAGAAATACAGCTATCGAGGGGTATTTATAGGGCGAGACCACGCCTATACTGGCGGGACATGACGAAATGAGCGCGAAGCGTCCTCATTCGTCATTACGTCACGCAGTGCCTTCACTCGATAGGCTGCAGCTTTTCCAGCGAGGCAGCCAATGGGCGCGCGAGCTGTTTCGCCCTTGTCTGCTTGCTGCTGCAAAAGCGTTTTGCATGATTAAAAAAATTAAGGGTAATTTTTGGCTTCAATATCTCGAGGAAAGAGTGTTTCCCCATAGCGTAAGATATTACGCAGTACGAGAGATACTCTCGTAAGAGAACTAGTACGTCCGGATTTCATTAATACTAAACACATTCATACTATATAAAACATACTTTTTTAGCGGTCGCGAAGTAATCTACTTGTAATCAAAAGAATTACTCAGCGAGTATTTGATTTCGGACGCAGCCAATGATTCATTTAGATTCAGACTGATTCAGTTTTTGAGTTCTCACTGACTCAATAAACCGGTTGCCGTGTCAAACTGTATCAGTATATAATGACTTGTGAATTTCGGTATGTTGCTCAAATAAAACTATTCAATAACTTCAGCAGATTTTTGTGATGCTTTTTTGCCCGTTTTAAAAATAGCGAACTGTACAGTTCTCTAAAAGTTCACGTTTTTTTGCACAGAAGATATAAAGCCTTTTTGGGTGAACTACTCATCAAACCTCTAATTGTAAAGTGCTTTTACAAGTAGGAATTTTTGCAAATGGCAAATAGCTTTGTTGAATTGCCCACAGGCAAAATGGTCATGTGACAACCCTGACCAATTGAGGCAGCTGAGCCATTCACTCGATCTAAGACATCTGTCTCCATGAGTGTGATTTAATTTCCTCCTCAATTAAGCAGACATCTCAGATTACCATAACTGTCATTTATCACTTTACAGAACACTGACTCATGGGTCATCACTTGACATTAATAGAGCCTAATTGGTTGTCTGGTACTTGATGTTTTATAAAAGTAATATGTTGGAGACTGACTGTACTCTGTAGGTGTTGTATAAAGCTACTGGCATGCAGAGTCCTGACTATTCCCCAGGTGGCCCCTTGATGGCAATCTGACAAACTGTTGCACATGCCAGGCACAGACTGACTGAGCTCCATGGAGCGACTCTGCAACCCACTTTCAAAATGTCAAATGAAAAACTAAGTGAATCATTGATTGAAAAAAAATAGTATGGTGGCATGTGCTCGGGTTGAGGGGGAGCGTTGGAGGAGTTGTCAGGACACCCAGTTTGAAAGGAAAACAATTTTAAAATAGTGAAGATAAAAAAAAAATCACGAAATCAATTTGCTGTAAGCAATCAGCAAGATGGTGAATTTCATAAATTACGTGTCCACCCCAACACTGCTAGACGTGAGAGAGGGATTAATATCAGTGTTGATAATGACGTTCGACGAGTTTCATTAATCAAGTCAATGAAATTACTAAATAAAATGCAACCAAATGTATCCCTGCTAACTTCACCTGGGATTCAATCACTGTGTTAAATGCTCTTTCTATTCATCAAAGAATCCTGATTTATATATTAAGCAGCACAACTGTTTTAACATTGACGATAATAAGAGATTTTTCTTGAGCACCAAATCAACATATTAAACTGATCACATGACACTGTGGACTGGAGTAATGATACTGAAAATTCTAATTTGCCAACATGGGAATTAATTACATTTTAAAATATATGAAAGTAGAAAACTTATTTTAAATTGTAGTCATATTTTACAATGTTACTGTATTTTTTATCAAATAAATGCAGCCTTGGTGACCCTGAGACTTTTTAAAAAAAATTAAAAAACCTTCCCCCAACATTTTTAATGGTATTTAAGCGAGCTCTTCATGTCTATCTTTGACCTTTAATTTTAAGTGGTAATTCATTGTAATGTATTATATAATGCATATATGATCTTGCCAAGGCCACCAAGGGAAAACAGATGTGTTTAACCTTCCAAATGATGCACACAAATGGCTTTGGGCCAAAACAAGATGTAACCAGATGAATGTAAAGTGAGACAGTTTTCAAGTTCTGCATAAATTAAATGCTGCATCACTGAGTCACTGTTATGATGCTCGGGGTGACAAATGGAAGTAAAAAAAAAACAACAACAAAAAAACAACAATGACATTTTATTATGCAAATAACTGCAAGATGGAAACCCAAATACTGGAGAATCCAAATATTACAGTGATGTCATCACAGTTGAAAAGCAGACATTCTAACAATGATAGCCAATGAGATTTTCAAAAGTTAATATTAAATTTCATCTAATAAAAACTTACAAAGAACCACAATATGCATTTTTTGAGAAAACAGTTTTATAAGAAAAGACTGTCAAACAGTTTGAGCTAAATTTATTGTAGAAAATTGTGATATAAGAAAAGGAAGAGGAATTTGGATGGATGGATGGATTTAAAAAAAAGATATCATTGATGGATGAAAAGAATAATGATATGATGGATAGATGGATGGATGGATGTATAAAAAGGGTAGTGATATGATGGATGGATGGATAAAAAAGGATATAGTGATATGATGGATGGATGGGTGGATGGGTGGAAAAGGATAGTGATATGATGGATGGATGGGTGGATGGGTGGATGGATGGATGGAAAAGGATAGTGATATGATGGATGGATGGAAAAGGATAGTGATATGATGGATGGATGGATGGATGGATGGATGGATGGATGGAAAAGGATAGTGATATGATGGATGGATGGAAAAGGATAGTGATACAGATATGATGGATGGATGGATGGATGGATGGATGGATGGATGGATGGATGATGGATGGATGGATGGAAAAGGATAGTGATATGATGGATGGATGGAAAAGGATAGTGATATGATGGATGGATGGGTGGATGGGTGGAAAAGGATAGTGATATGATGGATGGATGGGTGGATGGGTGGAAAAGGATAGTGATATGATGGATGGATGGATGGATGGATGGATTGAAAAGGATAGTGATATGATGGATGGATGGATGGAAAAGGATAGTGATATGATGGATGGATGGAAAGGATAGTGATATGGATGGATGGATGGATGATGGATGGATGGAAAAGGATAGTGATATGATGATGGATGGAAAAGGATAGTGTGTGATGGATGGATGATGGAATGGAGGATGATGGATGGATGAAAAGGATAGTGATATGATGGATGGATTGGATGGATGGATGGATGGAAAAGGATAGTGATTGATGGATGGATGGATGGTAAAGGATAATGATATGATGGATGGATGGAAAAGGATAGTGATATATGGATGATGGATGATGGATGGATGGATGGATGGATGGATGGAAAAGGATAGTGATATGATGGATGGATGGAAAAGGATAGTGATAGTGATGGATGGATGGATGATGGATGGATGGTGGATGGAAAAGGATAGTGATATGATGTGGATGGATGGATGGATGGATGGATGGATGGATGGAAAAGGATAGTGATATGATGGATGATGGATGGATGGATGGAAGGATAGTGATATGGATGGATGGATGGATGGATGGATGGATGATGGATGGATGGAAAAGGATAGTGATATGATGGATGGATGGATGGATGTGAAAGGATAGTGATATGATGGATATGATGGATGGATGGATGGAAAAGGATAGTGATGATGATGGATGGATGGATGGATGGATGGAAAAGGATAGTGATATGATGGATGGATGGATGGATGGATGGATGTGATGGATGGAAAAGGATAGTGATATGATTGGATGGGATGGATGGATGGAAAGGAAGTGATAGATGGATGGATTGATGGATGGATGGATGGATGGGATGGAAAAGGATATGATATGATGGATGGATGGATGGATGGATGGATGGATGGATGGATGGATGGATGGAAAAGGATAGTGATATGATGGATGGATGGAAAAGGATAGTGATATGAATGGATGGTGATGGATGGAAAGGATATGTGATATGATGGAGGTGGATGGATGGTGATGGATGGATGGAAAAGGTATGATAGGGGATGGATGGATGGATGGATGGATGGATGGATGTGATGATGGATGGATTGAAAAGGATAGTGATATGATGGATGGATGGATGAAAGGATAGGTGATATGATGGATGGATGGATGGTGGATATGGAAAAGTAGTGTTTATGATGGATGGATGGATGGATGGGAAATGATTGGTTGAAGATGTGTATGGATGGATGGATGGAAATGGATAGTGATATGAGATGGATTGGATGGATGAAAAGGATAGTGATATGATGATGATGGATGGATGGTGGAAAAGGATAGTGATTATGATGGATGGATGGATGGAGATTATGGGATGGATGGTGGTAGAAGTATATGTTGGTATGATGAGTGGATATGGATGGATGGATGGATGGATGTGGTGGAAAGGATAGTGATATGATGGATGGATGGATGGATGGATGGTGGATAAAGGATAGTGATATGATGGATGGATGTGGATTGGATGGGATGGATTGGTGATGATGGATATGGATAGGTTGATTGATGGATGGATGGATGGATGGATGGATGGATGGATGGATAAAGGATAGTGATATGATGGTGATGAGGATTGGATGGATGTGATGGATGGTGGAAAGGATAGTGATATGATGGATGAATGGTGTGATGGGTGGAAAAGGATAGTGATATGATGTGGATGGATGGGATGGTGGATGGATGGTGGATAAGGATAGTGATATGATGGATGGTGGATGGATGGATGGATGGATGGATGGATGGATGGATGGATGGTGGAAAAGGATAGTGATATGATGGATGGATGGATGGTGATGGATGGATGGATTGGAAGGATGGTGATATGATGGATGGATGGATGGATGGATGGATGTGATGGATGGTAAAGGATAGTGATATGTGATGGATGGATGGATGGATGGATGGATGGTTGAAAGGATAGTGATGATGATGGATGGATGGTGGATGGAGGATGGATGGGTGGAAAGGATGTGTATGATGATGGTATGAATGGGTGGATGGGTGGAAAGGATAGTGATATGATGGATGGATGGATGGATGGATGGATGGTTGGATAAAGGAGTGTGATATGATGGATGATGGTGGATGGATGGGTGAGGATGGATGGATGGATGGATGGATGGATGGATGGAAAGGATAGTGATATGATTGGATGGATGGATGGATGGATGGATGGATGGAATAGGATGGTGATATGATGGATGTGATGGATGGATGGTGGATGGATGGATGGAAAGGATAGTGGATATGGATGGATGGATGGATGATGATGGATGGTGAAAAGGATAGTGATATGATGGATGGAAAAGGATATTGATGATACAGTAGATGGATGAATGGATGGATGAAAAAAGATAGTGATATGATGAATGGATGAAAAATTATAGTGATATTAATCGTTGGATGGATGAATCCCTTCACTTTGAAGAAGTATGTAATTTATGTGCCACCCTCCACAAGAGAATTGCAAAAATAACGTTTTCACTAATTTTTTCCCCCCAAACCTATGAGTCTAATAATGGAGTCTGGATTTGTACATGAATCACAACTCACCCAGAACGATGGCCAGCATCTGTGTGGCTTTCTTTTCCTTGGAGTGCATACTTCTACACCGGACCTGACTGGGACACACCATGACACTACCGGGCGGACGCAGTGTGGTGTGTGTTCGTCCGTTTGACAACTTCTTCACCTCACAACTCCTAACTGTCACCTGTTCCTCGTCCCCACCTTCCTCTTCCGCTTGGTTTCCATCATGCTCAGTGTGAGCAAAGGACGCCTGGCTAATACTGCAGTAGTTGAGCGTGATCACAGGGGGCAGCAGTGAGTTTTCGACAGGGGCGGTTTGAGGCCTCTTACGCCGCAGGCAGCTGGAGAGGAGCCGTGGACGCATCACCTGCTCCGTGCTTTCCTGAACACATAGGGAGATGAAATGTAAGCAAACTTCAAGGTGTGCAGAACAATCTTTATTCCTGCTAGCATGTTCTATAATTAATTAGCACAAGGAGGTATGCTGTCCTCATTTCCTCGAATAGAATGATATCGTCTCAAGGACTACTGAGTATTTTTGTTGCAATGCAAAGCTGATTTCACACCGCCTTACACATCGCACAAATTTTGGATTACTTTTATTTTTGACTTTGCAATTCAAGAAAGGGCAGTAACCAGTAACCTTCAGGCTACTGACTGAACATTTGTTGTTTTTACAGCCATATCTTATTCAATTCTCTCATTTACTTTCCTAACACAGCATTGCCATTAAATATAAAGCAGTATTGAGTAATACACTACTTTTTTTTATTAGACTTTTTAAATGTTTAAAAGGCTTTTTGAGTTTCAATCCCAGTGGATAGAAAGTCTTTCAGCTGATTTGTGTTATGGACAATTATATTAACGGGACTAGTTGAGAAACATGTGGCCATCCTTTTCAAATCAACAAAACACACAGCAAAACATGTTTCTTAATCAGTATTTTGTCTTGTTTTCTAAAAACATTAAACCCTCTCTAAAACAAGATAAATTGACTTTAGATATATTATGTGCAATTATTAGGGAATTGAGATGTTCTTCAAGATGGCTGAGCTCGACCCGTTTCCGGATCACAGGATGTCGGGCGAGGAGGGCTATTGAAGCACCCTTAATGAATGGGTCATTGAATCGTTGGTTCACCCGATTGATTCGATCAAAAAGCGAATAGATTCAGAAACAAAACACTGCTGTGTTGCTTGGAGACAACAGCTTTGGCTTTAGCAGGAAATATTTATGTTGGCAAAATTGAGCAAAAACAGACACTATTGTGTCTAAAACATAACACAATTAAAATTTATTAAAATCAATATCACATTTGCACTTGTGCTATTCGGAACAAAAGCACCCGAACTGACAGCTGCATTGACTGCATTTGCTCTCTACTAAAGCTTGTTACTCCCTAACTTTGAAATGACTCTTGTGGATACAGTTTCAACAAACAGAAGTGTGCCAGTGAAGGGAGTAAAGCACCAGCCAGAACAACTTGGGGGCCATTCGTCAGTGCCTCAAATTTTCAGTTCATAGCTTACAGCCAGCAGGGATAAGTCTGTGGAGGCACGTCGACAGAAACGCACCCGCTATGCTAAAACAGGAAGGAGAACGCGGCCAGAAAATCTCAAAATACCTTGTAGGATTTCTTCACAGAGTCTGTTGCTCTAAGAAGGCTCATTTCATGCAAGATTAGAGTAGACACACAGATTTCTATACACACATGCAGGCACACAATGGTATACGCACATTTATCACATTGATCCTGATGGGGGAAAGGTCTCTTTTCTCTTTGTGAGTGCCATCATGTAAACACGTCTCCTGTGGAGAGATGTTAAAGAGTCAGCGGGTGGAAAACAAAGGCAATGCAAAAGCATGAAAAACAAATTTGGGAAGCAGCTTTATAAATGTAAAAAGACAGGAAAAGATGCCTGAAGCAAGGCAGGGAAAATGGAGAAGGGCGCTATGGAAAAAGAATCAGAAAAATCAGATTTTCACTGGATTCCAATAGTAGGCTGTGACGCTTCACTGTAGCTCATTATATGACTGGAATGGATCATCTATTTTATTTTTCATCCATATTTCAGTTACTGACAACAATTTTAATTAGTTTAGTTAACAATAACAACTGCGGCCTTGAAACTATTTGAATATTGGCACTGTTCGTCTGTTTAATTATAAGTGTAAAGTTATGCCTATAAAGTCCTTTTGTATTTTCATTTTTTTACATAACCTTGGACCCCTTTAACAATTTTCATATGCAAAAAGAGAGACATTTTTCAAGTTTGTCCAGTGTTTGTCTTCCAAACAATATATTATTTTGTGTCCCATAGAAGAATGCTGTACATCAGGGTGAATAAATTACTGAATTTTCATTTTTGAGAGAACTATTTCTTTAATAAAAAATAAAAAAAACTGACAGCTGATAGTTTAATTTTAAATATGAGTGGTACAAAATCAATCAAGTTTTATTTAAAGCTCAAATACTTTGAAAGTCCATGCTCGGACGTAATTTTCTTTTTTAAAATTATATAGGACGGGGAAAAAAAGATTATAACAGTCTTTTTAACAGGAAGAAATATATTCAGGGCAGCCTACAAAGCCTTTTCTCCATATCAAATTTTGCTCCAGTTAGCTGGAACTAAATCTTGCAATAAAATTCCTAGGGCCCGTAGCAGAATGGCTTTGCTGGAACTTTTCCAAAGACCTGATGTGCATCTCACTTTCACATGAAGCCAATGATGCAAAGGTCCTATCCACTGATCTGGAATGTTGTTTCACTGAATAAAACAACCCAGTAATGTTTCCTAACAAAGACAGACTGGATTCCAAGCTTCTTTGAATTTAAGTGAAATGTAATGCAGTGTTTCGATCCAAGATAGCCTGAGTTGGCCTAAATGCATTTCCAATCTATACTTACCACCAGTAACAGATACTTAGTCATTATTCACTGTTATTGGTGGATTATGTGTGTTTTAAGTAGAGTAGAGAGTCCAAAACAGCTTTAGGAGATTGTGTAGATGTGAAATGTGAGAAAATCTACTCTTACCGCTGATGGTGGCACGGATGCTGGCTGAACTTTGCCACCTTGACGGAAGGTGATTCTCTTCCGTCTTCGTCTGAGAAAGATGTAGATGCGGACGTAGACCAGAAGGGTCACCACGAACGGCAAGTAAAACGACACCACGGAGGAGTAGATCACAAAATCGGGATTTGAAATCGAGCACACTGCAGGGTCATCTGCAAGAAACACACATGCAACATATCATTACTGCAAAGTGCGACTGTCACGATTATGTTCTGTTTAGTTGTTCCTGTCGTGTCTGTTCCTGTTTAGTTCCTTCATTTACTACGTGTAGATATTCTCCCTGTTCTGGTCAGCCCTTGGTCGGTTATTGTTTGTATGAATGTGAATGTTACTCCTGAGTTTGCTATTAAAGACTGTGCATTTCATCATATCCTTCGTTGTGCGCTTTCCACAGCCTTCTGCCATTTCCGTGACAGAATAACCCACGGACAAACGGAATATGTTGGAGTATTTGAGCTGGATGCTCCGACACGGCGGCCTCTCCCTCCCAATGCAGCCACAGAGGTCGTCCCAGAACCAGAGCTGGATAACATCAAATCCCCAGAGTCTACGCATACCGATCAGTCCATCTCAGAGCCAGGAGCGGACCTAAACCATATGGATCTGTGGTCCTCGGATCAAGTCCCCATCCTCAAATCCTTGTCTTCTTCGCCATTCCCGTCCAGAGATAATCTTCTTCCGCCGATGTTCGTACCTGATTTCCTTGTCCCATCTCCTCCGCTGGTTACAGCCAGCCCCTGGATCCGTCGGCACCACTGGTGTCATCTAGCTCCTCGGCTCTGCCCCTGCCACTAGCTCCTTGCGGTTCGTCAGCTTCGTCTCAGGCTTCTCCTCCACCAGCTCGGCATGAGGCAGAGTCCCTGTCTCCTGTCTTCCCTGGACTCCTCTGGGCTCCCTCGTCCATCTGGATAAGCCTCGGTCGGTCGGCGCTCAGCTTCCACCATGGACTTCCAGGTCTCTGGCTGTGCCTCAACCCTCCATCCCTTCGGCTCCACCAGGCTTCTCCTTCCCTCTGGCTTCTCCATTGTACTCGATTGCTCCACCGCCGCCCTGGTCAGCTGAGTCCCCATTTCTGCGAGCCAGCAGCTTCACCTTGAGCTTCCGAGCCGTGGATGTTGCCCTGGTCCTTCAGCCTTTCTGCTTCGCTGCCCAGCCCTGCAGCCAAAGTTCCACCCTGGCTCCTCCCAATGTCGGCTCCACCATGGTGTTTGTCTCCAACTTCTCCTGGTCAGCCCTGTCCATCACCAGCTCCACGCCCACCTCCAAAGCTCCCTCCCTCCCTCCTTCCCTCCCTCCCTCCCTCCCTCCTTCCTTCCTTCCTTCCTTCCTTCCTTCACTCCCTCCCTCCCTCCCTCCCTCCTTCCTTCCTTCCCTCCCTCCCTCCTTCCCTCCTTCCCTCCCTCCTTCCTCCCTTCCTTCCCTCCCTCCTTCCTTCCTTCCTTCCCTCCCTCCCTCCCTCCCTCCTTCCTTCCCTCCCTCCTTCCTTCCTTCCCTCCCTCCTTCCTTCCCTCCCTCCCTCCTTCCTTCCTTCCTTCCCTCCCTCTTTCCTTCCTTCCCTCCCTCCTTCCTTCCTTCCCTCCCTCCTTCCTTCCTTCCTTCCTTCCTTCCTTCCTTCCTTCCCTCCCTCCCTCCCTCTCTCCCTCCCTCCTTCCTTCCCTCCCTCCCTCCCTCCCTCCTTCCTTCCCTCCCTCCCTCCCTCCCTCCCTCCTCCCTCCCTCCTTCCTTCCCTCCCTCCCTCCCTCCCTCCCTCCCTCCTTCCTTCCCTCCCTCCCTCCCTCCCTCCCTCCTTCCCTCCTCCTCCTCCTTCCTTCCTTCCTTCCCTCCCTCCTTCCTTCCTTCCTTCCTCCCTCCCTCCTTCCTTCCCTCCCTCCCTCCCTCCTTCCTTCCCTCCCTCCCTCCCTCCTTCCTTCCCTCCCTCCCTCCCTCCTTCCTTCCTTCCTCCCTCCCTCCCCCTCCTTCCTTCCTTCCCTCCGCTCCCTCCCCTCCCCTCCCCTCCCCTCCCCTCTCTCCCTCCTTTCCTCCCTCCTTCCTCGGACATTATACGTTACGAAGACGCACCCTTCCGAGGGAGGCTTAATGTCACGATTATGTTCTGTTTAGTCATTCCTGTCATGTCTGTATAAGTTCTCGTTAGTTTCTATGGTTACTGATTAGTTCATCTTTGTCCAGCTGTTCCCGTTTAGTTTCCTCAATTACAACGTGTATATATTCTTCCTGTTCTGCTCAGCCCTTGTTATTGTTTGTGTTGGTAGGAATGTTCCACCATTCCGTGATAGCGACGCAACAGTAGATTTACATTTTGAATTTTGCTGTGATTCTTTTGTTTGCTGTTATTGTAAAATATCACATTGTATAGCAATGCAATTAAGATTGAATATCATATAATATAGCAATAAATAGTGTAGATGTATGCAATGATGTCAGCTGTGTCATTATAATCAATACTCTTATCAGCAGTAATCAGCGACGTATAAAATTGTTTCTGCGGCAACATAATTAGACCCTCAAAGTCCTTCCCTCCCATCTGCAGTACATGCAGCCCAAGCAGAACAAATCACATGCATATCTAGGAGGCTTGCGTGTGTGTGAGAGATGACATTCATTGTATCTCACCGTGAAACTAATTAACTGATTACTCTAATTAAATGGATGATTAATTCCTTCGCAAACTAATTTATTGACATCTGATGGAAACTCACTAAAAGCTATAGCTATAAAATTATCCACCATTTTAGTGCTTTATTGTATTTTGAAACCACATGTTGTTTGAGGAAGCTACTTTGAAAGTGTAGCTTAACAAGCTGAGTTCAAGTTGTTTTGAGAAATGACTCTACCCGTCAAAAAAATTATTTTTTAAAATGTATTTAAACTCTTATGCTCACCAATTAAGGCTGCATTTGATCAAAAACACAGTAAAAACATTAACATTGTGAAGTATTATTACAATAGAAAATATTTTTTTATCATGTGACACTGAAGATTGGAGTAATGGCTGCTGAAAATTCAGCTTTGCCAAAAATTACATTTTAATATATATTTAAATAGAAAACTGCTGTTTTAATTTCTAATAATGTTTCCCAATATGACTGCTTTTACTGTAATTTTGATCAAATAAATGCAGCCTTGGTGAGCATAAGTGACTTTTTTTTTAAAAAACTTTGAAAAAAGTTTAATTATTCTAAACCGGCTGTAAAGCTTTGAAGCTTATATTGAACTACTAAAAGTTGTCAAAATTAACATTTCACAGACATAGCTTGTGCATTTGAGATGTATAGTCTCTTATTGTCTGGTATAATGGACAAAAATGCTCATGACTCTTTTTGTCCAATCAAAAGTGCATAGCAATATCGTATATATATATATATAGCCTACCATAGAAACGTGAAAAAATAATCTACAAATACTGAGGCAGCAAACTTCACTGTAAAATAAGTTGCAATTTTTTACTTTTTTTTTTTACAAGATACAATATTAAACATTTTAAGTCAGATAAATGTAATTTAAATTGAAATGACTTAAACATTCACATTGATTGAACTTAATTTAAGGCAGCACTTTTTTTTTGCGAAACACAAAATGTATGCCACTGCCAATACTTTTGGCCACAGCTGTATATAGCCAACCTCATTTGCTATGATTTAGGCCTGTTCAAGATTTCATCCCTGCAAGCAATGGAAGCAATGATTTCACGCTATTGGACAAGTGCAGTGGTTCTCAACTGGTTTTGCTTAGGAAGCAGATTGCATTGGGCAATCAAACAATAATATAATATGGTAATTTGCATGTGTTTGCATTTTATTTAGCATTATTTATTAGAGCACCAATGACCCTTGAGTCACAGCTGGAGCTCACCTGTAGTGTTGAATCCAAACAGTAGAGGGCAGGAGACTGCAAAAGCAAGGACCCAAACTGTAGCAATCATAACTGAAACCCTTTTGCGGGAGCTGTGAGTGGTGTTGTATAGGACGGGCATCACCACTGCCGTATACCTTTACAGAAGGAAGAATTAATCTCAGAAAAGTCTTGGGAATACTGATCAGGAAAAGGTCACACTCACTGAAGCACGAAAGTGTGAGTTATGAGATTAAATGAAAACTTTTAACTGACCCCACAAAGTATTCTTTGAATATACATCCGTTCTGATATGAAAGAAAAGTTCAAAGTCAATTTCAGATAAGCTTTCACTGCAATGCTTTTTTTTCTGGATCTGCCACGAAGCGTTAAAAAGAAAATATCTGATTAAAAATTAATAAATCAGGACACAGAAAGAGAACGTGCAACATCTTTGCATCGAAGAGAGATTAATTACTCGACCCCTATCAGCAGGATGATATGCAATTGTATTAGCTTTTCGTGATAGTTTTTTTTAAATATCTGCAGCGGCACACTGCTTTTACAAGTAGAATACCAGGGGAAAGAGGGGGGAGAACCAGGCCAGTCTGAAAGGCATAATCAACCTAAATATATGCCTTTCTCTCCCCCCGGCTGAATACATTTCCCTGCACTCTCTATCATACATATTTTTGTCTTTTAAACTGAATCGTTTTCTCACAGCCTTTCCATTTCGTCCTTTTTGATCAGCCCATTACTCATTACTCTGATACCACACACACACACACAACTAATTAAACTTCTATGTTTTCACACTCATGCCATGCAGTCAAAATTAAAACAAAGGCCCCTACCTGCTCTATCTATGAAGGTGTTAATGACGCACCTGTCACTGCAGGGATTTGCTGATACCACATTATTGATAACCACAAAAATGAGTTTCAACTCCTTTTCTTAAAAAAATGTAGAGGAGTGGTCACATTTACCATTGTTTGGCGAACTTTTGGTAGTCAATTTTTGCTGGTAATCAACATTATGCCACAAATGGCGTTGATTGAACTTTATTTGTACAAAACCTGCAATATTCTTTTAATAAAAAGGAACTAAAAAAAAAAAAATTAAGTAGCCTACACATTTCGTATTATCCCCCTACCTGTCGATGCTGATGGCACACAGGTTGAGAATGCTTGCAGTGCACATCATCACATCCAGGGTTACAAAGACATTGCAATACAAGCGACTGAAGAGCCAATCTCCGCCAACCACCTGCACAGATACAACAGGGTCACATTAAGGGACTAGATGCACAATAAAATATAAAGGAAAAGGATATGAAATATGTGACTTCTAGCCACACTGCCTCACTGATTCTCCAATACAAGTAAGGAGAGAACTCTCTTTGAGAGTCTCAGCTTTTATCCCAAACTCACTTTGCAAATAATGAGTGCATACAGACTCTTGGTCCATCTCTCAGAGGGCCTACGACGATATAGCGCCCATCCGGGTGGCAAGGGAGATAATAAAGCTTCGGCAGAGATGAATGGGCTGCATGCTCCTGAATCAGACTTCTAGGTACATGTAGAACGTCACGACAGGAAGAATCGTCTTTTCTCCCTTACTGGCACTAATCAAGAGCGGCACAATGCCTCCTACTGCAACCATTCACAAGATGTGCTGCCAAATTTAATCGAGTAGGAATGCAGTCTCTGAATGAATGTTTTTAACTGTGTACCACCAAACCCAGGGAAAAGTGAAGGGAATTTGATATTACACTGTGAAAATAATAGTGTAGTTGCTGTAACTGTAAAATTAATCAGGTTGATTTAGTCACATTAAATTATATTTAAACAAAAGGTATAACGTTTGCCAATTTTTATTTTGGGCCCCAAAAAATAAAATGCTAGTATCAATTACTCACCCTTAAGTTGTTCCAAACCTGTATGAATTTCTTTCTTCTGCTGAACACAAAAGAAGATCTTTTAAAGAATATGGGTAACTAGACAGTTGACGGTAGATATTGAAAACAAAATACTATAGAAGTCAATGGGTACAGTCAACTCTCTGGTTACCAACATTCTGCAACATATCTTCTTTTGTGTTCAACAGAAAAAATAAATTCATGCAGGGTTTGAAACAACTTGATGGTGAGTAAAATATGACAGAATTTTCATTTTGGGGGGAATTCTCCCTTTAATTTAACATTTAATGTTAAAATATTTTAGCTAATTAACAACTTTTTTTACTGTGTAGACCATGATTAATGAATTGTAGCTCTGAAAGTAAAACTGCTAATATTTCTGATGGATTAGAGTTTAACTAATTTAACTAATTACTAATTACTTAATTAAATTACTAAGGGTAACTAATTATTGATGACTTAGAGGACATATTGAATGAAGTACGACTTGACATATTTAAGAACCATTATCTGCTGCTCTCCAGTCTATAAACTTTCAGAAAATATTGATTTTTACTGGTTATTTAAACAATAGATATATTGATTTAAGTCTCGTTTCTTGTGTCAATGTCAAGCAATCAACTATGTAAGAAAATAATTGGAGGTCTTAACTGATTATAGCAGATGTGTGTCCCTTCAGACATGGAGACAATGGGAATTAAATTGACAGATTTTTTTATGTTTTAATTATTTTTTAAATTACTTTTAATTATTTAACATTGTTTGGCGAATTTTCATGGACAAAATGCAGTCATTTCAACAGGAATCCTCACAATCTGGAATTTCTCTTGAGGATGTAAGATTTCCCCAAGCAGATTTCACAACGATTCACTGTGTTCACCAACATAAAGCTGCTTGGTTTGAAAGTGACTTCTGTGTGAGCTTCATTCATACATCGCTACACTTTTGACAATAGACAATTGTCCTGGTTTTGCCAATGAAATTTCACGAATGTGACTGCACCATAACATGGCTTTGTCCATTCAATCATTATGTGTAAGGCACAAAGGGATAATGATGAAAAACGTTTTTACAGTACTTTTTTAAAAGTACTGTAGATTTTCCAGCATAGAGTTTCCCTTTTTCGGTGGATCTCAATCTACATCTGTATTTTTAATTTCTGAGTTGAGGGAATGAATCGGTACATCCTAAACAGCCCTCTGTCTCATATGCAACTTTGGGAAGTCTGGTTCATTCTAGTGAATCAGTTTGTTCGGATGGTTCATGTAAATGAACAGATTAAAAAAATGATTTGAGTCCCTCAATATTTCAACTCGCTGTAAATTTACCTGTTCAAGATTGACACTGTCACCCAAATTGACTCACTCGATTCCACAAACAATGCCTACAAGAAATTCCCCAAACAATTCCAGTCTATGTCCTTGTACATGTCATTACGTTACCAGGCAATACTTAAAAAGTAAAACACCTTATCTAATTTATTTGTTGAGTTTCTTTTAATTAGGGGTTCAAGCACTGAAACCCTGTTATAATTGTTAGAATTTCTCCCCTAAAAGTGATCGGGCAGACCAAACTGTAAGTCGTAGAGACTTGAAACTTTTGAGGAATGATATACCCACCCCATTTGCTCATAACTCCTAAACCACATGCAGACTGTGTCTTATATCGTAAAATTGGCTACATTTGATGGTATTTTAGATTTTTTTTAAAAAACTTGCGAACTTGTCCAGTGCAAAAAGATTCTCTGGAGTATGTTTGTCAATCATTATTAAAAAAAAAAAAAAAAAAAGTCAAAATTTCCATTCACATCCACGACAGGATGCCAAAACGTTCTAAGCGGGTGCGGCCACTTTTACTAAAATAGCTAAACCTCTCAAACAGAATGAGATAATTTAACCAAATTCAGGTAAAGGGCATACTTTTCATTGCATGATTTATAAACACCCACCAGTTTGAAAACACCTACAAATTTAGAAATGACCACTTCTGTTCCACAGAGACCCCATACTCATGCCAATGACATATGGTAGAACTGAGGAACTTTGCCTAAAAGTCAACCGCTGTCAATCGAATCGTTCGTTAAATATCAGAGATTATTTCAAAAACCTACTTTTCCGAACTATAGTCCTAGTTTTTGGCTCAAAGTCGATAACTGTTAAAAGCAGTCTTTTCCATATGATCTAAGAGGTTACATGCTTGCTAAATAAAACAAAATATATTTTTATGATTGTGCTTAAAGGCCTTAAAGTGCTCGAACCCTGAAATATAGCTCGCAGCTACATTTACATTTAGCAATTGTTATTGTTAATACCAACAAAAAACACCCTGAACTATAGACTACAGCAGGTTCTTGTGTACTCACTTCCAAATAGACGGCCCAGGGCATAACCAGTGAGGCAACCAAGAGATCAGCAACTGCCAGACTGACCACCAGGTAGTTGGTGGTGGTCTGGAGAGCCTTCTCACGAAGCACAGCAATACACACTAGAACATTCCCAAATACAATAGCCAGGATAAGTAGGGAATAGAGCATAGCATAGTAATTCCTCTTCCCATCTTCAACGCCTGATACCAGGCTGTAGTTTCCTCCAGAAGTGAGATAATGTTCTGACTCATTCCACAGCCATTCACTGCTGCTAAACATTGCCATGAGTGTGGGAGATCTGGGAAGAGAGAACAGTTTTTCACTTTTGGGAATCAAAAACATAGACAACATGTATTGTAGCATATAGGGTGTCTATTGAGTCTCGATGCTCTTTGAAACCTTGCATTTATATGCTGACATCCCTGAATGTTATTCTGCAAAGAGACTTGGTAACACTTCACTGCTTGAGCCATGACAGGCTGCTTGGTGTCTTCACAGTGCAGATTTTATATCTTTGAAATGTCTATTTATTGATTGCAGCAATAAAAAACAAGATATCTCAATATATATATATATATATTGAAGGCTCATTTTGAGAGCCATGATTTATAACTTGTATTGCCACAATGTACACCTGCTATAACTGTCTCATCCAGCCCAAATTATGCAATCCTTTCCATTTGGAATTCAGTAATAAATTATGGCTAATAATACAGAAAATTGATAGTCAGGATTGAAAAAAAAAAGTCAGTCTAGATCAATGTTAAATCTTATGAAGGTCAGAGAAATATAGCTATAATAAACATAAATTATAATTTATATAATCTCTAAATTTAACTAAATCTTAAACATGGATGATAAGTGATGTTCCAAAATGCATTGGAGATTTAAAAAAAAAAATCTAAAAGTTGCAATGTTGGTTCATAAAGGCACACTCATTGACGCCAAGGGGGAAAAATCATGGTGATAATCTGCACAAATGTTAACGCATGCATTTGATTAGTTAATGGATAACATCCATTTATGTGCTGCATTCTAGAGGCAGATTACACGATTTACAATGTGTCTACCTGTTAAGCATCTCCAGCGAAGAACCGAAACAGAACCACATCTGAATGCATTTTCCCTGAGATTAAAGTTATCCGTCCAGTCACTTTTCGCGCGAGCCGTTGATGCTGGGGAAGGGAATCCATCCTTACCGCGCACCGGGCGAGCACGGTATGTGAAACTTATTAAACTACCGCTCCAACAATACTTCCACTCGTTGCTTTTGTTCATTGAATAACCAGGACCCAAATGGTTTCGCACAGAGCATTGATTCGCCAGGATCTTTGGTTACAGCCGAGGGACGAGCTTTTCCATCTCCAAGAGGTCTTTTACGCACCAAGCATCTGCTTTCATTAGTTCAGTGCTTGATGGTAGATCAAATATATTTTGAAGTGAATCCATGTAGGTAAAAAAATAAAACAACATATCAAAAATCCTAATTGTAAATCATGGCATTATCTAACGGTATTCGCGTCCCGCTGACGATTTCGAAGGATGTCTATAGCACACGGTTCCCTCTCAGGCTGTGATCATAACGACAGTCTGAAAATAGCTGTTACCTGTGACAGACTCAGCAAACCGGTTAACAGCACAAGAGCCACGCCGAGTTCACCTGATAATAGCACGTTAAGATTAATTTCTTATTGAGAAAATAATTGCGTAATTATCGGATTTTGGAGAGACTAGTGGTCGCACTTTTTACTATTGAATATTTTCAAGGTAGGTTTATTATTGAAAGTAAATTACAGGCATTGTCTTGAGTCTTGGGAAAAAAATATTATTTATTATATATATATATATATATATATATATATATATATATATATATATATATATATATATATATATATATATATATATATATATATATATATATATAAAAAACATTAAACACAATGTGCTCCTAGTCATGTCGTCAACATGGGGTAATTTGTCATTAACCTGCCAATTATTAGGTCAGAGCATCAGAGAAATAAAAGCTACAACTAACATATAAATTATGGTTTGTTAATCTTAAAATAAAGACATTTGTCACAATGGAACCTGCCATTAAACCTAAATTTTTTTTAAAAAAAATCATAGCCTACATAAGTAAGCTGTAGAGAAACAGCAAATAAATAAATAAACAGGAAAAAATAAAAAGGGTTACCTAAAATATCAAACTATTGTTTAGGCCAACAATTATTGTAATTAATTATTAATTTGTTCAAATGTATAACATTTAAAACACATAACTTTGTTAAAATGTGACAACTTACCCCTACACTGTTAAAAGTGACACTGGTTAACACTGAATAAATGTTTTTGTCTTCAATCTATTTTCTCATCTTTTTCTTCCATTGCATTTGTAATAAGTTAATCACTGTAGTGCTTAGAATATAGACATTTAGATTTATTTTCTGAGGTTATATCCAGGACTCAATTAAAATGTTTATTCACATATGATTAGGTTAATTTTACCAAGAAAATAAAGTTCATAAAACCTAATTAAAATGAGTGCAGGTTACTTGTAGCAAACCATAAATACATTACCTGTACCAATAAAAGTAGGTTTATCTAACTGAGTAATAATAGTATTATTAGTTAACTCAACTTGATTTTATTGCGTTCATATTAAGTAATGTTAAAGTGTTCAATATACTTAAAAAAGCCTGCATGTAGACTCAACCTAACTTGATTTTATTGCGTTCATATTAAGTAATGTTAAAGTGTTCAATATACTTAAAAAAGCCTGCATGTTGACTCAACCTAAAAAAATCAATGCAGCCACTTGCCTCACTTTTTATAAGTTAGATCTAGGTATTACTTTTTACAGTGTACCAAATATTTATGACAAATACCCTTCTCCTTCTCTAACACAGTTCAACACTTCAGTTAAAATTTGTACTGCTGACCCTTCGGAAACAAATTTTTTAATTTAATTCTAAAAGGTTTTCACCTTGGTGTTTAAAACCGGCATACAAAATCACTGCTAGAGAAAACACATTTGTGAAATTTTATTTTTTTGACTCAAAACCTTTTAGTTAGATAGAATGTGGTGTGACAACTTGCCCCACTCTCAGTATCTTCTCTTATACTGATGTGATATGGGGGAGGTTTTTAGCAAGCAAAAGAGGTCAGAAAATCAGGAACAAGAGCAAAGGAGGGAAAATAAAATGAAATCAAGATTTGGAATATGGAGAAAACATGAAAGCAAATAAACCCCAGGCATATTTAGGTCCCCTGTGGCAAACAAAGAAATTAGTTTTAGATTTTTTATTTTACAAACAGGCTCAGTGGTGTGGAGCCCATTATGGCTGGGGGTGAAAGTGACACGGTCACATTCATCATAGTCTGTTCTCATCGTTCAGGGAAGAACAAGGCTCAGGCTCAGTTAACGTGTGCCAAATCCAATACCTGGACAGCTATTGCTTACATCTGATGAACTACCAATTACTGTTACCTGTAACTCCTCAATAACAGTGCTCTATGAATTGACACTCAAATAATTCTCTCCAGGATAGATGAAGGAAGGTGCTGATTTGATTGCACTGCAGTCCAATGAAAAATGCGCCAGCCTTGATCTGTGTTCAGTATCAGTCTGACAGCTATTTACTAAGATGCAGCCGACCACATCCAAACAGCCATCAGTGAAATGAGCATCAGAGCATCTGTGACCGTGAAACCCTGCTTGCTGGCCTTAATACGCTCCCTTATTTTGCCCAATTGCATTACTGCCACCAAGTGGTAACAACCACAGAATGCAGAAGAGCAAAATAAAACCATATGATCAGTAAGTCATGGCAACATTTTTTTTTTTTTTTTGCTTTTTATTTTTTCGAGATGCAAGTCAGTTTAATATAATTCAATTTGAAATGACTTGTACAACCAAGTTGATTATATTTAAAAATGAAGGCAGCAAGTTTATTAGTACAGTGAGATGTATAAAGAAATACTTTAATGAAGCAGATTTGTAAATATATATATTCACACTGGTTTTTACAGTCCAATGCCTTTTAAGTTATTCTAATTCATTCTAAATCAGCAATTATTTAAAGTATTTTGCTCCATCCATTCTCTATATGACTTTATTAGGTTTGATTAATAATAACAATAGATGAACCATTAAAAATATATTAATAATGACACTAATATTAAGTCATTCAAATGAACACAAAATATGCTGTCAGTTTTATCAGTTTCAAATGTGAAGAATTATTATCTTCTATGTCCAAATTAATGGTCCAGATCTATGAATATTACAGTAATATGTTAATTTAATTACAAATGCTGCCCAGTTAGTACTGTTACTTTTTCTCATGCTCTTCCCAATCAATGTATCCGCCTGCATAATGCCGTGCCCTGAAAAAGAAGAAGAAAACAAGTAGTACCTCTAACAACAAGGAATATTTAATTAATTGGATCATAGGCTTATAATGAGATCTGTGTGTGTGTGTTTTTTTAGTAGCCTACTTTGAGAATCCTAGACGGTGAGCAATTTCGAGAGCAGACAAACTCCTTTTCCCACTTCGGCAATGGAAAACTATGTTATCATCTTCCTTCTTGGGGGCTTTCACCTTAAACTGCAGTTGAAACTGTTGTGGTGGGAGCTTCAGTGACTCCTCAAGCTGTCCCACTGAGAGATACATTAAAACCGAGATTAGTGTGCACACTGAGAAAAAAAAATACACTGATTATTTACACTTCAGTAATAACTTACATGGAATGTTGATGGAATCAGGAATCCGACCAGCCTGGAATTCATCTGGATTTCTGACGTCAAACAGCTGTACGCTGTGATTGGCCAGCATAGCTTTGAGCTGATCGTATGTCACAACTGACACTGAAATTGTGAAAATCAAAAAGTAATGATACCAATGCAAGATCATATTTGATCTTGCTATTCTATTATTGTCAATTAATATAATGTTCAGGGGCCGTATTCACAAAGAATTTTATCTTACCACTAGGAGTACTCCTAAATCGCACTAAAATATTTTAGCTAGGAGTTTTCTCTTAAAAGTTATTCACAACGCCTTTCAGACCTACTCTTAGTAAGGAAAAATGACAACTCCTAAATTAAGAGTGAGTCTTCGTTGCTATGGATGACGTCAATTCTCATGCACGAGCTTCCTCGCAATGATCACTGTGATTGGTTGTTAGATGACAGAGCCATCATGCGGGACATAAGACTCAACAAATCATGGAATTACACATCTAAATATGTCTGTGTCATGAAATGCATATCATGTTTGTGCAGGCCCCAGTGAAGTGTAATTCTAAAAAGGCAGAGAGAGAGAAAAAAAGTCGTAAATTAAATTAAATTAAATCAATAATTTACAAAAAAACCTAATACCCTAATGAAAACCGCCACTTGCCTAATAATGAAAAACGACATTTGCATTAACACTTTGCATTAACACATTAATTGACATCATATTAGCCTAAATAGACTACTTAAATCAAGGAAATGTTGCTCCTATTGAAGTAATGTAATAGTGGAATTACGGTGGATTATGAACTCGCCAAAACGGAAAAGAAAGCCCATAATGCAGGATCAGTTATGGTGTGTTCACACCGAACGCGAATAGAGCGTCAAATACGCGTCTATCGCGTCTAGTAGACGCTTGAACATTCGCTCGAGTTCAAATTTTTCAACTTGCGCGGAAGACATTCGCGGCAAACGCGTCGCCCAATTCGCGTCATTCGCAACGCCCGGCGCGAATGATGCGTCTATTCGCGTCTTTGCAGACAGATATTATTGGCTTTGCATTGACTTTGTATGTAATCTACTCGCGCAAATAATTCAATTCGCGTTCGGTGTGAACACATCATTAGGCTACTGCTGCTGGCTCAGTTGGTGCTGGAAAAAAAAATGATAAATGGGAAATTCGGCACTGGGATATCAAGCAAAACACATGGGAGAGGATATTTGTTTGCAGATGCAGCATTCCCGCTTGTGTCGCGGACCCCGGACGACTGCGAGAGGCGGTGGTGTGCGCTACAATCCTTTGTGAATAGGTCTTAGTGAGTTAGGAGTCCTCTCGACTTCTTTTAAGCGGTCCCAGACTTAGGTGCTACTTTTAGGGCAAAAATGCTTCGTGAATTACTCTTAGTGAAACAAATTAGGAGTCCTAAAGTTAGGAGTGACACGCCCATTATTTTTAGGAGTTGCTCCTAAATTCGCCAGGAGCTACTTTTAGCCTTAAAATTCTTTGTGAATACGGCCCCAGGTCAGTCAAAAAATCATATAAGATAAAAAAAAAAACATTTTACTAGAAAAATCCTGCTAATCATGGATAAAGGCTGCGTGTTTGGCTGATGGGATACAAAAGATGAGCCAAACAATAATTTTGCTGTAATCAGCAGAAACAAAAACAAAAGAACTGCTAAGTGGTTTAGTCCGTACAATTAGACACAATTTAAAGCAGAAGCAGTCAAGTTTCTTCCTTTAAATTAGACATTTTCCAAATTGCTGCATTATAACCAGTGAAAATAGCTGTTATACAATTTTCCATCCCAATAAATGACAATAGATGAATATGTAGGCCTACACTTTTGAGTGTTGTGTGTAAAGATATAATACTTTGATGTATTTTCCTTAATATCATTGCTTTTTTATCAAGTAGATAATTGACAATGGACCAAAGTCCAAAGTTCTTATAATAAATGACCCATACCTGACATTGCAGATTAAATGAAATGCAGCCTCTAAAAGTTATTATATCCTTTGTTATATACAACAACAACAAAAAAATATCTGCCAAAATAAATCCACCTAATTATTTTGTGAGGAGGATATAATTGCCTCTTTTGCGCTCTATACCTGGATCAGGTTGTCCGTGTCTGTGATTAACGGAAGTCTTCAGTCCACATGCTGAGATCACTCTACCATGACAAACCGGTTTAGTGACTCCAAACAGGTTCAAACGACGTAAAACCTGAAACGATAACATCTCTAACCTGGGCGCCTTCACAGTGACTGGTGCTGAAAATGAAATGTTGGTCTGTCTGTCTGTAACCTGCCTGTGTGTCGGGAAGACAAGACAGATCCACTGCCCTCTAGCGTCAGAGGATCGTGTAAAGGACACCTGGATGATATTTTCACGAAGAATGAGCTTCCGTTGTGCCCATTAAACAGGCCTGATGGGATGGATGTCTACTACAACGTATAGGCCTAGGGGTTTTATTAGATAAAACAACAACTACAGTGTTGCGCATCGCATTATCTTTATTTTTATTATGGGATGGTCCCAGGGATGGGATGGGATGGGGGTCTACTATGATATTAGACTAGGCTACATAGCCTATAATAAAAAATAATGAATTTCAAACCTGAACCAAACATATTTTTTATTCAAAGATCAAGTCTTTTGTCTGCCACAAAAAAGCGGCGTGTTGGGTATACCGGTTCAGTTCTCAACGGGCCTGAAAATTATAATCCGACCGACCCGGCCCGTGGCTTTTAAAGCCCGGACCCGATGTAACCCGACACATCAACATGAATATCTGCCCGAACCCGGCCGCGGCCCGACTCGGACCGCTTTTCAATCTATCGCCGTCGCGGTGACTCTCTATTTATCCGGTGAAATCACATAATAAATGTACATACTTAGAAAGATTTACTTACTAGTCCATCAACAAGATCGCCAGGTCAGCATCATTGTTGCATCCAGTACTGCTTTCTACTCGCGCCAACGAGTGAAAAGCCCTCTTGTCCGTTAATTCTCACACGGTCAGATTCTTTCCTTTTCCTAGTCTTCCGACGTGTTTTCTTTGCTTTTTCCATCGTCTATCACGTCTGAAATGCGCGCAAGTGCCGTGTTGCCAACTATTTCAAAGGAAAGTAGCTAACGCAATGCCGTTTTAATAAAAATCTTAACACAATAATAAATAAAAAGAACTCAAACAGCCACCAGCGGGCGGCTACGAGTTTTGAAACAAATAGGCATAGCAAACATAATCGTATGCTTATAAGGCATCGTGGAGGAACATAGTGCGTCACAGTGGATGGACTGATGCGTGTTCTCCTCTATTACGGCCAGCCACCCGCACGCAGCAGCCAAAGCGATGATTAATAAATGTTTTTTTCACTGAGCGGAAAAGATTAAGCCGAGTTCCGACCCGACCGAGTCATTGCTTATATTTTCGACCCGAACCGGCCCGAAACCCGCGGGTCCCGTCGGGTTTGTCGGGCCGACCCGGCCCGTTGAGAACTCTAATACCGGTAGCTGTTTAGCTCCATAGACTCCCATTCATTCTGCGCTCGCTCGCGATCACCTCCAGTGGAATTCGAATGGAACTGCAACCAAAGATGATACAACGGGGCTAATAGGAAGTGCTCAGGCTTTCCGTAGACGGGCTTTGCCTCTGCTTGTTTTTGCATGTGCCCGGTTGCAGTCTCTTTTTTTCTGTATCCACTCCGAAGTCCGAAGTCTTTTGCATTTTACAAAGGGTAAATCTCCAGTGTCACTGGTTATTGTCTTTGGAACCTTTCTTGATCCGCCATCAAATTGATAAGTTTAATTATATCAAGTGCTGTGAGAAAAGGATATAAATCTCCACCTCCAACATCCTCAATATAGCCTACTAGCCGAGACACCTTCACGTACAGATGTGATGTGACGTAATGACGCAAAGACATGCTCGAATTTCCCGCGGAAATCCACCATAGCCTACCACTGGAATTAAAAACATTATTTCAAGCTTACCGTTTTGAATCGAGCTAAGGCAAGCTTAGAAGTTCTGTTTAATATAAGCAAGTTTGTCATTGTACTATTTTATTGTTGTTGTGTTTTTTCCATTAAGGGCAATATTGAATTAGCATTAGTTTTGTTCTAAAAAAAAATGAAAGATCTAACTTTAAATATCAAAAAACCGCTATCCCGCATCATTGAAAAATAAAATGTATTTTAAAATATGCGGTGTAATCCTCGCGGCACATGATTGTGTAGGCCTATAGCTTAAAATGTTGATAGACCAACTAGAATAAAAATCTTTTTTAGAGCTGCTTAACAGAAGAATTGACGACATTTGTAATCAGTAGGCTATTCAGTTAAACTTTTTTAGGCCAATAGGTCATACCAAGTCCAAATACAACTGTTATTTGTAAATAAGCTATAAAAACCTGCATCCTGCTACTGGCCATGTTTATAAGCGCCTTTATTAAATAAATAAAAATACCCAGGTTTCTTATATAAAGTGGACATGGCAACACTGTTCGTTACACAAAACTGGCAACACCGAGAACTTGACATGCGCTTCAGTTCGCACACGATGTCCTCTGCCAGTGCGCATGCGCAGTATCACTATACCGGCGGAGGCTGAACGGTAGCAGCTTAAACGACGCAGGGATAAACTAGACTTTTTTGACAGGTCAGTACGCCAATGTGGATTATTTGTGTGTGAATGGTTTTATTACACCTATATGATGTTAAATTAAATAGATATACATGTTAAAACACAAATATAAAGCAGCTGTCGGATAACCTTATTGGGTGGGTTAGCAGGGGAGCTAACAGAGGCTGCTGCGCAGATCTGGAAGGGAGAGGCGAGTCTGGCGTTAAGAAGATATTACCAACAAACCTGCTCTTCAATCGATGATCACTAGCCTGTGATGGCCTAAAATTACGTTTTATTGCCTTGAATCCTCCGTCTTCGTTTTATAGGCGTTATGTACGGTTGGATTGGTGTGTTTGACGGGGTATTTTTTGGTGGAGATGGTTGGATCTGTCGCTACCCTTCACTGCGGGCTGAAGCGCCACTGCAAATGACAAGCTCGGCTTCAATCGGGCTGTTTCTTATCTTACTTTTAGTATTTTAAGGTAAAACAACACAGGTGAATCGGGTACACATTTTAAATAATAGATATCACCAACCTTCCGCAGTTGATTAATCATTGTACATTAAGTCAATTGCTTTGTATTTCTAAATTGTAAGAAATATGCTAAATATAAATATTAAACGCAATTAAGCCAGTATCTTATTAAAATTGCATACATTTTTAGAACAGAAATCTGAACATTGGATAAAGCCAAGTTCAAATGTCTTGTTTCATTATGTTAACGTGCTAATAACGTTACACTCCATAAATAAGACGATACGGTCAGGAAAAATATGAATAAAATATTAAATAAATCAGGCGAATGATATATGAACAAGCTTCTTTTTAGGAATAAAAACTGGAAAGTATGCAGGTGCTACTTAACTCGGGTGATTTCTGGCTCATTTTGAGAAAATAACCCTTAAACATGTAATTGAAATCTACAGATGCAAATTAATAAAGTGTAAATAAATAATAATAAACCCTTAACAGTGTTTTTTGCCTGTTTTCTTTCCACTAGTCTGAGAGAAGACTAGTTATGGATGAAAAAAAGCCCCAAAAAGATCTGTCGCTACTTCCATTTCATCACAACTTTAAGTGATGGTTTTGGAGGCTTTTATCTTCTTGATTTTATTTGCAAGAAACCTTTTTATGCACCACAAATAATATCCAGTTTGTGGCTAAACAACATTATTGACACCTTGTTTGCTTGTTTAACCCATCATTGAAATGTATGAAAAATGTTACAGCTTTGACTGGCTGCATTAGTATTCTGTATTTTTACTGCTGTCGTATTAGTTATGCCACAAATGATGGATATGAATGCTTATCTGGCATTGTGATTGGTTTACTTGTCCACAGCTGAGGAAACAAGTGACATTATTAAATTATCTTTTGAAGAGGTCTGTCAAAGACTCCTCTAGCTGAGATCAAGCAACTATTTTAATGAGTCTTGGTGATTCCTTTTGTGCTCATCTTGCTTTGATTGTGTCTTTCCAGGCAAAATCATGAGTCAGGGGAAGGACAATGCACGTCTCAAAAGCTATAAAAACAAATCACTCAACACAGATGAGATGAGGAGGAGGAGGGAGGAAGAAGGCCTGCAACTTCGCAAACAAAAGAAAGATGAACAAGTAAGAGAATTGGAGATATGAGAGAGGCTTCTGTTATTCTATTTCATTCTTCTCTAGGTGTTTTGTATAAAGGTAAATATGAAATTTAACATGAGAGCATGGACTGGGGGAGTTTTGGGAGAGTTAACAGAACTGTCACTTGATGTGCTGCACTTATTAAATCTTACATTCATTTAAATTGTACATATGTTTTTTTTCTTTTAAAAATTAAACATTTGTTTTGTTATAATTGGGTATTGTAGTTGAAGATTGGGCTGATTTAAACAATGAAAAGGAAAACTTTGTATCATCAGTTAGGATGGGGTTTGCCATCATTTTCCAGCAAATGTGTTTATTTATTTTTAGTTGGTATCATTATAGACATAATTTACAGCTGCAAGTTAAAAACCTTGTATTTAAAAAAAACAATACCAAAGAAAGAAATGCAACATTAGGACTGATATGCGGCACATGTTGGTATTTTTATCGAGCACAGTGATCTGAGACTTTGTGTGTTCTTACAGCTGTTCAAGCGCAGAAATGTGGCCACAGTGGAGGAGGATGGAACACTGGAGGATGATGGGATGTCAGACAGTGGATACTTGGAATCACAGGCCAACAATATGGACCAAATCACGGTGAGAAAGTTAAAACAATAGTTAATCATAGTCTTTACTAACTAATGAAAAAATTAAATAGATTTTCCCCTCTGGTCTTTTCTTCTTTATAGGGAAATGTTATTTCTGAAGACATGATACAGATGATCTTCTCTAGCTCCCCAGAGCAACAGCTCATAGGAACACAGCGCTTCAGAAAACTATTATCTAAAGGTGAAAGAGCCCAAAGACTAAAATACTAGCATTTACATAATCATATTTATGATAAAAGGATGCTAATTCCTTTTTTGTAATTCTCCATTAGAGCCTAATCCCCCTATTGATGAGGTCATTGCCACCCCGGTGTCGTGGAGCGATTTGTTGAGTTCCTGAAAAGAAGAGAGAACTGCACGCTACAGGTGACCTTAACAAGCTGTATCTGGGTCATATTAATACTAGGGATTTGCGAGACTCAACTAAACAATACTGGTGCTGTTAGTCGACATTGGAAATGCTAGTTGTTTTTCGTTTACACATTTATCTTTTTTTAACCTTTTTTTATAAAGGCTACATTCAAATTACTGTCATGTTAATTTGATTTTACTTCAGACCTTGCATGTGTTGTATGGGAGTATTTTGACTTGGAAGAAAACCGAAAAGTATTGTGTAGGTTATGTCAAACTATAACAATTATGCTTGCTTATAGGCTTGTTATACTACCGTTAGGGTCAATTCTGTTATGACACTTTATAGGGGAAACATCACGAATGAAACTTGACAACAACAGATCCTAGATTGGTATCCTAATGAATAGAATACTCTTAAAGTGGAAATGAGGCAGTCAGTCAGTTTAACATTATTTAGTAAATGGATTTCCATTCAATCAATTTTTATATAACAAACACGATAAATGTAGCCATTTAAAAGAAAAAAGATTGGTAACACTTTAGTTTAGGGTCCAATTCTCACTATTAACTAGTTGCTTATTAGCATGCATGCATTACTAGAATATTGACTGTTTATTAGTACTTATTAAGCACATATTATGCCTTATTCTGCATTACCATATTATACATCCCTCTATCCTACCCAATACCTAAACTTAACTACCTTACTAACTATTAATAAGTAGTAATTTGGAGTTTAATAATAATGTTTATTTTCTATAGCGCCTTTCAAGAACCCAAGATCGCTTCACAACGTAATACAAATAGCAAACAAACAACAAGCAAACAAATACAAAGGCCATCTGCTTATGAGAGACAAAACAGATGGAAACAAGCATACACTGATTGACATGACTCAAAGAAAGATATTGTATTATTTATCAAAATAATAGTTTGAGGCAAAAGTTGTAGTTAATAGTGAGAATTGGACCCTAAACTTAAAGTGTGACACAAAATATGTGACGATTTTCTGATATTTAGAAGAATATCAGTTCCCAGACAGTTTCTGGTCTCATTGACTTCCATAGTAGGAAAAAAAATCTACTATGGAAGTCAATGAGACCAGAAACTGTCTTGGTAACTGATATTTTTCTAAATATCAGAAAATCGGCTGAATGGATTCGAAAACGGTAAAACTCAACTGTTTAACTCTGGGGGAGTTGTTAAATGAGCCTATTTACAAAAAAAGTGGAGTATCCCTTTAAGTTAACGCTGTATCATAATGCAAGACAAGCAAGGCATATGACTTATTTTTCAGCAGCATTCAGTACAGGATTTGACTTCTTGATTTATAGATCAAGTAGCCCATTTCAAATGCATTGCTTAGTTATACACTGTTTTTTTGACAGTCTTCTGGGGGTTTCTTAGAGTAGAGTCTAGACGACCAGTCGTTTACAAAATTTCCATTATGGAAATTAGTCGTGGTGCACGTCCCTAATTAAAATGAACTATGCGGTCTAGTGCCAGAAGAACCACTTGCCAGTCTTAGGCCCCAAGTCACAGCAGTGAGACAGTGAGTCATCCGGCATTAGTCTCTCCCAGCACACGCTCGCACTATTGGAATGTGTATATTTTGCAAGTCTCATAGGTATCTTTCTTTAATCCTCTTCGGCTTTTGAATGGTGCATTAGTGAATGCTTTTCTGCAGTATGGTGACAGATACTCTTGTCTCTGTGCAGTTTGAAGCAGCGTGGGTTCTGACTAACATCGCATCAGGAACATCCCACCAGACACGTGTGGTCATCCAGGCTGGGGCGGTGCCCATTTTCATTGAGATGCTCACCTCTGATTTCGAGGATGTACAAGAACAGGTAAGCATCTGTACACATTTGCATTGAAGGGGCACAAATAGACCCAGTTAGGTATAGTAAAATAGGACTTAATTTGATATGATTGTCTTTGTTTACACTCCAGGCGGTGTGGGCTTTAGGCAATATCGCAGGGGACAGCACTGAGTGCAGAGATTATGTTCTGGACTGCAATATTCTACCCTCTCTTGTACAGTAAGTCATGCAAGCATTCATTTAAAACAACCATACTGTTGAATGGTTGTTCTAATGATGCAGGTTCTCATTGCAGGTTATTGGCTAAACAAAATCGTCTGACTATGATGAGGAATGCCGTCTGGGCTCTGTCTAACCTGTGCAGAGGGAAAAACCCACCCCCAGATTTTGCCAAGGTAAAATCTCCTCCTCCTATTTCCTCAAAATTAAAAACTATTCATTTCTGTAGTGCTTTAAAACAATTATTATATTATTTGCATCATTATTTAATTGTGCCAAGCTCATCTTTAAATTTAGTAGGATTTTTACCATCATCTAACACTAATTTTGAAAACACGAATAATGTACACGGTTAAAATATAGTCTCAAAATGAATATCCATTTTTTTCATTCTGTACTTTATAATGTGGGAATTCCAGGTTCACTTGAAATATTTAAAGTGATAACTTTAGTCTTTATCATGGGTATCATGAGAGTGTGTCATCATGGTCATGTTTGCTTAAAGGGTACCTATCATGGAATTTTGAAAATTACCTTTCATGTAGTGTGTAACATAGATCTAAGTGAACAAAAACATCCTGCAAAGTTTTAAATATGAAAGTTCACCGTATACAAAGTTATTGTCTCTCAGAAGTAAGAGTCGACTCTGAGTTGCTGATATGAATCGATAGACAAACGATGCATTTTCTCTAACTTTCGTACGTCACTTGTACAAGTTATTTGAATTCGACACGCCCACTCAGTGCGCGCGCCGAGCAGACAGAGAAACCTGACAACAACATGTCGACGAGACTCTGTTCTGAAGTGCGAATCAAAAGCAAACTTTTTTTTTCACTGCCCAGGGACAAGCATGTGAAGACTCAGTGGCTAGAGTTTATATTTACAACTACACCACACAAGTATAGCCACCTTGAGCTGTGTTCGCGTTATTTTAATGACGATCGCTTCACAAACACAAATGCTTTCAAGTGTGGATTCGCTAGTCGGCAAGTTTATACCAAGTTAATTTGGATCAGCTTCCTCCTCCGAATCACAACCTGTAAGTACTATTAATAATTGTTGCTTTTATGTGTGTGTGCGTGCGTGCATGCGTGCGTGCGTGCGTGCGTGCGTGCATGCGAGAGAGAGTGAGAGTTACGCTCAGCAGCTTCTAGGTCTCCAATGTCATGTTTTTTGAAATATGTGAAATTATGTGAAGCGTATTGTAGTACTGCAGTGCTTTATCAATATGTTTAAGCTTTGGGGCTTGGGCTAACGCAAAATATAACTGACTGCGTCATCTGACCAATCACCGCCGATTAGCGTCACGCAAAGGAGGGGTTTGGACAAATGAGTCGTAAAACGAATCATTAGGGAGTCGGTGAGCAAATCAGGTAAAAATAAATGCATATTATAAGACAACAAAAGTGTTTTTTGTCATTGCATGCATGTAAAACTGTTGTTGGGGACTCCCAGAACATTATTAGGAACATAATAGAATGCCATAATAGGTACCCTTTAAACTAGAACATGTTATTAATAATTATGCTTAATTAAATATCTTAAGTTAATATTGATTTTATAAAAATGTTTATTTGTTTTCTTTTATAATATATTGATGTGGATTAACATTAAAATATAAATCAATATTAACTTAATTTATTTAAACATAATTAAGTCACATGAGTATACTCGACTTTAAACTTAAGGTGAGATCTAAGTTGTATTTGTCTTTATGCAGGTGTCACCATGTCTCAGCGTTCTGTCCTGGCTGCTCTTTGTGAACGATACTGACATTCTGGCTGATGCATGCTGGGCTCTTTCTTATCTGTCCGACGGTCCCAATGAAAAGATCCAGGCTGTTATTGACTCAGGAGTCTGTCGCAGACTAGTGGAGCTGCTGCTGTAAGACATGAAACACAGATAGGAAGAATAATGAATAGCTTAGGTCAGTGGTTCTCAACCTTTGTGATGTAAAGGCCCTCCATTGTCGACTTGACTTTTACAGTCATTTGTGATTTACTGGAAAAGGATAAGAGAGATTCTTTTTTACTCAATATCTACCAAATAATTATTTTAGAGCTGGGCATAACCAAAAATTAAAATGTATATTATAAATGCATTTCATTCATTTTTGAAAATTAGGCTACCTCATTCAGTATCCAGGTTTTCCAAGACTAATAAAACAGAAAAAATAAAATAAGATATATCTTGGTTTTAGCTGATTTGAACGATGATTCATATTATTTTAATTCATTTTGATTAATTCATCTTGAGGTCTCCTGGGAGTTTGCATCGGGCCCCAGTCCCTTCGGCTTGAGAACCACTGGCTTAGGCTTTTAAGAAGGCTTCTTTTCTTTGTATTTTTATTGGCGATACTTGAAAACAGTTTTCTGAGGTTGTTTTCATGTGTTGCAGACATGCAGAATATAAGGTGGTGTCCCCTGCTCTAAGAGCCGTGGGGAACATTGTCACAGGAGATGACCTACAGACTCAGGTGAAATAATTGAGCTTTTTTCTTTCCTTTTTTTATAGATGACAAAATGATATCCCAATATGTTCTAGGATTTTCTTGCATTAAACTTTAGTTTACAAAGACGTTAGAACTCACCGAGTGGTCAGGGGTGTTCACTGATATGCTCACACAAAAATCGCTGCAAAAGATGCTTTCCAACAGGTTTTATCGTAGTTTTTGTCCAAGTCAAGTCAAATGGAGTCGGACAAAAACTACGATAAAACCTGTTGGAAAGCATCTTTTGCAGCGATTTTTGTGTGAGCATATCATTGTACACCCCTGACCACTTGGTGAGTTTCACGTCTTTGTAAACTAAAGTTTAATGCGTTTTATGAAGGATTTTTGTGCACCTATGCAACCATTGTAGAGGTGGGGGGGTGCAACCACAGAAACCGAAATTTCTCGGGACAGCAGCATGTGTCCAAATTTGAATCTTAACCGTTCTATTTCATCAGAAACGATCTTGAAACAGGGCTTCAAGTGTAAAATAACAAACTTGTCCTTTAACTATATGAAATGGATATATAAAACAAAAACTCACACAGGGACGTTTCTTTTGTCTACATGTATTGAATTTTGGGGTGTTCTAACTGCGTTCAACTAGGCTACATCATGTACTCTCTTGAATTGAATTTATTTCAGGATAGCCCCTTGAGATGTAACATCTCATTTTCAAGGGGGTCCTGCATCTAAATATACATGTACAGACACAAAAGCCAACAACACAGCATCCACAAAGGAAAGACACAGACACACATACAAAACATTAACTCGCTCACCTGCCCTTAACCCCACAATAAACATAGCACACTTAATAAATATATTAACCAAAATCAGCCAAATACATTAAACAACTAATGCGTCATTTATCAGTATGCCTTATACAAAATGTAACATGCAGTATAATGTCGCATCTCACACAGAAGTGTCAAAGAAAATCCAGAAAAAAAAAAGAAAAAAAAAAGATGTAGGCTATAATACAACTATATGTTTTCTACATAGATCATTATACAGTATGTAGTACCATTGTGGTCCCTAATTACAAGAACATGTAGTTTTAAGAAAAGAAAAAAGTGATGATTTGAATAAACCAATTAAAGAAATAGACCTCAAAAAAAGAGGAAGGTTATTCCAGTCATGAGGGGCTTTATAATGAAATGCTCTCCTACCAGCTACAGAAAGTAACCTTGGAACCTTAAAAAATGTTGGGCATTGGAGGTGCCTCAGTGAGTATGTTGAGCAAAGGGGTATTAAATGCTGTTTAAGATATTCAGGACAATTGAAATGAACACATTTAAAGATAAATAGAATCCAGTGGTAGTCCCTTCGTTGTTTAGGTTGCAACCAGTTTAATGAATCATACATAAAACAATGGTGAGTTTTAAATGGACAGTTCAATATAAATCTGCACAAAGAGTTGAATACAACATTAATAGGTTTGAGATTGGACTCAAAGGTATTAGTGTAAACTATGTCTGCATAGTCAATAATCGGTATTACCAGCTGAGAAATAATTTTTTTTCTAACTTGAATTGAAAAACAATTAATTGATCTGTACAGAGTGTTAAGACACCCGTATACTTTACCAATGATATTATCAATGTGTATCTTAAAGGTAAAGTTGGAGTCAAGCCAGAGGCCCAAATATTTAAATTTCTCAACAATCTGCATAAGGGTCCCATCTAAAAACTTTATTTCAAAACCTGAAGCACAACGCCGATTTTGTATTGTGGAAAACACCATACAGCAGGACTTCTTCATGTTCAACAGAAGTTTATTAATAGACAGCCACTGTTGTACTTTATCAAAGTCAGATTGAAGAGTTCTTTGAACGTGCAACAAATCACGATCAGAGGTATAGACAACAGTATCATCAGCATAGAGCTCTAATTCACAATGAGAACAAACTTGTGCCAGGTCATTGATAAAGATTGAAAAAAGTAAGGGGCCTAAAGTTGAGCCTTGAGGAACACCTTTATCAACAATTAGGTAATCTGACTGGAATCCTTGATAAACAACACATTGACGCCTATTATGCAAATAAGAGTTAAACCAAAGCAGAGCATGTTTGTTCAAACCAATAGAGTAAAGCTTATCCAGTAGAAGATAATGGTCAACCATATCAAAGGCCTTTGAAAGATCAATGAAAGCAGCACCAATGAAATTACCTTTATCAAAACCAGAGAAGACATCATTTGTAAATTTTACAAGTGCAGTTGAAGTAGAAAAATTGGCTCTAAAGCCAGATTGATGTGGAGATAAGATGTTGTAAATATTAATGTACACAGTTAATTGATTAAAAATTAATTTCTCAAATATTTTAGCAACTACAGAAATGATGGAAATCGGGCGATAATTATTCACATCCGATTGGTCTCCACCTTTGAAAACAGGTGTCACTCTTGCAGCTTTCCAAATTTGTGGCACAGTACAAGTAGTTAGTGATAAGTTAAAAATATCTGCAAGAGGAAAGATCAATATGTGAGCAGCAATTTTGATAAACTTAGATTCCAGCTCATCTGGTCCTGCACTACAATTTAATTTAAGGTCCTGTAATACATTAAAGACATCAGTAGGCACAATATTTTTAAATGAAAAAGAGCCAGCAGGCATAGAAGAATAAGAAGACCATGCCAAACCATCAGAGCAAACAGATTTTGAACTACATAAAGACGAAAAATGATGATTAAAGGCATGAGCTATATGCAAAGGATCAGTTAAAGTGTCATTATCCTTGCATATTTTCTTCACAAATGTTTTTTTATTTTTGTTAAGAATGTTATTTAAATGATTCCAGAATTGCCTAGGGTTATTGAAATCGCGAGAGAAGCAGTCTCTATAATAATTCGATTTGGCATTCCTAGTTGCAGTTTTACATTTATTCCTTAACTGCCTGTAAATTGACCCATCCAATTCATCTTTAGAGAGACGATATTTAACCCAAGCTTTATCTCTTTGTTTGAATAGTTGAAGTAAATAGGAATTTATCCATGGTAAATGCCTACCTTTGACCTTAATCGTTCTCACAGGAGCATGTTTATCAATTACGGTTTTTACTTCAGTATGGAAGAAGTTCCATGCTTCTTCTACAAGTGGAATTAGTTGAAGCCTGTCCCATCTAATATCTAATATATCACTTATGAAGTGATCAATTAACACTCTCAAGGTGTTAATGTCAGCTTCCATATTGTTAAAACAACAATTACGATATTATTGTAGCTGATACATACTGAAATCCCTACCTCTGCTGTAATGTTGTAGCTAATACATATTTCGGATGTAACTTTTCATTTGATTTCTCATGCACAGGTGATTCTTAACTGCTCCGCCCTGCAAAGTCTGCTTCACCTGCTGAGTAGCCCGAAAGAGTCCATTAAAAAAGAGGCATGTTGGACCATATCCAATATCACTGCTGGGAATCGTGCACAAATACAGGTACATGCATGTTTGAACAGTTCATAACAAACTTCAGTTTGTGTTTTTTTTCTCTTTCACACCATTTCTTTTGATTTTTGTAACTTGTAGATGGTGATGGATGCAGATTTGCTCCCCCCGTTGATAAGTATTCTGCAAGTAGCTGAGTTCCGCACAAGAAAGGAGGCGGCGTGGGCCATCACAAACGCCACATCTGGCGGTTCTGCTGAGCAGATCAGGTGAGACAGATCACTTCTTAAGCCTGGTCTTAACGCAGAGATTAAAGTTCTCCGTCGCCACAACGGATTTCCATCAATTGCAGGGTTCCCGTCTGTCCTTATGTCTTAAATTCACTTTTCATCATTTTAAGGCCGTAAATATGCTTACATTTCTCAAATAGTGTAATAAATGTCCTAATTTCAGTTTCAATAGGTCTTAAATTAAGGAAAGATTTTCTCCATTTTAAAAGTTATTCTAATATGTTTATTTTTTTATATCATGAACGTCTGAATTTATAATGCTATATGTAACATTTATAATACTATATGTAACGGTTTGGAAAGTATTCTACACGTTTAATAAATTTAATTACACAAAATGTCCAAACGTAGTGAACGTGCCTATAGAGAGAAATGCACATTTTATACGGATTACATAAGAGAGTAGTCTGTTTCCATTAGTTTTGAATTGTTTTGGTTAAAAGTAGACATTTCAAGCTTTCTATATATATATATATATATATATATATATATATATATATATATATATATATATATATCCAGTCTCAAATATGTGATTGTGTTTTGTCAACAATAAGCATAAACATTCTGCATTTCTATTTTGTAGTGTGGCTCATTCATTGCAGCATTTAAACTGATTCTCATGTTGTAAGAATCTATCTCCTTGACAAATAATTTATGCCACTGCTACTGTTATCCTTTTTGTTTTAGTTTTTTTAAAACCTTCAAACACCTTAAAATGCACGTGTAGATGAGGAAAATAAAAATGTTCTCAGGGGTGCATGCCCACGAACCCCCATAGCAGAATCACTATAGCCAAGGACCTTGGTATTTATACAATCATGCGTACGGCCCTGCTTATGCTGTTCACTTTTCATATAATCAACATAGATAAAATTAAAAAAATAACATTATATTTTTTATTTATAATGGCTAGGTTAAAAACAGATATTATATTATGTATAGTTTGTAATTATTATCTCACTTTTCGACAAAAGCTCTGTTGGCTTTTATTATTTGAGAAATAAACTTTTGCATAACTTTAACACAAGTTTTTAATTATTTCTATGACTACATCACAAAGAGTCAAGTCTTGTGAAAGCATTCGATTGAAAACATTGAAATTTCATAAAGTGTGTAAATAATAGAGACGCAGTTCAAAATGGCCTTTCTTTAAATGTAAATGTTCTTTGAGTATTTCATTTGTGAAGGTAAAGCATGTACTCACTATACTCCTAATTACAAAAAGAAGAAAAAAACTGCTGCTAAACTGGGTGTGTGACCGGCTGTGGAATGGGGTTTGGCCGAGGACAAATTTTCAGTCAAAAGATTTTTGTTTTTTGCTTCAAACCCTACGTTAACGTGTCATTTGTGATCGATCACTTCCTGCAGCAGCAACCAAGATGGGTATATATTATAATGCTTGGATCTTCTCCTTAGGCATCTTGTTGAACTTGGTTGCATCAAGCCCTTATGTGACCTCCTGACGCTGATGGATTCAAAGATCGTACAGGTGGCCCTAAATGGTTTGGAGAACATCCTACGACTGGGTGAGCTGGAAGCTAAACGAGGAGGAGGAATCAACCCCTACTGCGCGCTCATTGAGGAGGCATATGGTATGTTAGCCTTCACACTTTGGATGTGATTTTTTTTTCCCATCTTTTTTATATTTTTAAACCTGAAGCTTTAACACCAAAGTATATTTCAGCTTTGATGTCAACACGCATACTATGCTGATGAAGAAATTTACGTCATGTGAACTGTATACATAGGCTGCGTCTCATTTCTCTGTCTTACCCCTTCCCCTTCCCCTACCCCTTCGTCTGCGTCTTCCCCTTGCCCCTCGATACCGAGTGAAAGGGGGTAGGGGTGAGAACGTTCCTCTAAGAAATGAGACACCACTCGATAACTGTTTGCGTCATCTTCCCTTGCCGCTAGCTGGCTGCTTTTTCATTCTCTGCCCTGAAGCGGATGAGCCGCCGAGTCTCCTCAGGTGTCCCTGAGGGAAAAGGAAAATATACGTTACCGTTACCTTGCTAGGTGAATCTCGTAGTAAGCTAGCTCTGCTCTACCAATATTAAAGTCCAATATTAAGGAATAGTAATGTCAAGCAAATTCACTTCACACTGATTTCACCTAAAAACATAATATGAATTGTCATATAGATAGCTCAGCTCGACAAATAGCGCATAGCTGCTAGCTATCGGTTTACTACCGATTCAAAACAAAAAAATTACAATTAAAACCACTTGAACATTTTATTAAAAGTATCATAAAACACGAGTGTCATAATTATAATATCAATTAAACTGCTGAAAATACTTACATTTGTGCGACTCCTTCACAGTTCGACGTTCAGCCATAAAAAATAACTTGATGCCGGCACTTTTGAGAAATTCCTATGTTGTTAACTGTTACCCCTCTATTTCAAGTGTGGTCCTCCGCAAACTTCGTTTCAAGGGCTATGTAGCCCTACGCCTTGGCCCTAGCCCTTAATCAAAATGAGAATTGAGACACCACTTCCCCTCACATGAACGCGCAAAACCGAGGGGGAGGGGTAAGGGGAAGGGGTAAGACAGAGAAATGAGACGCAGCCATACTTTGAGCTTTAAAGGATTAATTCACCCAAAAAGAAAAATTCTGTCATTAATTACTCACCCTCATGTCGTTCCAAACCCGTAAGACCTTCGTTCATCTTCGGAACACAAATTAAGATATTTTTGATGAAATCCGAAAGCTTTCTGACCAGGGATGGAAATTAGCACCCGCCACCAGCCAAATGCAGGTGATTTTGTGTTGTGGCGGGTAAACTCGCTTCACCTACCTGCCACCGTGGCGGGTAAATAAAAATTGCATACTGTTTCACCCGGACGGCAGACACTTTTAGGGGCTGTTTACACCTGGCCACTTCATGCATTTTCTCAGATCGGATAGATATCCGATTTATCAAAACGATTCCATTTACACCTGGACACATAAATGTGTTTTTGCGAAACGGATATAAATCCGATCTTCAATTCCCGCGCAATATGCAGATTTAAAGGAGTGCACGTCACCGAAAGCAACAGTTATGAGCTGCATTTTATTGTTCATCGGCTAATTTCAATATCAAAGACAGCAATAAGAGAGAGCGGCAACAGCCCTGGTAAGATCATTTCGTTTCTTTACTTTTAATGAAGATGATTGTGTGTTAAGCGTCTGCGACTTACTTTCACTTTGATTTGCGATAGTTTGCACGTTGACTTGATGAATAGATGCTCAGCTGCTCATCTGCGGTTATGCGTGTTGCAGTAGCGTCGTCATATCTGACTATTACATGACATATAGCCTATAACACGCTCTCACACGTTTATTTTTTATCATTTTTGGGAGGAGTAAAATTTACATATGTGGTTTCAACAACCAGATGCATTTAGACTTGTCCAGTTTCGTCTGGAATGCGGCCCAGACCACCTCCTGATGTGGTTTGAGCGATCGGATTCAAATCCGTCTCGAATGCGTTTCGGTGGGCATTTACACCTGGTCTTTTCACGATCGGATAGCTTTCCGATCACAGAAAACGCATGAAGTGGCCAGGTCTAAACAGCCCCTTAGAGGAGGCACACCTTCAACACCCGCGCGCTTCTTCCGTCGAGGCTCGGCGTTGGAGCGCGAGAGGCGGTTTGCCGTCCAAAGGGAGAGCTAGCCGCGAGCGCATGGTCTATTTTTAGGGCAGGGCTTTACTATTGTGTAGTAAAGAGCTAGCCGCGCGAACATCTACCCGCGCGCTTCTTCCGTCGAGGCTTGAGCGCGAGAGACGGTTTGCCGTCTAGAGAGAGAGAGAGAGAGAGAGAGAGAGAGAGAGAGTGTGTGTCGCGGGCGCGATCAGTGGAAACATACAAACAGGACATCATTCAAACTGCAAATGTTTACTTATATTTCTGTACACTCGCAATAAAACACAATATTGTGCTTTTGTCACACTCTAAACTCTTGTCAAACTGTAACCTACAACTGTCACCCAACCACACAGACGCACGCACGCACAGTTTTTAAAAGCAAAACATTTATCCAACCCCATTTCAAAACAGTCAAAACAGGTTACATCTTTTGGACATTCATATCGCATTGGTTTTCATTTCTTGTCCTCGGAGTCAGAGCACTAATCTGTTTTTTAGTTTTTTAAAGGTACACATTCTACATCGATTAAAAAAGAAAATCAAATGTGTTTTTAACGGTGTATTATTTTATACGGAAATCAATTATTTATAATTCAGATGAGAATAAAGTTAAGGTTAATTAAAATTAAGGAAAACAAATAAATTTATCTGAAATATAGCAAATTAATTTTAAATTCAGGTACAATTACCAAACATATCTCAAGGTCTTTTTGTCTTTTTATTAATTTAATTAATAAACGAATTGTATAAAACTATTGTCAGTGCACTACAAATAAACTGGTTCTATGCCTTTATTAATAAAACGTATACAACTTAAAAATACAAGGCTTAAGACTTTTATAAAAATGCCTTCTGCATTTTTGTTTTGCTTTTCACTCCATTGTACCGAAATCGTACCGAACTGTGATGTCTGAACCGAGGTATGAACCGAACTGTGACTTCTGTGTACCGTTCCACCCCTAATGCAATACAGTTTCATTATTGTTCATTATTATCCATACCTTACTATAAATAATTTGTGCGACTAAATCATGTTTTGCGCCAGTAACTGAAAAAGTAAGTAGCGCCAGTGCCACCAGTGGAAAAGGCTAGTGTAGTTCCCTGTCCAGCATAGAGTGCGGTTCAGCATCGGTTCAGTTTTTTGTTTAATCTGCCCTACTCATTTAATGAAATGTATATCAGTTCATGGTTTGTGTGTGTATAAGAGAGAAAGAGAAAATGTCAGTATTGCATTGAGACTTGAGATTAAATAAACTGCTTATGTATTGTAGATCTTGTAGTATTAATTTTCACATGCAGTTACACATTGTCGGTTAAAAACAAGAAAGTGGCTGGTAAAAACATTGAGTGGCTGGTAGATTTTGAAATCCACCAGCCACAGTGGCCGGTGGACAAAAAAGTTAATTTCCATCCCTGTTTCTGACCCCCAATAGACTGCAACGTCATAACCAATTTCAAGGCCCAGGGAGGTAGTAAAGACATCGTTAAAATAGTCCACATGACTACAGTTTTTTTTTTTTTTTGCATACAAAATTCTCAACAAAGGTTGAACACCTTTTTGAACACACACAAAAAAAACGACTTTATTCAACAATTTCTTCTCTTACATGTCATTCTCCTGCGCTGTTCACGTAGTAAACACAGTGTAGCACTTCCTGGTTCTACGTCAGAACTCCGGCTCATTATTGGCCAGCTCTTCAACTGAGCCGGTGTTCTGATGTATCGTTCTTATGAATAGGCGGTTTTCCATATTTTTTATCTTCAACTGATCAAATGCATGTAATTGGTCTCATTATACTTCATTAAATTCCAAACTTTCAACAATAAATATTTTTTAATGTTAAGCAGTGTAAATCTTAATGTCATTAATGGTGAAAACTTGATTTTAGGAGATCAGATTTTCACAAGCAGTTTCATGTTTGTATTAAATTTTGATGTTCACATTAACATATAAAAGGTTTGAATAAATATTGTTTTGTTTTTTTGCATCGTGAAATTACTTTAAAATTAAATATGACCAGACATATGACTAAAAAGACGACAAACTGATAACATTTTTTTTATTGCTCTCCGTCAGGGTTGGACAAACTGGAGTTCCTACAGGGTCATGAGAACCAGGAGATCTATCAAAAGGCTTTTGACCTGATCGAACGCTACTTCAGCACAGATGATGAAGATCCGGCTCTGGCACCTGCTGTTGACCTCCAGCAGCAGCAGTTCCTTTTCCAGCAGTGCGAGGCTCCCATGGAGGGTTTCCAACTTTAACACTTCCACTCATTCCCTTATTTCCCAAGCAATCCACCCTGTAGGGTGAGAGACGCCCCACTGACCCAACAGAGCGAAGGATTTAACAAATGAACATTTCAATTAGAGTGTGATATACAAGAGCGTGTGTTGCCGGTCAACCCATTTCCCCCCTCTTGTCCTTCTTCCCTGATGTCATTGGCCTGATCCGGAACGATGGCGACATGCAGAAAACATGACCAGTAGACATTTACATATGACTAAAATAAATAACCCACTTCCTTCATTAAAAATTTCATTCAGCCCTTAAAAGCACGCGTATCCCATCAGTCCCGATTCAGGACAACTGCATCCAGTGATGAGTTGATAGAAGCTGGAAAAGCATAGCTTGTGTGACGTGACTGCAATATTGACTTTTCATCTGTTGTAAAACACTGGACTGACCATGTGACTGTGTTTGCATGTCTCCAAAATCCCCCCCGGCCAATGTACGCCGAAGGACGTCTGCTGAAGGCAAGGCACTTTTACCTATCCATTTGACCCAGACAACTCAACGACGGACTAAGGGGTCCGGGCTTTCTGACTGAAAATGCCAGTTTCGCTTTTTGACACACATTGAACATTCCGACAATGACTGAACTGTACAGGCTCCGCCTCTCCTTTTAGGGTAACACATTTGCACCTTTGGAATTCTGGGAGTTGGAGTCTTCCTGCTCACTGAGACTGCTGGACAGACATAAAGACAGGTCCTGTATCCTGTGCATTGAAACCATTTGATACTTCAAGGACAATTTCACATGAGCATCATCTTCATCAGCACTTTACGTTTAGAACAGACCCTTTGTTTAGATTCGAACATCTGTAGTCAGTTTTAGTCCCTCGAAACGCTTCTCAGGATATCAAGGTGAAGAGGAATGGTCCCGTATCTGCATTACTGGATTCATTTACAGTAAACACTAAGTATTTAAGAGTGCTGAGAAAACTATCCCTTCAAAGCTTCCACCATATTTTAACAAGCTGTTGAAAATTGAGATGAAAGGCTTTAGCTTTCCGATGTTTGTGAGACAAACTTTAATATTAATGTCTAATCATGGTGAATGCACACACACATTCAGACAACAACATATGTGACTAGAACTATACAAGACAAAATACAGAGCAAAAAGTTGTTCAGTACTGTTTGGTTTTCTGTTTTAGCTTATTGTATTTTTGTGAGGGTTAGGTGCCATAATCCTCATTTTAAAAAATGGAGGTGGAAAATGACAAACAAATGGACTTTAAAGAAGACTAAACTTATCAACACATTTAAACTTAAAATTCAATGGGTATTAGCTCAAGATATGATTGTTTACTTTGTTTTTCTTATTTCATTGTCAGATTCTTCCCAAGAGACGACAAGCTCTTTGTTCAATACTGCTGTTGTATTGAGATTGTGTAACTGTTCTCTGTTACGCCATTTGCATAAATGCTGTTTCATGAAGCTCAGTGGTCAAGTGATTTAATTTCGAAATCTGTTGGTACTTTAGGAGACTCATTCATCATTGCTTCATTTACAAAAGGGCCAGTCATTACATCAGGGATGTGATTTTTCCCATATTTATAGGAATGTCTGTGTTTAATGACCCACGTGATTTGCGTGAATCTGAGAAAAAAATGGTTGGGTTGGGGCCTGATTACTGTATGTCTGATGATTGGAATCGCAAAATGGCCTTAAACAATTCAACTGCAAAATGTTACGCTTTCTAATAGTTATTTAATGCACAAAAACAAGCCTTACAGGAGCTCGCGGCGCCATCGGCAGGACACACCCCATGTTAGCCAGGGTTCAAAACGCCAAATGCGTGTAAAAATGGCTTAGTCGCCAATTTCCTAGTAACTTTATCAATTTTAACAGTGCATGGTTGTTAGAATGCAACGTTTGTGATGTAATTATAAAAATATATAGTGCTGCATGTTACAGAGTAAAGCACAGCACTGTGTTCACTTTAAGTTACAGTAAATGCTACTCTGCAAGTGCTGTGTGTTTGAGTCGCTTATAATTTGCATTTGAAAGCTGAACATACCAACCATCTTCCCAAATTCATAATGAGAATCGTTTATAAATCTGACTGTCAACAGAGAAGCGTTTGTCTTCCATTGGTTTTCTGCCAAAATGAAAGCTAAATGGCTTAACTTTTTAAATGAAGACAACCATACATGTATTGTAATTTAATTGTTCTAGCTTTCCGTTTAGCTGATGTTTTTCTCAACTACTCTCAACCTATTTTTTGGCCATCTACTCATTGTTTTTCTATATAATTTAGGGATATTGTTAGGAAACAGATTAATAAGCTGCTATTTTACTTCTGATTGGTTATTTTAACCAAGTGCAGATAAGCTTTAGGAGACCATTCATGTAGAGATGCACCAATATTAAAATGGTGATTGTGATCATGTTAACATTTGTGTTTAGCAGATGCTTTTATCCGAAGCAACTTCCATTGCATTCATGGTAAAAGCTTAATCAGTTCTTGGTTTCCCTAGGAATCAAACCCATGACCTTGGTGTTGCTAGTGCCATGCTCTACAGTTTTAGCTATAGGATAACTTGATTTAAAAATAAAGCACCAAATAAGTTTATTAAATGCCACAATTTAATTTAGGCATTACAACATTATAATGTACAGTATGAAAGAAAATATATTTTGATTTTTGCTAAGATTATATTTAAGGGGGGGGGGGGGGGGGGGGAGTGTTAAGTGTTGATTCATGCTAAACATGGACAAAGTTTAAAAAATGAAGTTGTAAGTTTGATGGAGTATTTCTGTTCCAAAAATACTCCTTCCGGTTTGTCACAAGTTTCGGAAAGTTTTTTTAGAATACGGGCCATTGTGTCGTCAGAGTGGGCGGAATTTCCTTATACGGGTCTTAAGAGCACTTCTCCCGGAAGGGCGCGCGCGCATCTGTAGCCCAGAGCCATAAGCCCCTTTCACACAGCACTTTGAACCCGGCAAATTGCCAGAGTGCCTTCTGTGTGAACGCAAACACGACCCGGGATTGATGCTGGGATCGATCCCAGGTTGGGGACCTAGTAACATTGCCGTGTTCAGACCCGGAACGCGCGCTGTGTGAACAAAAGCCAGATAATGCCGTAAGGGGTGTGTCATAGTGATGACGCAAGTGCCATCGCGCGACTTGTTGCTCTTAGAAGAAAGTTTGTGTTCGTCATCAACAAAGAAAGAACGAAAAAATGTCTGCAAACTGGAATGAAGCAGATACAGGAGCTCCTCACAATCCGCGCTGAAGCTGCGATCGTTCGCCAGATCTGGTGGAAAGGTGCGCGCGTGCACATGTTTTCGACGCGTGCGTTACACGTTTCATCACGTCACGCGGCTTTCCGGGACATTAACGGGTTGTGTGTGAACACACTCACAGATCCCGGCAAATCACTGGCAGTGTGAATGAACCGAAATCAAACAATCCCGGGACGAATGCCGGGTCACATTATCCGTGTATTTTCCAGAATCTCTGTGTGAAAGGGGCTTATAGAAAGATATCTATATACGACTCTGCTGTAGCCTAGTGCGTGCTAGAGTACGTCTATGCCCGTCAGAGCGCTGGGCTCGGCTGCGCTGCAATCAAAAAAATGGCACCAAAAAAGTGTGTTTTTGGTTGCCAGGGCAAGACAACACTGCACAAATTTCCAAAGAACCCAGCGTTAAGGGACCTGTGGATGGATTTTGTTTTTCCAGAGCAGCAAAGGAGTTGCTGCGGAGTTCGTGTTCTTGTCTGTTTCCCTTCATTTCGAAGGTAATAGTTTTATAAACAAAGCCCAGTTCGACGCCGGATTTGCAGATCGCCTAATACTTAAAGATGGAGCAGTCCCAACGATAAAGGTTCACGGTCGTGCGTATTGTAAAAATAAATTATGTCCTCATAAACCACGAGTCTGTTTGTTTACAACAGACGCAAAAGCTTCGCGCGCTCCCGCCCACACGGCACGCCTCCACCCGCTCGGGTTTTCCGGAAAGACTCGGTACAGCCTATCTTTCTTTTATAAATATAATAAAACTAAAGACTTTTTGGAGATATGAAGGATGCAATACTACTCTATAGGTACTCAAGATTAACATGAGATTGAGTGAAACTGAGTGTCCCCCCCCCCCATTAAATTATTTACCATTATTTATTAGCTACAAAAACAAAAGACATTCACAATGAAACTAAAGATAAATGTAAAGCAAATAAACATAAGTGAGTAGACCAGTATTTAATTTTTTCCAAATATATACAAAAATCACACAGGACATCTCACATCTTTATTTTATACACTACACTAGAAGCCGTGGAGTAACATCTGTAACAGCTCCACTAGAGTTTCAATGGGGTGTGGCATGTGATATTTGGAAAAACCGGATGGTGAATGATGGGCTTTGGGAGCTCAAATGAACGCATATCACTGGGCTTTCTCCGCAGGCTCAGCGGCCTCCTTCTGCTTCTGTGCTTCCTCTCTCCAGCGAGCCTTCTTCTCCATGTTACGAGCGGTCAGATTGTCATGCCGACCTACCGCCTGTCATAGAAGACATTTATTAAAGGATTTGACAGCCATATATTACACAATCTAAGACGGCATTTCATTTATACACTGTTTTATTACCTGTTTGCCAGAGATAACCATACCGAGGCACGCCAGTATGGTCAGTGCCATCATGACATAGCAGGCCTTCACACGCACTCTGTTCCTGGCAGCATCAATCATCTCAAAACTGAAAACAGCACAGTATTTTCAGTAAGTATAGGCATTAGCATAAAATAGTACACCCACAAAGATGTTTACTACTGTATAATGCTGCGATTTTACACAAAAAAACCATTGTAAGATTAGATCAGGGCATATTTACAGATTTTCTCATTTGATTCAAATGCTAATACCCCCCAAATTATTTATTTATTTTTGAATGAATCATTAAAAAAAGAGGTCATTCATTTTGCTGACATTTGATCAAGAGTCATTTCTTTTTGAATCGGGCTTCACTGATTTCGTTGTATGTTTTGATAGTTTTTTCCTACTATGGAAGTCAATGGGGTACATCAACTTTCTGATCACCGACATTCTTCAAAATATCTTATTCTGTGTTCAACAGAAGAAAGAAATTCATTCAGGTCTGAAACAACTTGAGGGTGAGTAAATAATGACAGAATTTTCATTTTTAAGTGAACTATTCCTTTAACAAGAACCACACAGAGGAACGATATTGTTGGAATCAGTCAAAACTTTTTTTTCCCCAGCTGATGAACGATAAAACCTTGACAGCCAATCATTTAAAGCGGCAGATGACATCACTGCAGCACACACTTATAATAAACAGAGCGCTATCGTCCATTAGAGTGTGTGGACGATAATATAGTTACGGTATTAGTTATCTCTTTATAGTTATCTTTCTTGGTATGAGCAAGCCTTTACATATACATTCTCTCACAAAGCAACTGAAAATAATCATACACTAAAAAAGATTGATCTTGGGATTTTAAGAATCAGGATAAAAAGAAATATCACGATTAATCGTCAAATCATTATATTCACCAATCCCTAGTGAAAAGCAACTGTATGTACGGAAGGTCACAAAGGACGTGCCTGTTCTGTTTTACATCTAACCATCACAAACAGAGTCCACTCTGATCTCCCTCCAGATACCATGCATTACACTAATGACCTGTCATTACACTGGGACTAAATCTCGTTTAAACCTTACAGCAGACAGCTCTTGTGTTCCACCAATAAACTGGCACATGACCTCATTAACCAACTATGTTCAGTTAAGTAACATGCCTGAAACTGGGGGTTTCTTCAAATAAAGTAAAGAGGAATAGCCCACTTACGACAAAAACTCTGGAATCTGCTCTGCGGTTTTGAATCGGCCGGACCACAACAGCATCTTCTTATCCCATTCTGATGGGCGGTAGCCTGGCACTTTAAACCCGAGCCGTTGAGCTAAAGGCAACACAGAGAGATGAGAAACAAGGTGTTAGGGAGGAGAAGTTGGTCTGTTGGGAAAAAGATAAAATTCCCTCTAGTATAATCTGATCCTTGTAGAACAGAAACTTATCTTGCTCTACAAGGTAATTACGCTGTTGCGTGCTACATGCATTTTCTTTTTTTTTTGCTTTGCAGGGACAAAATGTGCACGTCAAAGGGCGGTCTCAGTTTAAGTGCTGTGTCATATGCCACACCTTGTAATGCAGGCAAGTAGAAGTGAATGGTTATTTAGAGTACTGACCCGGTTCTGTGGTCGGTTGGGGTGTAGATGCCCCTTCTTGAGGCTTGCTGCACAGTCTTCGGTTCCCTGCGTTCATTACGCCTCTCCGCCACTGCCCTATGGGGGAAAGGGACAATTAAAGGGATAGTTCAGCCTAAAATGTTATTCTATCAACATTCCTTTCCTCAGTGGAACACATAAAGACAATTTCAGCTGAACTGTCCCTTTAAGGCTGCCATGGTGATCAATTTTGGCTGTATGATGATGTTTATACAAAACTAATATGTTATTTCCTGTTACATTTGCACTGATTATGAGTCCAAAACATTTTTTTTTTGTTCCCCAAATGAGGACATGAAATTGCATTTAAGAATTTGATTTCTCATTTGAGAAGCTGTTTTAATCGTTTTATTTATTATTGGATAATTTAAACATTTGATTTATCGTTTCAAATTTGTTAGAAATAAACGTACATAAAAACATTAACTTTGTAAATGTTCAAACTATACTCAAAAAAATAAGAGTATAGTTTAGTTCTATATTTACACTATATTCACTCACCATAGCAATTATAGTTTCTGCCAAAATATTTCAGTTACAGTAAAACTGTTATTTATTGGGATCTTCTTCAAACAAGCTTTCACAATCTTTTCGTGTCATTATCATATATACTACTGTAACTGTATTATTTTGGCAGAAACTATAATTGGTGAGTATGAATATAGTTTGAATATAGTAAATATAGAAACAAACTATACTCTACTTTTTGAGTATGGTTTGAACATATTAATATATTATATATAACAATTATTATATTAATATGTATTATTAGTATGTTATATTGATATATTATATATATTATCAATATATAATACATAACCATTACAAATATATTAATAATACATACTAATATATGAAATAAGTTAGTGAACTTATTGTTATATTTTGTATATTTAATTTGTAAGTTGTACATTTTTGTAAGAGATTATATATAGTGCTCCAATTTTTCTTGTGTTCTTTTTGATATACTAAGCGATACAAAGTTACCACAACTGTTACTAATAGTAATAATTATTTACTATAGTAAAGATATCAGATAACGTTAGAGTTGTAAAATCGTAAATTGTGGCTCTTTTCACGTATTAGATTGATAAAAAAAAATAAAAGTGATCAAATCCATGCAATAACCTTAAATAACCTTTTGAATCCAATCATGCCCGTATCGAAAAGTTAAAACTACGTCATAATCGTTTATAATCACATGTTCAGTGCTGGCTAGTGTTGTGCTAATAAGTGTGTCAAGAGAATGCCCACTGTCACGGTGCCCAATGCCAAAGCTTATCACATGCTGCGTCCAAAACAAACTTATGGAAAATACTGACCTATTAAAGTGCCAAAGGCAGCGCGAGGCCCGCGGATCATGTTGAAGATCATAACTTCTGAAGAAAAATATAATGATAGAAAAAAGACACAATTTAAGCCATGAAAGCCTGTCTAAATGACAACGCCAGGTTTAGTTTCACTACCTGAATGAATGTCAGTTCGAGTTCGTATTTTTCAAGAGCGCACTGCGCAGAGCTGTTAAAACACTGAAGGACCCTGAAGTCTAAACAGCTCATAGGAGCGCCTGTTAAGGACATACGCATGTGTTCGTTACACGCATGTGGTTGTAAAAGCATAGTCAAATAATATAATATGCACAATATTTGAACTTCTTCATAATATTTCGCATAAAGCACCTGTGGATTTTACACGCTCACGTTTAATCCTGATTATAGTGAGAAATAATTACATCACATAATCTCTGTTAAAATGGCTCACACTAGTACGTAAAATACTCAGTGATTATCTGTAACATTATTTAGTTAGTGTCAAAGACGTCAGTTTTTGTAGTAAGTATATTGTAGGCAGTATTTGGACACCCTCGGCGCGCAGGACCTCTTCAGAGTCCAGTATGGCGGCGCCCGGTGGAGTTGTGAACTGTGAGGACTTTTCAATGTTTCAGGTAAAACGAGCGAACTTGCCAATGGTTAGGATAAAAATTATGCAGGATTCTTAAGCGCACGTTGATTTTTATGAGCACAGTGTCATTATGTTTACAGGAAAGATGTACAAATGTCTGACCCTCTGGGTCTGATGCACGCAGTCGTGTGGTTCAATGAGCAACAGAGCAAACATGACACTGTTTTTCTTTATAAATATAAATGTATGCATTAAATGACCTATAATTTATACACAAAACAATTAAAAGTTTTAATTAAAGCTATTAAGTACATATTTATGTGTAATATTTGGGTAGTTGACATGAACTCGTGAACTTTTTTCAGCATCGGGATTTTATAGTGAAGTGACATTTTAGGTGTTGTAACACTTTTCTCTTTTGTAATAATTTTCAATACCCTCTTATTTATTTAATTTCAATTGTACGATTTATTTCAATTCAGTTAATTATGTCAGTGGTATGTATCCCTCCGTTAATATGAGCTTAAAGCTGCATATATAATAAATATACAAGAACTTAACGTAGTTTAAGTTCTTAACATGTCACACTACATGACTCTGCTTGAAATGGTGTCAACTACCCATGTGCAGTTATATTGTATACATGATAAAGGTCATATGTGATGAATACGGAGGGGTTTCACTTTAAGATAAATTAGTAAGCAAGCAGTAATATTAATATTCCTTAAATGGAGAAAATTATTCTTAATTTGAAGGTTTTTAATTGAGGCATCTGAACAACAATGCGTACCGTAAATGACAGAAATTTTCTTCTGTTTTTCTATCTCTCCGTATGTCCTCTAGGAAGTATTAAAAGGGATGCGCACCATAGATGACAGAATTGTCCATGCCCTTAATACCACTGTGCCCACTGTGTCCTTTTCCGGCAAAGTGGATGCCACACAGACCTGCAAAGAACTTTATGAATCTGTATGTATCACCTTACAAAGTGCTTTTAAATAATCTAAAATGATTATTATAGATACCCTAATTCTGTCATTGATGTATGTATGACTTATTTTAGTGAACTATCACAAGCTTTTGTGTACTGTACTTCCTGTCTTTCAGCTCATGGAAGCCCATCTGTCCAGAGATAAGGCAATAAAATCATGTATTACAGAGACCTCTGCTGTCGTCGGACAGTTACGTGAAAAGAGGGCAAAAGATAGTGACAACTTGTCAATTATCAAGCAACTCAGGAAAGAACAAACTAAGGTAATACCACTGTCTGCCACCAGGGGACACATGCATTCTATTGTTATGTAGTTTTATCTGTTGACTCATAACCAAAGCAATGTAAGACTAGAGGTTGCCCAACTTGCATATATAACAGACAATAAGCGGAAGCACGTGAATCTGAAGACTTGGAGACGTGCTTCTCAAATCCATGGTTGCTTAAAGTTTTGTTTACATTATTAAATTGCACTATGGGTTAATGTTCCCTCTTATATAATTTGAAAGGGTTATTATCGTTAAGTAAAACTATTAAAAACATTTCTGTTAAATAAAATAAAAAACAAACTAATCAAATTAGAAAAAGGGAAATGAATAAAACTAAAATCAACTGAAATAAAAACAAATTGAACCTAATAGCAGTAGTATTTAAAAAAAAAAAACAAATAAAATGAAAACCGCCCATGACAAAATTTCTAAAAATTAAATGAATATAACTAAAACTATCAAAATAAATGCTAATTCAAAATATGAATAATTCTATAATAAGACTAAAATAGCACTGTGTGGAAGTCTGTTCACAAATGGCTGAAATCGAAATCTTCTAAAATCTTCTCAATTTGCCTACAGTTAAAAATCATGCAGTCTGAGCTGAATGTTGAAGAGGTGGTCAATGACCGGAGTCTGAAGGTGAGGTTTTTGAGTGTCTTCTATTGATTCTATTGAACATGAGCTGTTTTCATTCAGAAACATGTCCCTGATGGCATTTCCCCACTAGGTTTTCAACGAAAGATGTCGAATTCACTACACCCCTCCCAAGATCAAGTGAATGATAGTTCTGTTGTCAACATGAACCACACAGTGTTCTGAGGACAACACCTGGAGCTGAGCCGGGACGTTGACCCCAAACATCTCACAAACACCCCTCCGCCAGTGTGCTCTGTCTGTGGCTTTGTGTTTCTACAGTGAAGGAACACTACCGTTGCCCTAGTCCTGTAAACCTTTTTGTATAAATACTGTACAAAAGATTTTATTAAAAATGAAATGTTTTCCAATTATTGAAATGTTATTTGCTTTGCAACACAGTGATGAATGTTCAGTTGAAGAGGAGGATACATTTATTGATCTGTTCTCAAACCTTGACATGCATACTTGTGTCAAAGTTCAAGCAGGGGTTTTCAGTTTTTTAGATGCCATGGGCCCCCACATGATGACCCTCATTCTAAAAATTTAAAAGACCAGTTATTGTATAAAGGCCCTATTTATACTGTGAAAAAATATCATAAATTTGACAAACTATTCTTTGGAAAAGATTTAGCTTCTATTCAGTTACACTACTACGTTTAGTCTATGTATTTATTTAGATTAAAATAATTGTATATATTTTTTAATTGATTAAAAAATAATCTGATTTTAATAACTATTTAAATCTAAATATTTAGTTTCAATTCAGATACATCAAATACATTTCAAATCTATTTAGACTAAAATAATTTTTGTTTTTTAAATTAAATTATATTTTTTTAATATCTAGTAGTCTATTCCATTTAAACTTTTTATATGTAAAACCATTTAAAAATTTAGTTTCTATTGAGTTACATTATTACATTTAATCTATTTTTTACTTATAATTTTATTTAAATCAATTTGAATTTTTAGCATTATTTAAAATATTTTAAATCAAAATATTTAGTTTCTATTCAGTTACATTACTTTTAATTTATTTTTTTAGACTGACATGTTTATTTTAATCAAATAAAAAAAAACTTTTTAATTAAATCCAAAATCTTTTAAAAAATTAAATCTAAATATGTTTCATTTTTCCATGGACTCCCTAGCACTCATAACTTGAATAACAAATCCATATATGCCAAAAGTCCACTATGCGAAGAAAGAAAAAGAAAAATCCACAACTTTCCATCTATGCATTTTATGTAAATACAATACACTAAAGGCAGTCGAGTATAAAACTACTATTTACTGCATCAGTATCACTAAGTACAAAGCCCAAATTGTGAAGACCAAACTATTGGCATGGATAACTAGATGTGAGTAAATTGATGTTTTGAATGTAAGGGAGGTAAAACGAACTGTTATTGTACAACTATCCCAAAAATATAATGGAGACGTGTATTTAAAGGATTGCTTAATTCACAATGAGTTACACTGCAGGTAGTGTTTACCCACTAGTCAATAAATACGTCAATTATTGATAAGATCATCACATGTAGTATGGGTTAACATGTTTCATCTTCAGATGTTAATATAACATTTACTGTGTAAAAATGGTAACTGTGGGATTCTTGTGGGAGTATTTTGGGCAATATTCATGATGATTTGATCTTTCTGGAGGTTCACTTCAGAAGTATTCAATGGCATCATGATGAGCCTTGGATGTCTGAATGCTGTGCAGCTCCAGTTTTTCTCCGGCATGGGGCAGGGTTTTATAGACACGCAGATGAATATAGTCATCCTCACCTACATGCACCTAAAAACAACAGTACATTCAAAAACCATTATACTTCAGGACTGTAAGTGTTATCTGAGGCTTGCTTTTACATAAACAATTAGTACATTAACAGGGTTCCCCTATACGTTCATTCATAAAATCACAGGGGTTTCCCTTACCTTAATAAAGTAATTTTTCCCCGCAACAACTTGCGTTTTAAAAGATTTGGCAGTGAAAGCGTCAAACTTGCGGCCAGCTTTATCCTCAGCATGAGACTTTACCTGAGGAAAAACGGGAGTTGTCAGTGAATGTTGCTGTATGACACATCACTTCACTATTTCGGTTTCTCTTCAATGTAAAGTTACTAACCTCATCGCATATTTTCTGCACCTCTTCGTTAGCATCTTTCGCCTCGGATGTTCCGCCACAAAGTAAAGGCATTTTAAATACAGAAGGTTAATAAAAAATACTCGGGAACGTCTGCTCACAACAAGACAATTCGCTCTGTGCACGAGAAAAATGCTAACTTCCGGCTTGAGGGCGGACGTTGGGTACTTCGTTTCCGGTTGCCGTCTTGTTTACATCAGTGGACCGGCGTTAACTTAGTTTAATCGTTCGCAATGGACCTAAAACATAAAAAAAACTTACTGTGGCTGAGCTGGTTTAATGGTTAAAGCGTAAAGCCTTGTTTAACTCGACGGGTCCGCATGAGCCCAAAGGTGCGCGCCGCAAAAATGACGTGATTGTAACAGCAACATGGATTAGAACACCATTTACTACACACAATAGGCTTTTTTCTCTGATTTTGAAAACTCTTCGTGATCGACTTAAAATGCTTCCAAGATCGACTTGTCGACCGCGATCGACGGGTTGGTGATTCCTGTAACGTTACTGTTTTCCGGTCAATGACAAGAGTACTAATCAGCTGTCTCACGAACGTAACCAGCACATGTATCCACACATAGCAAAGCCATAACACAGCGAGGGAGAAGAACTAAGTTACATGAAACAATCCAACTACATATTTTAAACCACTGACAAGGGAAAAGTCACTACTCACGGTGTCTATAGCCGCTTTCCGTCCGGAGGGACTTTTGCAGTGCCTAGAACCTTCCTATAACCATTTTTTTCGCGTGTTCCGACCGGACTAAGTTCCTATAACTCTTTCAGTACCTAGTCTAGAGCGAGGACTTTTTTTAGTTCCCTTTCCCAACGTCGGATACCTTTACTCCCTGTATTACATGTGTACTCCCTGTATGACATACTGAGAGATGTAATATTTAAACCCCTTTCTCTCTCTTGCTCTGGGGAGTTGGAGAAAAATCACTAACCAGTCGATGAACATCATCGACTCTAATATTATATTAAAATATCGACTGAAATCTTCGGTTAATGTCCAAGACATCTGGAGAAATATACATAATCTACGTTGTCCATCAGGCTACCGGAAACTAGACACCCCATATCGGTTTCGCAGCCGGAAGTAGCATATGCTAACGTGCACATAGTCTATACTGACTGGAATGTTTACTTCCTGGATATCACGAGACATTGGAAGAGACCATTTTTTGTGGAATGGACCAAATAGGGTTGTAGTGTATTAACAGAGAAATATGTGATATATACTCTGCTGTTGTGCTTAAATATATATCTAAACATTGTAATTATTTAACTTTACATATAAATATTGATCTTCTTTATGTTAATGTATCTCTGTTCATGGTTCATCACCCTCTTAAATGGTTTGAACCTCGTATTACCGCACATGTTACTGGTTAGGGCGTGGATGGTTACACTGACATTTTTACAAAATTAAATATTATTTTTATTTAAATAATTATTTTAATTGAAATTTAGTGCATAAACTGTACAAACCCTGGTGAGTCCAGGTGACTACTGAAGCTTCTGCCACTGCTGAACACAACTGAATTCAGGTAAATTGAGACACAATTGCCATTGAAATGACTAGGGACAAAATGTCCTAGTTGGGTGAAGAACAAGTTAAAAAACTGAAACTTGATATGCAACGAGGTTGCCTTTTAAGATCTATCAAATTGTTAAGTTAATTTGAATGAGGCCAAACACACAAACCAGTTTTGCAAGGTTCTCTAAAGTAATCTGCAATTTTTCAAGCTCAAATCAAACCATGTCTTGTTAGAATTTATAGAAATGGCAACAGCTTTCCTTCAACTCATATTTTAACGTTTAATTTCATAATAGAGATCCTTCAAAATTTGTCTGGAGAGTATGTTCTGCCCGTTTTTGTCTATCCATCATTTATTCAACATCATGTGTCCATCCATGTGTTCATTCATCCCCTCCCAGTTCCCTTTACTGTTAAAGACATAACACAAATGGTTAATGACTAAGCCATACAATATGTTATCTAAAGAACATGTACTACATGTACTCTTTGATAAAAGTTTAGTTTTTACTTCAGAAACTAAAGAAAAAACCTTAAAGAAATACAAACTCCTTCTTCCATCTGTTACTAATATTTTAATTTCTTCAGAGTATGCATAGTAAAGGTCACTAAGTTGTGTAAGGCTTTTTCGTAACCATCAGGAATTTATGTAATGAAAAAAATGTTGCCTTGACAGTCATTGTGCGCATGTATTTTTTGTGTCATACTCTGCACGTGTACTCATACAGTTACACAACCTGCACACTTATAAAACCAGTCCCACAGGAGTGGTACTGTATTTGTGTTCGTCAGTCCTCAGGGTGTTATGTTAACTTCCTTCTCTCTTTTACTCTTGGTTTCAGACTCAGGAGTGTTCAGGAGTGTTTTCAGCTGTAGGTTAGATACGATTCTAGTGCATTTAAGTTTATAGTCAATAGGCTAGTAATACGTTTAGCAGTGCTTCTGAGTTGAGTGAGCTTCTGTTTAATATTTTATGATAGCATTACATTCTCTTTATATTTCAGCTTCTCACAATGGGAGATCACAGCATTGCCCGTTTAGCACTCATAGTCCTTTCTGTTGTCTTGTACATCATTTGCATCGTATTCAACGCACTTGCTGGACCAGGAAAAGGTACGTACAGCAGATAAACTGAATACTGTTTCTAAATAAATGATAAAAGTACATTTTGGTCGAATATATTGCTACAATGTTGTTTTACTCATCCGCAGGTCCTTTTCTGAACACCACTAGTTCTATATCAAATAAGTACAATACAGAAATCACTCCCTCGGGATGGACCTTCTCAATCTGGGGTGTCATCTACACCTGGCTGTCCCTCATGCTTGCTTACATCCTCTCCACTACCTGCAGGAGGTATGAACTCTGAGCTAGAATCAAATGATCTCCAAAAATAAAGTGGTATGTAATAAAATGCTGACGTTCATGAGACATTTATTTATATTGTCATCACAGGACTGTTTATGGTCCAATGTACTGCAGTCCTGCTGTGTTGCCGTATGGTTTTTTCATCACCTGGATTGCAAACATGCTGCTGAATATAGGCTGGCTCCTTCTGTGGGATAGAGAGTAAGGAAAATTATGATATGTTGAAATATACTGTATATATACATAGTGATGTCCGAAGGGGATATTTGTTTTTTATGACCCCTACAAGTTTGATTAAACGATCAAAATATGAGGACATTTTTTTAAAATATAAAGTTAAAAGAAAACACTAAACTAAGGTATTTATCTGAAAAAATATTTGGCAAAAAAAAAAAGGGTTTATTTTACTATGCAAAAAAAAATCATAGAATCTTTTTGTTTACATAATATATCTGTGTGTGTGTTTATTAAATGTGTGTGTGTGTGTGTGTGTGTGTGTTTTGTGTGTGTGTGTGTGTGTGTGTGTGTGTGTGTGTGTGTGTGTGTGTGTGTGTGTGTGATTGCGTGTCTGTGTGACTGTGTATTTATACATATAAATATAATAATAATAACACGCATGTATATTATGTAAACAAAAACGTTCATGTTAGATGTGATTCATCGATTTGTATTATTTTTTTATATGTATTCACGATATATACTGCATAATATAATTCGTAATTGCACTTATTTTTACATTTTGTAAATACAATTTCTTTGCATGCATATTTAAAGAAAAAAATATGTAGAAATGTTATATATATATATATATATACAATTTATACATACATTTTTCTACAGTAAGAACATTGTTTGTAATAACTCAATTTGTTTGCATTTATTTTAAGGGAGATGATTGCTGGATTTGTTTTCCTTGCTTTGATTGCCTTCACAAACTACTTGCTGATCATCTTCACCTGTCATGCCCTCAAACAATATGGATCCTGGTTAAATAAATATCACAAAGTAGACCTTTGGTGCATTCGGATATTGGTGAGATATCATTGAAATATTACTCAACAGCTTCTCAAACTTACATTTCAAAAACATTATGCATTTTTTAATGTTGCATCTTCAACTTTGCAGGTTCAGAATGGCATTGCAACATACACAACATGGACAACTATTGCCACCTTGATCAATTTCACTGTTGTGCTGAGATATAACGCTGGAATGACCCAATCAGATGCAGCAACAGTCTCTCTCTCAATTCTTTTGGGTGAAGCTATTGCTTGGTAAGACCATAAAACTCGAATAACTTATTTTAAATAAATGAAAGATGTTAATCTTGAGATTAATGCATACTGATTTTTACAGGTTTATTGTTGAGAACTTTGTGTTTGAAAAGCACCTGCGATACATTCTGACAGTCTTCCCTGTTGTCATTGTGGCTTTGAGCGGAAACATGACAAAGAACTTTAACTCTGCGGATCCAAGTCGCAATGGCATTTACATAGGTGAGCCAGAACAAGCGCTGCATTGACATCATAATAGTTTTGCTGTTATGTTCTTAATCTGTAGTGTGTTTCATGACAACCATATTGTGTGTTGTATTCCACAGCTGTTCTACTGGGGTTGGCTTGTACTCTATTTGCCATTAAAGTGTTGCTGGTTATATGGAGGCATATTAAATATCCTCTCTACAGAGGCATGGATACAGACGAGGCCATGTCACCGATGGAAATCGCTGAAAAGCAAAAAAAGATCTTCATTTAATCTGAACTGTTCATATAATTGAGTTGTATATTTGTGTAATCATCCTATATGCTTTTTTTATGGATATTTATTTTTTTAATTGTTCAAATGTGTACATTGTTTATATGTACTTTTTGATAAATAATAAAAAATAAAATACAAAGTGCGTGTAACTGAGTTACACAAAATGAATTTTTCTTATCAGGGCAGGGGGTGTAGTGACCATGATCTGTGAACTGTTATGTACTTTTTTCTGCAGCAATAAAATCATAAAACTCACTAGAGAATCATAGTAAAGATTTAGAGGAGAACCCAAGAGACTGGTCGGATGATTAAATATAGAGTTACTATTATCACAATTGAGTATTCCTCTGTGTAAACACAGTTTGTGTATTGTCTAATACATGTGACATCTGTTTAAAAAATATTGATATTGTTGATGAATAAAAATTATTATATTATAAAAATTCGGAAAATCTTATTTAATATATAAAAATCTTATAATATATAATATATTAATATATATTTTAATATATAATAAAGCTTCCCCCTCTACTGCTGTAGCGTAGCTGTGACACACTCCATGGCACTAGGTGGCAGCATTTCATTGCGTGTCTTCCTCCCGCACAGGAAGAAAATTGAGCGGGAGAATTTGTGTTGTTGTTGTGGGCCAAACACAGTGACGGACTCTGAAAGATATTAATGCTTTTTGTGGGGTATTAACATTTGAATAATTCCTTTCTCTGTTGTTTTGAACGTAAAACGATCGTAAATGTAACACGAATACATCAGCATCGAGACTTTCGAATTGTGTAAACAAAGAAGAGTGTAATGTAATCGTCGAATGGCGGTCAGCTAACGTTACCAGTAATGGGCATGTTGATAGTGAGACGAAGAACTGGACTATCTGCGGGTTTATGAGCTTCACTGGCGGACACACAGTCTCTGTAACCGGGGGTGGACCTCAGCACGATGTCGCAGGTCAGTAACGTTAGTTACGAGTGTACTTAATGAACAAAATCATCATTGTTTGTAGCAACCGTCTGTGGCACAGAGTCTGTCACTCAGTGACTGCGGTTAATAACACAGTGAGCTCCCTACCTAGACAGCATAGCGCTACTTGGGCATCATACCAGGTGCTCAAAATTCTCTAAGCAGTGCACTAGGTTTTGAGACAAAGCCAATGTCTAGTAAGAAACGAAAATAGATGTGAAGTGACAGTTCAGAATTATATAAAATATCTGTTATAAATGAATAGCAAATTCACAAGAATAGCATTTATATGAATAATGTCAACATATTTACTGTCAATTTAATGTGTCCTAGCTTAAAAAGGGTATTCGTTTTTTTTAATCTAACCGGCCCTAGATTTTGAACGGTAATATACAGTGTGTGTGTGTGTGTGTGTGTGTGTGTGTGTGTATGTACGTATATAACACACACACACACACACACACACACACACACACACACACACACACACACACACACACACACACACACACACACACACACACACACACACACACACACAAATCTAGGGCCAGTAAGATTAAAAAAACGAATACCCTTTTAAACGTACAGTATGTACTTTTGGCCACCAGGGGTCACTCAATCAAAATAATAGCAAAAGACGTATTCTGATGACGTCGTGAAAGAGCGTGTGCTCATGGGAGTTGTTGTTGTTGTCGAGGAGAGAGAGAGAGAGAGAGAGAGAGAGAGAGAGAGAGAGAGAGAGAGAAGAGAGAGAGAGAGAGAGAGAGAGAGAGAGTGCGCGCGCGCGAACCAGCTAACATGTTCATTGGGACACGCGCGATCTGTCATTCCCCAGCCATCTAGCATCTCCGGCAGATAACATGTTCACTGACGAGGTAATGTGTTGTTATTTATATTCTCTATTGTTGTTACGTTTAGTTACGGCTATTAACTTTATGTAATGCCATTGTAATGAACACGCGCGCTGAGCGCTCTGTCGCTCCCCACATTCCTCACTCATTCTAACTTAGTGTTTTTAAAATCACGTCTATTCGAACGGAGAGATATATGAATTATCAGGGCAATATTCCATCTAGCTAGTATTAATAGATGTTAAAAAACACGGTCACCGTTCGTTAATAATTATAATTACGTTTATACTATGATATTGAAAAAGATGGTGAACTGCATATGAAGCTAGCTACTTTCTGCAGCTATATCTACAACAAATGTGAATTTACATTATAAGTTACTGTACATGAGAGCTAGCCCGTCTGCGTTTTACACATGCCATCATCGTTTCACAACATATAAGTTACGGATAGATATAGTTAGCTGAATGGGTGCTTACTTGTTTATTAGAATGCAAGCGAGATCGGCATCTCTCTGTAGTTGGGAAATGCAACTCCAATGTTAACGCGAGTCATGTCTCTTCTCCTGTCCCAAACCCTTCTCGGGTCATTTCTGTCACCCGTGCGTTTCCGCTTCACGGATCTGCCTCCAGCAGCAGAACGTGCAGGCAAAGCATAATCATGGTCCATTATTGATATCCAACTATTGATTCTTTATCGTCTTCTTTTATTTTAGTGACGTGCGTCCGGTGTTTACATTTGCGTTTGGCGGTTTGTCGCCGGGATCCGCACGAAGTTAGAGAAACTAGAGTCAAAGGTTATATGACGTCATAGACGGGCGACGAAACGGAAATAAAGACACGGCCCGTGTCTTCAAATTAAAATATAAATTTCTCCGGATTTGAAAGTTGGTGGGAACTTTTGGGATAATGTTAGTACACAACTAAAAGAAATATATAACATAGATACAGTTATTTTTGCTATTTTGAAAGCCGAAAAGTTCCATATTGTGCCTTTAAGCTAGGACACATTAAATTGACCGTAATTTTGACATTGCTTCAAAAGATTTCTATTTCATATAAATGCTAGGCCTATTCATCGAAGAATCCTGAAATGTCACGGTTTCCCCAAAAATATTAGGCAGCACATCTGTTTTCAACATTGACAATAAGACATTTTTCTTAAGCACCAAACCAGCATAAATGATTTTTTAAATGACATTGGAGACTGGAGTAATGATGCTGAAAATTCAGCTTAGCCATCACAGGAATAAATGACGTTTTATTTTACAATATATTATAGAAAACGGTTATTTTTAAATTGTAAAATATTTAACAAATATGGCAGATATTTATTATGACACAAATACCACAAATATTTATTTTTGATCAAATAAAATAAATGCAGCCTTGGTGAACATAAGAGGCTTCTTTCAAAACCCCCACTCTTTTGAATGGTATTAGATAGATAGATTAATAGATATATAGGTGTGTGAATTTATGATAAATGTTAATGTGTTTTATATGTTATTTATTTATGTATTTTTTCCCCTTCATATGAACTTGTGAAGTTTGAATCAATTATTTCAGGTCAAAGCCAAAAAGAAACTGCATTATTCCCAAAAAAAGGAAATGTAAGTAATGTGCCGCTTTCAAAACAGCTGTAATGGATTAGATTAATAACTTAACAAGCTCAAGTTAGAGGCACATTTCATTACATGTTGCTACTGATTTCAGAGCCCATTCTAAACTCAAGGATGTCTTCACCTTGCCTGACATTGACACTCTCTTCGATGACATTGGTAATTATATTCTTACATTCACCTCATTGCTAAAAATCTTCATCTCATTTTTTCGTTTCATTCATTGTGTGAAACCATATTCCATGTTGTTGTTATTGGTAGATGCCGACTCTGAGCTGGGTTTGCCTCTGCTTTCTCCATTGCCCAAAAGCACTGATGTAAATAGTCAGAAAAAAAGCTCATGTGATCCGAAAAAGATGAAGGCATCATCTAAGAAGGTACACATGGAGTGAATCATCAGAAATCAGTCTGTTCTCATTGCCACAATGTGATGTTGATTGTTAATCAGATGACTGATTGTCAGGTACACAAGGATTCTTTGATCCAAGAAAATGGCATTCAAGAGGATGAAATGATTGATGGAGGTAACCCTACATCCACAAAAATCTCTTATCAGTTGTATTATCGTGAATATAATTTCCTGCTATTATTGCTGATCATATTTAAAGAATGTTTAACATTTGATTAAAAAAAATAAAATGAATGAATAATTTTGGTCATTTATAACATGTGTATAAGATATATTAAATAATAAAATGAACTATCTGGGCAAGCAGAAAACATCTTTACTTTTGATCCCTGAAATAGGAGTTTTTGTAAAAATTTTCAGTATATTTCATCACCTTGTCCTATTTCTTTCATTCCTTACGAAGAGAGTCCATTTAAAGAAATTGCTCCCATAAAGACATCCAGCCCTATTGTTTTGGCAACAGAGAGGGATGAGTCCGGGGATGGAGTCAGGCCTGTGGCTGATCCTCTTCTCTTTGGAGTTGAGGATGAGGAGCCCATTGGTGGAGACTTAAGCAAGGTGTCCTGCATTCAGCAGTCAGAACCGCCGAAGGAATCCCTCTATGGGTAAGAATTAAAAGAGTCTGATGGCTGGTATTGTTTGTTTTGTATTGTTTTTTTTTCATTACCTTACTGTTCCGTTATTTTTTTCTGCTCTGAAAGGGATAGCGGGTCTCTGTCATCACCACCAGAAAGGCTTGAATTTAGAAAAACTGCTAAATCAAGGTCAGTTATTAATGTATAACAACAGTATTGTACATCTGCATCTTTTATTTTTATAAGAAGAAATATAACCATAAATTGTATTTGTTAGTATGAAGCTTGCAAAAAACACTAAAACGTCAATGCAAGCCACCCAGTCTACACCTCCAGAAAAGAGTGAAAACATAACAATGCAAGTTAAAGGAGAACTCCGGGCAATTTTTAATTTAATCTTGATCGTTAGACCTTTGTGAGTACGGTCTATAGAAAAAAAACGGATCGGTGCTTGCGACGCGGAGCTGCGACTGCTAAACGCATCTTGTTCACAGGTAAGCCCCTGTTCATGTTGGACAGACATTTTAAGCGCATTTTGTGTCTGTTAAGAGGCACAAAAGCGCTTTTATGTTATGCCCCCAGAGCTGCCGTTTTAGCTGAGTGGGAGCTCTGGGCATTTGCGGTCGCAGCTCCACGTCGCAAGCACCGATCCGGTTCGTTTTTTTTTCTATAGACAGTACTCACAAAGGTCTAACGATCAAGATTAACTTAAAAATTGCCCGGAGTTCTCCTTTAAAGTAACACTAAGGATTTTTCCTCTTCGGTCGCCCTACTGGTTGGAAACGAAATTGTCCATTGCCGCTGTCGTAAATAATTTAGCCTACCGTCGCACACGCTCGCTGTTTATCCAGCACCGGCTTTAGAATGAACGATGTCCACAGACAAGGTAGAGTATGTTACATGATTTCATGAAAGGATGATGTATTGTGACATCAGAAACGAAGAAAAACGAAATAATGACTATTGTAGCGCTTGACGTAAAGCAGTCGAATTGTGTAGTTCTTTTTGTGCACGGGTTCCTACCCGAACCCCGAAGTTACATAGTGCCAGTAAAAGCGATACAGACCCCGTCAGGCTATGACAGACGTGTCATTTAACTTATTTTAAGTCGATGTACCATCACAAGGGTCTTGGAAATATATTATGAAGGTTGAAAATTGTTACTTAGTGTTACTTTAACTTAAATTTTGTGATGTTAAAACTGAATTGTTCCTGCAGATTTCTTAACGAATCTCCTCCTTTTTTATTATTAAGGGATAAAGATCCGGGTCAGCTTTCTGCTGTTTTGGTTCGGAAGAGTGAACAAATACCTCGGGTGGCAGAACAATGCAAAAATCAAGTGATGGAGGATCCAGGCAAAGGATTGTCTTTCCAGCAGGAGCTTAAAAAAGCCATGATGCCTAAATCCCCATGGTGAGTTTAGATGAGATGTTCTGAACATAAACCACATGCGCCGTGGTTACTTTCTTGTAATACATTTCTTATTCTATTGATAATTTCAGGAAACGAGCAGCAGTTCCAGCTCCTCCACCTGTAGATTTAGAGGAGGAGTTCATAATCCTGGACAATGAGGCCCCTGTTCTTTTCACCATCCCTCGCAAGCCAGAGGTCAGCAGGAACAAAAGACCTGTCCAAGCAGACACTGCAAAGGAGAATGTTCTAACAAAACCGCACTCCACAGATCAGCTCCCGCAGAGTGAAGCGGAGACGAAAAATCAGCATGGGACGGATGCTAAAAGAAACAAAGCACAAATCGAGTCTGGTAAACAAAAACTGAAAGGAAAACATGGAAAAGCTTCAAAAAAGAGTGGTAAAGACTCTGTGACTCATGATGGTGTAGAGGATGGAGCAGACCCTGTAACCGAAGGGCATGAAGACAGGGTTTGTGATCACACTTCTTCTCAAACTGTACAGGGACACCAAGAAGTACGAGCAGGTATATCACACTTTTAACAAATCTTTATAATATTATAGTCTTAGATTTATGATGTATAAAAAGGCAGTATACTTGATCAGTGCAGCCAGCACACATGCTGTGTAGTGTTAATTTTGTTAACTATTTTTTTATTTAGTTTTAGTCCAGTGTCAAATTTACGTTTTAGTTTTTATAATATTTATTCAACCTTGTCCTGTTTCAGTCAACTAAATGTCTGGGCATTTTAGTCTAGTTTTAGTCAATGAAAACTAAGTCACATTTTCTTCATGCTTCATTATGGTTAAGATGATAATGATAATAATGATTATTTTGCTAAAAGTTGTAATCATTATTCACAATGATTGTTGTCATTTGAGACATTTATTTTTTACATTTCATCAGAATTGTTGCACTTTCACTTATAAACACAAACTCGTACACATCTAGTTTCCTGATTTATTATAGACTTTTTATCATATAAATGAACAATTATGTAATGTACATTATGAAAATATCATATTTGTTATAGATTACATTCACAAGTGCACAAATACATTTTGGGGATACTGTATTAGTGCATATACTTTATCACTACATTTATATTTACATTCATAAAACATTGATGGAGAAGTAAACAAAAGGAAACTGGAGCGCTGCTGGTGTCCCTTGTATCCTCTGGTGCTCTTGGAAGGGTTAAATGTTCAAAAAATCCAAGTCCAGGCACTCAGTAGGTTACAAAAGTAAAAAAGCCTTTATTTAGTCGAGGGTTAAAAAACACCAACGCGTATCAGGTGTGCCACTATTTATATTATTTATAAAATATTGATGGAAATGGAAGATTATGTGATATATTGAAAAAAGTTGACACATTGTTATATTTGAAATATTGCTTTGTGTGATAGTTACAGGAAAGAAACGGGCAAACAGCAAAGAACCTGAGCCTGCTGAACTTTCTGACAAAGATGAAGCGATGCAGCGGATACAGGTGGCAACCCAGAAATTCCAGTTCCTGTGTCTAGAACCACAAAGAAATCCTCAAAATCATCTAAACGGAGAGATCAGGGTCAAATGCGAAGAAGGAATCCAATAAAGTGACTGCTGCAGCAGCTCTTCACTCCACAAACTCTGTGAAATCCAATAAAAATAGAAAGAACAACAAAAAGGAGGAAACTGTCTCTAAGACAAAGAAACGAACTTCTAAACAACAAATAGAGTTGGAACAGATAGATCCTTCCTGTGATGAGCAAGAGCATGAACCTCCACCTGCCCTCAATGAGCAAGAGGAGGAACAAAGAACAGGTCAGTTCCTCTGGCTTTTTATTATGCTGTGCATCATAATTATGATGCAGAATTATGTCATTTTGGTTAGACGGGCAACTAACACTCCAGACTCACAGATTGTGCATCCCTGACAACCACCAGTCATGTGTTGCGGAAAACTTACAATCTTTTTTGTTTTATTTTTACATTGTAGCTGTGAATAAACAATCTTCCACCAAGGAAGATGCCGTGGATCCAGCCAAAAAACAAAAGAAAAAGAAAGCAAAAGAGGGAACCAAAACCAAAGGATCCACCAACAACTGCATCTGACATTTTGTCATTTGCCAAGAGGAAAAGGAAACCTCCAGGAGAATGGTGGCTCTCTAGCCCAAATGAAAGTAGCACAGAGCTTCAGCCAACGCAGGTGTTGGGTACGGCACAAGGGCTGAAAGCCAGTACAAAAATGTCAACGAAGCAAGGAGCTGCTGTTGATTCTGAAGAAACACAGTCTCTCAGGCCTGCCCAGGGGAATCAGAAGAAACCAAAAACTCACAATGTGTTGAACGATGGGAAAAAGTTGATTGCAGGTGGCGATGGACATGATACTGGAGCTGAGCAGAAGACCGCTAAGAAGAGAGGTGGTCGAAGGAAACCAAAATCTGCAGCCACTCAACCTCAAGTGGCAGCACCAGCTCATGTGTCAGAGGAAGTGGGAGCTTGTCCAAATGAGAATGCTGTGGAGATTAGTCCAGAATTCTGTAGTCCTCACAGAGTGCACAACGTCCTAGCAGGTAAACTCATTCCCAAACAGCTTTTACTTTGTATGATTGAAGTGTTTGAACTAACCCTTTCTTCCGATAAATAAAACAGGTGAGAAGAGAGTGTTTGACTTTGTTTACTCAAGAGAAAATGCCTCTGCACAGAAACCACCTGCATCTTCTCTTAGAAGACTAGAGAGTTCTGCATCAGACAACTTTCCACAGAAAAGACAAAGAAAAGCTCCGTCCAATTGGTGGGAGGCGCCGCAGTCTCAGGAACCAGCTGATGGTCATTCCACCACCTCGCAGTCCCCCTCCACAAATGTCCAAACTATCAAAAACTCCTCTTCGTGGTGCATGTAATAAGGAGAGAAATTCAAATTCAAAATTGCAAAAAACTAAAAATTGCTTAAAAAGAAACATAATCAACACACCAAAGTCAATTAAACGATCTTTGGCCTCTATGAATCAAATTTTTGCTTCTGAAAAACCAGAAAATTTGGTAAAAAGTGGACAAAGGGGCAGAAAACAGGGACGCAGAAAGCTTCTTCACTCTCTTGAGGACCAGTCAGATCACTCAAGCGAGAATGTGTCCCAAAGTGATGATCAGCTGCAGGGAAACAGACGCGCCTCCTTTGGCTTCACCAGTGGTGTTACCGTGGAGCCGCCAGGGGCCAGCAACAGAATGAGTGTCCGAGTATCCAGTGGACCCAACACTTTATCTGATGTGTAAGTTGATTTATAAAATGCAGATGTATGTCTGGCCTAAACAAATTATATTTGCACCCGAGTGTTAATTATAAAGATGCAGATCTGCAGTATATACAATATATAAAATCCCCCTTGTCTAACCACTGCACCAGACCATTGGGTTAAAAATAACTGTTGTGTGGTCAGTGCAAAAAGTCACTGTTTAAAATGAGTTTTTGTGCTTTTTTTTGTGCAGTGACGTTGCTTTCAGAAGTGGGCCGTCATCAATGCTTGAGCTTCAGCAACATGATGAAGGGGATGATGATATTGGTGAGAATTCATGTGCGATATATTTTAAATCTGCAGTATGTAATTTCTGTGCCACTAAAAGGGATTGCAAATAGGTTTGCCAAACACTCCCAAGCATTCAAACTCATATGACCGGTTGAGCCAATGTTACTCTGTTGTGCCTCTAAAACAAACAATAATTTGAAAGTTCCACAGAATCAAGCGTTTTTACACATCAATTTAAGAGCTTTAACTGCACGATTTGTATCAACTCCTTTTCTTTCAGATTTGCCATCGTCTAGGGTGACAACCCATGTGCGACAGACTGCACGGGTGTTGGCGCGCTGTGATCTCTGCGGTCCTCCTTTGCAGCCTGTTGTCCTGGAAAATGAGGACTGGAACAACCTACATGTGTGGTTCTCTCACTTGTGGCCCCCAGCCTCGAAAAGTAATGACATCACAATCACAAATAAATCAACACGCAAGACTATTATCTGGTGTAGCCATGTTACAGGGACACATTGCTTGAACAGCCTTGTGTTAAATGACATATTCATGGGCATGATAGTGACAGGACAGGAGTTCCCCCTTATTTGGGCCTGAACCTGGACAATTTGTGGTTGGCTGATTACATAATTGCAATCATTAATTAACATACTTGCTTTTTGTCTAAACATTAGAAGCCTTTTGAAATCCATACAGATTTTTACTATTAAGTGCTGAAGTACAAAATGCTGGAAACTAACTTAAATTACAGCTTGTGTATATAGAGACTTTTACCCATGAGTGGACCTCTTCACTGAGTTGGGAATGTGCTTCAATGGAAATATTTGTTTCCTACCACTTAACATTGTTTTCTTTTCATCAAGATTATTAATGATTTAAATCTTGGGTTTTTTCATACATGAAGCATTAAAACAGAACAGATAATGAAAAGTGATAGCTTGGTCCACAATTCTTTGGACTCCAGACTTCTGTTTACTTGCTTTATGAATATTTACAACATGTCTTCCATACTTTAAAGTCAACATGAAACTGAAGATACAATAGTTTTTTCTTCCCTATTGTGACATATATCCAAAGTGAATCAGCTTCTCAAACTAGACAAAATGTCGGGTGGATATTGATTTTGATTTCTAGAATAGATTGGAATATTGGATGGTTCTGGTTTGCTATTGCTGTGATCTCATGTGAAGAGAAGAGATGTTGATACAAGTGGGAGGGGAAATTATTTTGAATAAAGATTAAGAGGACATATTCATTTATATAATTTATAATGAATACTGCAGTGTTCTATGACAAAAAAAGAATGGTCAATTTTGATTTCATGGTCACTTTTGAAATAGCATGACCATAACCATAGATCAGTCCATTGATGGTGGCTTACTACTATGTAACAATAACTGGTTTTAACAGTATTCAGCTATGGTATTTCTAAAATGCATTTAGAAACTATACTACAACCACAGTATTCTTCCCGAATCCAATTACTACTATTTGTGTTATCACAGTAAAACCATGATAAATTTTCAATAAAAAGGGTGTTGCTGTGTAGTTTGAAAGCGATTGAGTTTACGTGTGACCTTTTTTCTTCTCTTTTCCTTGTCATTACTGTTTATGATGCTGTGGCTGTCCAGCTGCTTGATATGTTTGACTTCCTCCACAGCGCATTAAAGTAGAAAATTCTCAGTAGGATTCAAATGTGTCATGCAGTGCACCACACAGATAATTGGTCCTCGCTCACTGTGAGGTTTGGTGCGAAGCACATTTAATGCTTATCACATAAAACATAAAAGCCCAGGATGTGAGACGAAGACACAATCATATTGGAGGCAGTTGTTTGTATCGAATATAATTACATATGCATTTTGCAGCATGAATTTTTGCTCATTTTCAATGAAAAAAATGTTTCCTTCTTGTGACTTGATTTATATAGCTTGTTCATGTGCAGGTTTTTTTTCCCCTTTCTAGACGGACGAGTTATTAGTCCTGATGACTTCCACTGGTACTCCCATGGAGGCCGAGCAATAGGTCACATGGTTGACCTTCAGAGCCGCTCTTTTTCACATGGAAAGATTCTGCTGGGGTCGTTCATGAAGAAACCCTCACAGGTGGATCATGATATGCTTTCTGTGAGTAGAAAGTGTCTTTTTTAGTGTCTTGTAGCCGTTTGAGATCTAATTGTAAAAATAAGTTCATGAGAAGGTTACATGACATGTTTTAAACCCCTTTCTGCCCATTTAACTTTTATCATCATCCCAAACTGCCCAGTTTGATCAATAATTTTCTGAAATTTGATTACATTTATATAAAATTTTAACCTTACTGTGTTTCTCTTTAATAAGGTATTCAGCATCATCTCAAGTTGTGTGCGTGTTGATATTGATGGTGTAAAGTCAGTCTACAATTGTGGAGAAGTGTTTATGATACCCTCTGGTGAGTGAAAACCTATTACTAAATATTATTGCTTGTACATGTGTTCTTGATTTCCTCAATTTTATTTTATTTTTGTGTTACAGGACAAGCGTATAGCATCCACAACCTGTGTCAGGAACCTGCAGTGTTGATTTATCACAGGACACTGTCGGTTGATACGCCGAGCGGATTCACATGATTGACATGGCTTCCTTTTTTCCTTTGAAATATTCAGCTGCATAATTTTTTTAAAGATAACATTTTAGATTTTCTTTCAAAAATTTGTACACATATGGCAGAGCTCATAAATGCTAGTTTTTTTGTAAATCGCTTAAAGAAAATGTCAACATTGAAGAGACAGTAAAACATGATTTAATTGATGCTAAATAAAAAGCTTTTCAAAACCGTTGTCTTATTAATATATGTGCACATTTACATGTTTCCTCCCTTTCCTCTTTCCTCAACTAGTTTTTGTGAACAAATTTGTTGGGTGGTCAGCAGGGGTCAGCAGATCCTTTACTGTATTATACTGCTGTTGCATGTCCAACTCGTTTTTATACTCAGAAGTAGAAAAAAAGTTAAATTTGTCCTTCAATTTATTAGTAACCGCCTCACAGTTTCCATTAGTGTAATCTCATGTATGTCATTTCACTGCATTCGTTTTTGTAATATTGATATGAACTTTCCCTCGGCCCAATTTGGGAGTGTATTTATGTATAGACCTGTAATAAAGATGTTTGTTTGAATGTTGCTGTGTTTAAAGCTTGTCATTCCTTTGATGTTCCATCAATTCTGAAAGAGCAATGAGGCACAGATGCTGCCAGATCACTCTTAATATGCTTCTTTTTTTTTTTTTACAAGGTAAAAATGTATTTGAAAGAAGCAAAATGGATACCAACCGTTATCAGATGTTTCAGTTTTTATTTAAATTATCTTTATAGATAGATGCTTGAGACTTTCATTCTCATTTTTGTCTAACATTCACTTTTGCCCACCATTTTTTCCCCTGGTCACTCACTCCAAACCCATTTTGTAAAGACCTGGGGACCTTTTATCGTTTAATAATGCAACACGCTTTTCACCTCAGACATGCAGTAGGAACAACATGAAAAATATGAGATGAAATGCCTTAAAACAGCTTTTCATAGCAAATCATGACACTTTAAGCAAGTTTATCCCTTGGCTATAAGACAGCACTTAGAATTGTGTGATACTGATAACACAAAGACTTTTTGTTTATAAAGATAATACATTATTTTTGCTTTCAACAGCCGTATGGTTCTAGTTAAGATGCCCCCATCCTTCTCTGGAGATTTTTTTAAACCAATGTACACAAAAGCCTCTTTCATTGTTGTCATTAGTTTTTTTTTTACCACGAATTCCAGTAAATTCAGGATTACTTTGTCCAATCAAATCTTGGAAAAGTTTCAGTTAACCACTAAACCAGTCAGACTTTGTTACAGTTAAATCACATTGAATCCCTAATCAGGAGAAAGGTGAAAAAGTCAACAATAGGCTATACTCACTTGGAATCATGCTGAAATAACATTAGCTACATGCATCAATAATTCATTATCTTTATCTCGCAAGTCCACCTGTGGATCCAGTCATTCTGCTTTAAGGGAATCATTTTTCCCAGAGGAATGATTATATCCCTGGAAAAACACATCAGTGAGCTTATTGATGTCAAGAGCAAAAATGTCAAACCAATGCCTTCATAAATGATTAGCTGTATTAAGTGGAATGACTTTCCATATTTCTAAATGACTTTTGCGTCTGGCAAACTGGAAAAAGGCAAATGTTTGTATCTTGCTGTTGATGCATACATCTGGTGTGCCTGTGTCACTGTACAGGTCATGCATAGAGACCCACAAGGGTAGCTGAATGAAAAAGGTAAGGTGCAATACTTCAATGTGCAAAATATTGATTAAAGTTATAATCTGGACTGAGGGCTTTCATTAAGAGCCTCTTGGGTTAGTAGTTTCTCCATGTATTCAGTCTAAATGTAATTAAGGTCCTGAGGAACTTTAAAATTCAATCAAAGACAACTAGCCATGGGCTATAAAGGGGAAAACAACTCAAAGCTGGTGAGTTTTCAGTAGTTTCAGATGCTTGTGGAGGCACTCTAAGCTTAATGCATTAAAACGCTACAACCCTTTCCCTCGCTTGGTAACATTGATTACTGTGCTCTCACATTTGTGGTGCTAAGTGAATCTGAGTGCAGATGGATGAAGGATGTGGTTCAGGGTAGAGAGAAGCTCTAAAAGGGTACCAGACGCAGGGCGACCATGAGTTGTAAACTCTGGGGGTGAATTATAAATGTGGAGGAGGACAAATCACTGCTCCCCAAAGAACATTTCCAAAAAAGTAGAGCTTTGGCAGGGTAAAATCCTGATAAATATGAATAAAGGGGTCATTAGATGAAAGTTTTGGAAATTTTTGTTGTGTTAGCTACCATTTAATTTGAATGCCCCGCCCCGCCTTTTTGGAACCTTTATTGTTAAGAGTGTATGCTATGCAAAAAAATTGTTTGGGTGTGTGTGGGGGGAGGCGGGGGGGGGGGCATAGTAATATGTCACTAGCAAGTCATGCAACTTTGTTAACCTTTGTTAACCAACTTTGTTAAAACTTTAATGGTTTAAAATTAAGCAATCCTTTTCTGTATGTCAATGTCAATCAGAACTGAATCTACAAAGGCGCTAATCGCAGTGTGATGGTTTTATGAACAGCAAAATTCTGGCACCGAACGTTATCAAAGGATATCCAGAGTATAATGTAACTTCCTTCCATTGTTGAAAAATTTTCACTTGGTGCTGCACACATCTGTTAGCTTTAACTAAACACATTAAAATCAAATCAGCTAAACAATGCGTCTCTACTAAAGCGGTCGCTTAGAACTCAATGGCAGACTTGGCAGCATTGAACAAATCAAGGAAATGTCCAATGTCAGACACTTAGCAAGACTGATCTGTTACCCAGATGAATGCTGATTCTTACTGCTCTTTGTGCTGCAGCTGAAGGAAAAAGTCAAATTTGTAACAAAAATTTAATTTTGCTGTTTGCTGTTGCTGTTTTTCTTTTTACAGTTTGTTTAAACTGTATGGATGTCAAATTTGTCTCTCATGTTCGGTTGTTCCAGGAAGCATAAGGCCACAAAACCACAGCAAAATCTGACTGAGACTCTTGCTGTGTGACAGAACAATGTCCATGTTACTAACATGGTCAGCCCTCACAATAGTTTTGCATTTGCAGGAAATGACCTTGTGGTCTGGAAATTACATTCTTTTACATCCAAATAATCAATTCACAAAGGCTTGTTGTCACTGACAAAAAAATTGGTGTCATATTGAATTAACAGCAAATTAATTTTTAAATTGTCACGTTTTTTTTGAGGGGCTATTATGATTTTATCCTGAAGGACGATAAAATTGTTGAAAAATCCCACATAGCACATGGATCTTTGTGATTGTTAGTAAACACACTGTGAGTGTATTTTTGTTTTCTTCTTCATTAACTTTTTTTATTAGGCCTATCAATGAATAACATATACAACATATCATCATAATACAACTGTAGAAAGTTTCAAATACATTACAACATAACAACAATAAAAAAGAAATATATAAATACTTCTTGTTTTTAGATTTTGAAATTACATACACATTTTACCTTCTTCTCAAAAACCCAAAAGAGGCTTGTATTTGTAAATTTGCATTTGTGGGTATGAAATTTATATGAAAATTAAATCAAATTTAAACCAGAATCTTTTGATTTAGCTTTGGACGCGCTTATTGTCTGTCAATCAATTCTGTAAATTCACAAAATGCCGTCCAAATAAGGGAGTCGGAAACTGAGTGAAAGCTTGATATATGTGAACGTCTTCATGTTTCGGAGGAAGTGAAATGTTTATTAATGATTTATCATCAGCGCTTGACATTAACTTTTTTGCTCACTAGCCAATGTGGCTAGTGGTTTTCCAAAGTTACTAGCCACACAGCATTTTTACTAGCCACATTTTTTGTTGTTGTGAAATTACCTGATTAAAGTTGACTGGTGTGCTAAAATTTATTTGAACTAGATTTACAACCCTTTTAAATGTAAAACCACTGTACACACCCAAATCAAGACTACATAAATGTATAACAATACAGGTCATTATCATTATCATAGCTCTGATAAGGTTGTGTTTACAACTTTTTTAAAAATAAAACCATATATTAAGATAAAGACATAAAAATAGCTTCTATTGCTTAATAAAAGTGGTGCATGGATGTAGAAGATTGATGAAAAAGATTTAAAAAAAAACTGAAAAAAACCTTTAGCATTAGAAACACTGTCTGTTTAAATATCAGAATCAGACCCAGTAGGCTATTACTTTATTGAGCCCCGATGGGAAATTCTTTGTTACAATTCTTTGTTACTCACGAAAAATACATGCCATGGTCCGGAATCGGACACCACATAGCTCCACCGGCGTCCAACGACGTTAGGCCGGCGACACACTGACTGCGTGGCGTTTTCTGTGTCTTTGCACTATAAAGTCTGTTTAAAGCGCTATAAATGCAGTCCATTTACCATTTGCACACCAGAAACGTGTCTGACGCGGCGCTGCTGGCGACGTGAGGGAGGGCTATCTCGGGACATAGGCGCCGTTTATACATTTTATACATGTTTATATAAATATAAATATATAACCTACTACTGATACAGCGACAACGTCGGCAGTATAGACGGCAAAGTAGGCTAGCCTACAGATTATTTCGTTCTGTATTGACAGGTGCGATATTTAAAAATCGATAATTAGGCCTATTAGCCTATTTATTTTTTAAATTATATTTATATGCATTTGTCAAAACCTATAGACTTTCAAACATAAAAATATCATTTATTAATATTTGTTCGTGTCAAAATGACATCTTTCCTATTCTATTTCGTCTGGAAACGCTTCCAACACGCTTGCGTGTCGCGTGAAAAATAGGCGTCGGTTCTATTTCTAGCATGCACGCGTTTTCGGCACGGCTCGAGACGCGCGTGTCACGCAGTGCAAGCTCTAACCTGTTAACATGGGAGCCGAAATAAAAACGGAAACACCACGCAGCTGAGACGCGCACGCCACACAGCCAGTGCGCTCTTTTCAGATGCCTTTTGAAAAGACTACAATGATTCAACCCGCCAAAGTGGCTAGTTGGAGTGACTGCGTTACCCGCCACAAGCAAAATCCACCCGCATTTGGCGGGTTGGCGGGTGTTAATGTCAAGCCCTGTTTATCATCTTTAAACAACGGCTGCATCCGAAATCGCATACTTCCCTATAGTAAGCGAAAAACAGTAGCCTATGTGACAAGTAGGCCTACTGTATGTCTGAATTTACAGTAGCCACATAAAAGAGTTTAGGCAATAAGTAGGCTACCCGTATGACTTTTTCATAAGCGCAAATTGGTACCCTTTTAATTAGCTGTATAACCTACAATCTCTGTTCTGTGTAAACAATGAGTGACGTACACGCGCGAGAGATCACTTCCGGCGCTTTCCGGAAAAGAACGAACCACTCGCGACCTCAGATCACTTGGACGTGGCTGTGTTTACAAGAGGTAAAAACGTTATATAATACTGTTCGCTTTCTCACACAAACCGCTCGTTTCGTGTCTTAGGCCATCAATGTGTACTTACATTTACGAGTCATTAAATCATGTTTAGGACTTCTCTGTGCATGCTCTTTGAGGTGGACCCTATAGACCTGCATTATATGACTGACAGACAAGAACGGTTTGACCTAAAAATATCAAAATTGAAAATACTGTGGAAACAAAGACACCGATGTCACCGGGTGATTATAAAGAGGAGCAGCAGGTGTTGGGTGGGAGGAGTTGCCTGGTGATTGGGGCACATGCTCCCAGGTGGAGTATAAAAGGAAGCCATTTTGAAGAGGAAAACACACAGGAACGGAGACGGAGCATGCACGCAGCAGGGGAGAGGCCGAGGGGCCGAGGCTGAGGCCGAAGCAGCGGAGGGAGGCTGGGAGAGAGAGCGAGATTTCGGCTGGATTGCGGGTGTAAGCCCTGATTGCACAGTGAGTCTGTTGAATTGACCGTTCGCAAAAGCCACGCCCCCTAGTTATTGTTGCTACGCCCGTCAAACAAATGGTCAAACACGACCAGCGCCACAGATTGCCATGAATGGAAGAGGTATACCCGTGCGTGTCAGTGACCTTTTTTCGAGCAATTACCTCCGCGATATCCTCCAGATCGAGGCAAAATGGGTTACAGTATGCAGTGGAGGGATATATTCAAAATATAAAAATAGGCAATGAAGGAGACATGACTACTATTGAGGCTAATACCGGTCTCAAGCGAAATCTGAGAAACCCCATGACCTGTACCTCAAATGCAACCAGTAAATTACAGCCTTGAAGAAGATTTAATACGCTGGTTCAGTCGCTAATTGTTTGGAGTTAGAAATATATAATTCGCGCTGCATATTTAGTAATTTTGCCTCAGATACAGGATTATACATTCGCTTTAACAAGCAGGTTTTTCATTACCACGGCAACCGCTTGCGTGTCATGCTGAATCCGATTTTCGTGTTTAAAAAGTAACTATACATAAGAGACGGAAAGATGCAGATAACCATACATTTAAGGTTATTTCTATTCATTACGATATTGATTACGTTATATGAACTGATGTTGTCAAGTAAGCTTCATGCGTTCCCCGTTGCGAGCGTGCACTCTTCTAAACTGTAGTCTACAGGTCCTGCACTGCTAGTGACTGCTGCTCATTTCCCCCCGAAAATATAATGTTAACAACAACCCTTTAGAAAACGTACTTCCTTTGTGGGTCCTCTTGATCTGCTCTCTCCATGTTTCTTTGACTAATCTCAGTGTGTCAGTCTCATGCACGCTGTTCGCGAGAGTGAACCATGTTCGACACATGTAACTGGGAGTGGGGCCATCCACACTGTTTTATCCATCGTAGGCACCGTTCACGTTGTGTTTTCGGCTTTGGGAACGAAAAGAACACAACTCCTCCAGACAATCTCTCGGAGTATCTAGTGTCCGGTTTACAAACGCAGTGGGCGCACCGCTTCACCAGCTTGCTTGGAGTCAATGTTTGACGGAGCTGCTCACATAGTAACGGTTGCTATGATGTGTGATTGGACAATGGCCGTTTTGGGGGAGGGGCCTGCGAACGGTCAATTGCAGTTCTATGGTGAGCACGAGTGTGGAAATGGTGTTGTTGCTGTTCACTCACAGTCCCAGCATGTTTGCAGCTCTCTCTCTGCCCGAGCCTTGAAGAGGAGAAGCTGGAGAAGAGAACGCGGAAGCGGTTTTTAACTCTCCCTCTGCTCGAGCCTTGCGAAAGAGACCCTGTGAATCATTCTCCTGAAGTGAGTCTGCTGACTGCTGTGCCGTTCTACGAACGAAAGAGACCCTGTGAGTCGTTCTCCTGAAGTGAGTCTGCTGACTGCTGTGCCGTTCTATGAACGAAAGAGACCCTGTGAATCATTCTCCTGAAGTGAGTCTGCTGACTGCTGTGCCGTTCTATGAACGAAAGAGACCCTGTGAATCATTCTCCTGAAGTGAGTCTGCTGACTGCTGTGCCGTTCTATGAACGAAAGAGACCCTGTGAATCATTCTCCTGAAGTGAGTCTGCTGACGGCTGTGCTGTTCTACGAACCAAAGAGACCCTGTGAATCATTCTCCTGAAGTGAGTCTGCTGACTGCTGTGCCGTTCTATGAACGAAAGAGACCCTGTGAATCATTCTCCTGAAGTGAGTCTGCTGACTGCTGTGCCGTTCTATGAACGAAAGAGACCCTGTGAATCATTCTCCTGAAGTGAGTCTGCTGACTGCTGTGCTGTTCTACGAACCAAAGAACGGACTGTTCTACGAACCAAAGAACCCTGTGAATCATTCTCCTGAAGTGAGTCTGCTGACTGCTGTGCCGTTCTATGAACGAAAGAGACCCTGTGAATCATTCTCCTGAAGAATCAGTCTCCGGTTAGAGGGGGTGGGCGGCCCGCTGGCGCTCCCCCCGACCTGTGACACCTACATCTTGGATGCCCTTGAGGTAAGCTAAAACATATCAACAATTAATTTCAAAGTGAACTATATCTTTAATGTGTTGTAGTAATTTCCACTGAAGACAGGCCGGGACATATCAAACAACTCCTCCCCCTTTAAAAGTAACCAATAGCATTTAGTTTATATCACAACTCAGCGGCCAGAGCCTTTGAGCTCAGTAAAGCCACAGTTTCCTCCTAATCTCCTCTATATCGCTTTAAAATATAGCATTCTGTGCAGATTCAAATGGATCCAATATGTTTCTGGTATGTGCCGACTTGCGCATAAGATCTGGTCTGTGCTGCTGTGTCTGCATCGAAGCAGACTGAACAAATCAGCCGCAGCTTCAGCGTCTATTTATAATGTAGTGGGCGGGGCGCTTTAGATTCTAGAGAGCATTTGATTGGACAGAAAATCTGAAGTACAGAGTGAAGTCATCAAAATCGTTGATTCATATTGGGGAAGTGAGAGACTGGAAGTTTTGAATGCTTATATCTTCTAAATGCGAATTTTGTTATTGTTTTGGAGCACACTAACTTATAGGTAAAAGTAAGGATAACATTAATAAAACTTCAATTTTGATTTCATGGGGACTTTAACGTACGCTCGCATAACCAAGAAAAAAAAGTTTTTTAAAACATTAAAAAAATATGTGTTGAACGTTCAGAGAACATTCAGGAAAAAAAGAACATTTGGAAACACATTTTTGTTAGCTGGGTAGTCCCTTCACATTTATGACAGACTTCAATATGTAGCCTAGCTGTATCTAAGTATCAGCAACAGTTTAGGGCTTCAGTATGAAAGTCTTGCTCACAAACGTACTGAAATGGTCTGCTTCTCATTTATACTCATTAACTCCAAGAGTGGTGCCGAAAACCGCTCTAGTTCATTGCCCCGGCCGTCAATTTGAAAACTGCTCCATAAATGTCATGTTTTCTTGTCAGTCAAGGATTTGAGATCATTTAACGGCTCATATTTAATCACAAACCTTCATTTGTTTCATATAGTTTCTTTTTGATATTTGAGGCCACTGGATACTTTGCTATCTGAATGGATAAATGCTGACTTTGTATTGCAGGATGACAATTGATTTTCTATTGCTGTAGGTGCAATTGGACCAAAGTGGACATGAGCCGTGTCCTTGTCGATACAATTGTTGCACCCTATGGTGATGCACAAACTATACCCCTCAATTTCAATCTAGAGCTGAAAGGACCCTCCAAGGTTGTATGCAAAATGTTTTTGTTTTTTATTCTGTAGACAAGAAAAAATATTTAAATTCATTTAATAACCTCAGCCAGCCAGCAAGATACAGCCTACCCACCTCTTATCGGAAACAAAGTCAATTACTGAGCTACATGCACACATGTATAATTCACTGCATATCATGATTGTGCACAGCACCATTCAACTCCTTAGACACCCAGAGAATGAGAAATGATCACACGTGTTTCACAGTCAATAATACAGACATCAAACTGTGCAGATTACAAAAGCTCCAATAATGATTCTCTCTTCACCAAACAGGTTATCTAAACTGCCTGGGCTGAAGCTAAACCTTAAAATAAGGTTAATGAGGTTTCTTATTAACTTAAAAATAAGGGGAAAAAAGGAAATAAAATAAAAGATCCACAAGCCTTTGGTCCATTCTTCAATTAAATGATTTCAACATGAAACTATTCATGAAAATTGAGCCTATTTAGTTTCTTAATGCATATTGCTGGTTTTATAAAAGAAGATATTTTGAATGTTTCAACTGTTTTTGTCTGTGCAATGAAAGTAAGTGGGGTCCAAAACAACATTAAAGCCCACATTGTATGAACATTTTTCATGAAATGAAAATAACTTCTTTTGAATTCCGCAGATGAAAGTCAGTCATACAATTTTTGGAATGACATTGATGCGCAAATGTTGATAGACTTTTCATTCTTGTCTGAACTATCCCTTTAAGAAAACCTCTTTTGATTAGCTTGAACAATATATCACTATAATGTGCTAAATTTTTTTTGTGGGAAATTGTGGACATAGGCCTACGTACTCACCCGTGCGTGTATGGTGTGGGAGTGGTGTGGGTTAGTTGTCACAACGAGCGAGAAAGGGTGACATGGAGCACGCTAAATCTCGAAATTGATTCACCCGTTAAAAAAAAAAAAAAAGTCTGCCTCAAAAAGAGAATTTGACAGAGCTCGTAATAAAATGAAAACCAACATTGGCTTTACTTTTTGGAGAAGTTGAAATGTAAAATCGTTGCCTGCAATAATAGCTGCATTGGTCTGCTATCACTGCTAAATCTCCGTTAGCTTTGGGATGAGATGCGTAAGAAATTAGTCCACATGCACAAGAGTGTTTGAAGGACAAAAACCTGACAAACGTCTTGAAATACATCATTTGAACAATGTTTTGAGGTTTGGTAACCGGAATAATTGACTCCAGGAAAAATAATACGAAAGAGTTGAGAAAAAGTTGCTAGAGGGCCAAAAGTTACATAGTGTACCTTTAAATTGATCAGAAGCGACAGTAAATGCATTTATAAAGAAAGAATTTACTAAAAATTCTATATCAAATAAATGCTATTGTTTTGAAATTTCTGCTCATCAAAGAATACTGAAAAAACGTATCACGTTTTCCACAAAAATATATTAAACCGAATTATTTTCAACATTGATAATAATATAATAATAATAATAATAATAACTTATACTTATATAGCGCCTTTCACGGGACCCAAGGTCGCTTTACATATAGCTACATAAGGAATAAAGAATAAGGAAAAAAAAAAAAAAATGTAATAAAATAAAATAAGTAAATAAGTAAATAATAATAATTAATCAGTCCTGGTTAAATGCCTTCGTAAAGAGGTGGGTTTTTAGAAGGTTTTTGAAAATGTCTAGAGAGGGAGCATTTCGGATGTCTGCAGGAATGGAATTCCAGAGGGTGGGGGCTGCGACGCTGAAGGCTCTGTCCCCAAAAGTCCGCAGTCTGGTGTGGGGGACAGCGAGCAGGCCCTTGTCAATGGACCGCAGATTCCGTGAGGGGATATAGGGATGGAGAAGGTCCAGTAGATACCGGGGGGCAGTGGCATGAAGAGATTTATACGTGAGGAGCAGGATTTTGTAGGTGATGCGAAATTTGACCGGGAGCCAGTGTAGCTGGGTGAGGATTGGTGTAATGTGCTGCCAAGACCTAGTGTGTGTTAGAACCCTGGCAGCCGAGTTCTGGACGTATTGTAGTCTTTCCAGAATCTTACTGGGTACACCATACAGGACACCATTGCAATAGTCCAAGCGAGAGTTGATGAAGGCGTGAATGAGTGACTCAGCCACAGGGTCTGAGAGTGATGGTCGAAGTCTGGAAATGTTTTTGAGCTGGTAGAAGGCAGATTTAGTAATGAGTTTGATGTGTGACTGAAAGGAAAGGGTGGAGTCCAAAATGACACCAAGGTTGCGGACTTCCTTGGAAGGAGAGATGGAGCAACCATCCACTTTGAGGAGTAGACCACCTACCCTCGAGAGTAGCGGCTTGGGAGCCACAACCAATAGCTCTGTTTTGCTGCTGTTTAGCTTGAGTAAGTTAGATGACATCCAGGTCTTTATTTCATTCAGACAGTCAATAAGCGATGTCAATAAGAATTCAGATTAGAATTATTTCTGAAGGATCAAGTGAAGCAGAAGACTGGATTGAAGACTATCAGGCAGCAGGAATAAAAAAATATGACAATAGTTTTAGTTTATTGTAATAATATTTTATTTTTAAAAAATGTCTGTATTTTTCATCAAATAAATGAGCACAAGAGACCTTTTTTTTTAAACACAATATTGTAGTTAAAACAAACAAACTTGTTAATGTTAGCCCAAATGCTAATTGCTATAAGATTGGGGAACCCATAGCTTTTCCTCAAACTTGCCTGCATTGCATAAGTTTACCCTATCTGTGCTCAGAGCCTTGTTTTACAAGCTTTGTAAAAAACCACACTGTTGCTAACATCCTCCCTTCACTTCAATTGTTTTCTCCCTGCTTTTTCTGCCCTAGATATGCACTTGTGTCACAGCTATAATCACGCTTACAGCTTCTGTGACTGACAGTGAATTTAAATTCTTATATGTGATATCTCTTTGGTCCCAATTGAGGGTTGGAATATGTTCACTCATACTCTGGTTTTGCATCCTCAGGCTGAGATGCTGAGAAAACGGATGACAGACTAAACAGCCACTTTCCTGCTTCAATGGCTCTGTCACACACGTGATCGGCACTGATGTACAACCACCCGCAGGGTGAATGACAGAAGGTGTGATCCCGCACCACATATGGGGTGAGGCTGTTGAGAGGCTGCTGAGAATTACACATATGTCGGCTTTTTGTTTGCATGCATTTGGTTCTTAGATTTACTTTTTGATAAGCGTGGTGGCTAATATTGAAAACTGTTTATGCTACATTTATTTGTCTGTGTTTGCTAGAAATTGTTCTCATAATATTAATCCTAGTCAGCAGGTACAGCTAATCCCCTTTTGCGTGGCAGCATGGGAATGAAGTGGGCAGGTGGCAGTAATGTAGAATGCCATCACATCTTTCTCTGTTCTTCAGCAATCTGACCTTTCCTGTCTTAAGTCATTTTTGCAGAAAGACAGAAATCCCCGGGTTTACAACATAATATATATATATATATATATATATATATATACAGTGGTGCTCAGAATTAATGGTACCCCTGGTAAAAATGATAAAAGATGGCTATAAAAAATAAATCTGCATCGTTTATTCTTTTGATCTTTCAATTCAAAAAATTGGCAAAATCCTAACCTTTCATTGAAGTAAAAGATTTGAAAGTGGGGGGGAAATCACATTATAAAATATTTTTTTTTCTCCAAAAGACGTTGGCCACAATTATTCATACCCTTTTATTAAATACATTTTTGCAATCTCCTTTTGCCAAGATAACAGCTCTGAGTCTTCTCATATAATGCCTTATGAGTTTGGAGAACACCTGACAAGAGATCAGAGACCATTCCTGCATACAGAATCTCTCCAGATCCTTCAGATTCACAGATCCATATTGGTGCTTCTCCTCTTCAGTTCACCCCACTCATTTTCTATATGGTTCAGTCAGGAACTGGGACGGTCATGGCAGAAGCTTCATTTTGTGCTCCCTAACACATTTTTGTGTTGATTTTGATGTTTGTTTTGGATCGCTGTCCTGATGGAAGATTCAACCACGGCCCATTATAAGATTTCTAGCAGAAGGCGTCAGGTTTTGATTTTTTATCTGTTGATATTTGATAGAATCCACAATGCCATGTATGTGAATAAGAAGTCCAGGACCTCCAGCAGAAAAATAGCCCACAACATTAAAGATCCAACGGTATATTAAATTCTACACATGGGGTACTTTTTATCCTTGTGTGCACCAAACCCATCTAGCGTGTTTGCTGGCAAAAAGCTCTTTTTTTAGTTTAATCTGACCACAGAACCCTGTGCCGTTTGAAGATCCAGTCGTGTCTGACCACTGAATATGCTAGAGTTTGTATTTGGACGAGCGAGGAGCATTTTTCTTAAAACCCTCCCAAACAACATGTGGTGATGTAGGGGTTGTTTGATTTTTTTTTTAATAGGCTTTCTGACCCCCAAGACTCAAGTAATCTCTGCAATTCTCCATCTGTGATCCTTGAAGAGTCTTTGGCTACTCAAACTTTCATCCTCACCGTCCATTAAGAAAATATAGACACACGACCTCTTCCTGGCAGAATCGTAACATCTTTAGTTGATTATAACTTCTTAATTATTGCCCTGATGGTCAAAATGGGATTTTTCAATTGTTTAGCTATTTTCTTACATCCACTTTCTATTTTGTGATGCTCAACAATCTTTAGATGCACATCAGAACCATGTTCTGTGGTTTTATTCATTGTGATGGATGATTAAGGGAATTTGGCCTTTGTGCTTCCTCATATTTAAACTCCTGTAACACAAGAAGTCATAGCTGGACAATTTCATGTTCCTAGTCACCCTGGTGTGCTAAAAAAGGTAAATATTAATGGGAATATACTTCATAGATATTTTATTCATAAAATATTCTAGGGGTATGAATAATTGTGGCCAACGTGTTTTGGAGAAAAATATTTATTTTATAATGTGATTTACCCCCCACTTTCAATTCTTTTACTTCAATGAAAGGTTAGAATTTTACCAATTTTTTTAATGAAAGATCAAAAGGATGCAGATTTATTTTTTATAGCCATTTTTTATCATTTTTACCAGGGGTACCATTAATTCTGAGCACCACTGTATATATATATATATATATATATTTTATTATTATTATTTATTTATTTTATTTTCCAGTAAGAGCAGAGTGTGAAGGTTGAATTAGCAGAGAAACAGCACAACTGTACATATAATATTGCAATCCACACAACATAATGGAGACAAATCAGATTTAGAGGACAAATGTTGATGCGCGTCTCGCTAGCTTATCTTTGACCAGGACAGCAAGTCTTTGTGGTGTATCGAAAGCTATGGTATCCAGGGAAATGTCGGCATACCCAACTCACTGCAGAATTAAATGCGCTCCTTGACTCTCCTGCTTCCACCAAAACTGTTTTTTAAAAGCTCCACAGAGCCTTATTCTTTAGAAATCATTATAATATGCTAATTATAATATGCTGCTCATTAAACATTTTCTATTAATATCAATGTTGAAAACATTGTGTTGCTTAATATTTTTTTGTGGAGATCTTGATAATTCTTTTTTCAGGATTCTTTGAAAGCATTAATTTGAATAAAAAAAAATAACATTATAAATATCTTTACTTTCATTTTTGATGAATGTAGTGCATCTCATCTTTTTCAATAGAAAAATGTTTAACTGTAGTTTTCAGAAATGCTTTTTAATATTCTACTGCTAACCTGTTTATCAATATTGTCATATTAACACCCAAGCAGCACATGTCCAGATGCCAGAAGGTTCTTTAATCTGAGAAAGGCTTCTGTCGTCTGAGGTTGCATTGCTGCTTTTGGCCGAAAGTCTGAGGCGTTAATTAACAGAGGATTTTTGCATTATTAATAGTGAACAGTCAGTGAAACGACTTTCATTTCCCTTGTGTGCGATATTGCTACAGGGAAGTTTGTTATTACAGAGATCACTAGACACATGAATCATCGGATCGCAAAACTGCTCTGTGTGCTGAGATATTTCAGTTCCTCGCACATTCATATTCACACAAGCGCCTTGTTTACGAAAACTCTTCTTGTAAAAAAGTCACCATTTATAGGTGCTTTGAAAAATAAATGACATGTTGCGGTGACGTGAGCATCACTATCATGGGTTATTGCAGCCCTATATTTAATTAACAAGTTGCCCAAGGCCTCTGAAAAGTTCAGCCAAGGATATTATTATGAAGATTTCTTGAAAGGAAGTCACAGACTGACAGAACACATACACGCTATGACATTTAAACCATGCAGTCAGCCTTTAAATACAATTAGGTATTGATGGCCTTAGTTGCTTTTCCCTTAAAGTATTGTTTATTGAGATATTTGCAACTATGATTTGACCCTCAGTTTGGGAAAAAAGGTGGAAACAGAGGGACAGTAATACACACCCATGGAAGCCCAGCAGACAAGTGGGCATCACTGCGAATAAACATTTAAAATAAGCAACCGTCAGAACTGTTTATATATGTCAAATGCTTGGCATCATGTAAGGAAGATGTATGGAACATTCGATACTCTCCTATTCTTATTTCTGCATTTGGCATTTGCAATTTTCATTATTCTGATTAGCTAAGAATTGTGGTTATTTTTACCGCCATTATTCACATACCCCAATGCACAGCACAAATGATAAACTCTCATAAACACTTTTTGTTATTCTGCAACTCTCTTAACATCCTGATAACTGTCAATATTAGAAGTGGTCTAAATATCAAAACATGTACATATCTTCTGTGGAAGTCTCATGACCCAAAACAATGTTTGTCTAATCATTGTATTTGGTCTGATGTCAACATATGTATTTCCATACCTCCGCACACCTGCTCTGGCAGACATCACACGTCATCAGCACGTTCTGTAGGCTATGCAGAGTTGTAGACAGACAGTCACCGAGCGCCAAAAAAACCCAGCAGCCGCCATTTACAGTTCCTCCTCAACCAAAACAATGAGCTTATGCTGCGTTCACGCCACGTCATAACCGCAATTACGAGATGGCAACCCTATGTTCATATCCTACTTTATTAATGTTGCGCAACGTTGTCAACATAAACTCTTCAGCACCCTAAAATGCAATGCCTTCTTTACTTCCATACTAATTTTGCTTGATGTCACAAGCAGGTCAGAGTTGAATAGATTAAAATGTTTAAATGCCTGTTTATTGCCATTCAAGTCTGTATATGCCACATATTTTACTATGATGGTTATTATCATGATTATGAGCTTAATTGCATCAATTTGATTTAAGTATTGTGTTTACATGATGTAAAGTTTAATAACAATATTGCCAATTTGCTACTAATATACAATTTGCTACTGCTGTTTTGTCAATATCTTATTACGTTGTTTAATCGCAACTACATAGGTTGTCTCATGAGATTATTTAAGTGTGCTAGTGAGGAACTAGTTGTACTCTGCTGGGAATCAAGACACTAATATTCCTGATAAATGGAAACTCCTATCTTGACAACAGTGTAGTCTTCATTAGCAAAGTGTTTAAAGTCTAACTTTTTAAAAAGCACATTTAGTTAATTTTTTATCCTAAAGTGTTTTTTTTTAAACTACTTTTAGTGCAAAGCGGTTGAATTTCTTTCAATGCTGTGCTTCTTGGCCGAGTGCCCTGGTTTAATGCAATGTTCGATCTGGGAGCTTTCCAGACTTCTGGACAGAATGTCCATCCCCCCCCCCCCCCTCTCACTGCTGTCGTAAACTAGCCAATTAATGTAAAAGCTTCAGGGATATCATCAATAACACGGCGACATTTTTAACCAGTGTGTGACACAGGGACGGTTTTAGTGTTGAACAAGAGACACGAGGCTTTAAAACAGAATCTCTGAAAGTGATAAAAGTAACTGTCTATTACGTAAGGCTTTCAGGCTTCAGATGGCTATTTACTACTGCTGTTTTGTGTGGCCTGAGTTGTTGTGTGTATGTGACTAGTGAGAGTCTACGCACTACCAATTGTATTCAAAATATCAACACAGAGTGCTTGTATATATATATATTTTTAAATTTACAGTAACAAGGCCGGTGCTTTGAACTGGAAAAAAACTGAAGTCAGCATTCTGCAAGATGTACTAGAATCCAGGCTATATTTTGGCTTAATAAGGCCAAAGAGATAAACCTTATCCCAATATGGCACACATGACGCAGGTAGTCCATAATGCCCCTGAGCTACATTAATATGAATTACACATCCTCACAACCCACAGTGCTTATTGTGCAAGTTGCTATTTTATCACCTTTGAGAGTTTTGCACATTTATTCATCAGGAGGAGCTGCTTACTGGAGGAGGCTGAATCTATAAATACAACAGGGGAACCATTTGATGGTTTAGAGTAATTTTAGCTGCTGTTATCTAGTAAACAGTCAGTGATAATAAACAGACCTCCCTTTCAGAAAGGTGCTTGAATGGCATCTGGGTTTGTGATATGAAGACATGTCTCTAATGCCATCTGTGATGTGATGAGATTTCAAAGGCGAGGAGGCAAAAGAGAGATAAGCAAAAATAGCAGACAAGCTTCATGGAAATGAAAATGTTTTCCCAGATATATTCGTTTTATCTTTTTACTCCAATCCTGCCAAGAGTTTACTCTGCATGAGTTTTTATTGATCAGGAACAGCTCAGATTTAGAATAACAAAAACATTTGGATTTACTTTTTTTTTTAAAGACAAAAATACATGATGAATAATTTAAATGCACTGTAGCTGTTTTCTTTACTGTATCTGTTTGCATGTAAGGACAAATCATTTGTTGATTCATCCTCATGTCGGTCACCAGGAAATGTTAGATAGAATCTTTACACTCTTTTCACACAATTAAAATGAATGGTGACCGGGGGCTGAAGGCTCAAGGTGAAAAAGGCTATGTGAAGTGACATAACAGACAGGTGTGCCATAATCATATTATTTTACAGCCCATTCTCACCCCAAGGCGTCATCTAACTGACGCCTTGGGAATCAGTTTGACCATGCTTCAATATTCGACGCAAAAGGTACCCTTTAGCGTCAGTTTAGTTGACGCGATCCCAGGGCGTCATCTAACTGACGCGTTACCCTTAGCGTCAGTTAGATGACGCCCTTCTACCCAGACCTAAACCTACCCGCGTCATCTAACTGACGCGTTACCCTTAGCGTCAGTTAGATGACGCCCTGGGATCGCGTCAACTAACTGACGCTAAAGGGTGCCTTTAGCGTCGAATATTGAAGCATGGTCAAAATTGTCAGTTAGATGACGCCTTGGGGTGAGAATGCGTTGCATTTTAAGCTATTTTAATTCATTATTCCGCAATAGGTCTCAAATAATTTTTTTGCAATTCAGTTGAATTGATTGAGTTTAGTTACAAAACAGTAACATTTGGCTTTTTTTATCTTAAACCTATTGTGACATGACTTGAAACATTCTATTTGAATATGAGTAAATGTAATGGAAGATTTGAGGGATATGATAGTGCTTTATTGGTCAATTCAGTTTGATATCACTCCATATGTAACATGCTCTGAGTCTTTATCAGGTGCAGCCAGCCTGGATAGAAGATACAGATTCATATCTCTCCTCATATCTTTTAATCGCTTTGACAGCTAACTTGAGTGATTGCTCAAGGGACTGTGCTCTTTGAAACACGTAAGTCCTATTTTTCCTCCAGCCATTTATAGCTGTTTGGTCAATGACCCTCCCCCTATTAGCTCAAAGACTTTTGTAACCTATATGTGATGCGCTCTCTCTCTCTCTCTCTCTCTCTCTCTCTCTCTCTCTCTCTCTCTCTCTCTCTCTCTCTCTCTCTCTCTCTCTCTCTCTCTCTCTCTCTCTCTCTCTCTCTCTCTCTCTCTCTCTCTCTCTCTCTCTCTCTCTACACAATATACACAAACACATACACACATACAGAGAGAGAGAGAGGTCTCCTTCTGCTTGATTATGAATTATTAAACCCAGAAATGTTTATGTGTTGATGCTTCTCCAGAGAACTATAACTCAATGTAAAATGTTCAATTTTTGTGAACTTTTTCTGCATTGTTTACACACTTCTGTACATAGCAGAGTTGCCAACCATCCGTATAATACAGAATTACATTCTGTATTAAATCGGAATTTGTCCCATATTTAGCCGAGCCAACTGCATTTCAATTAGTTTCATTAGCTGTTTTACATGCATCTATCAATGTAAAAAAATACACATTAGAATGTAGACAAGTTACAAAATGCATGTGGAACTCAAGACACCCTTTTAAGCCATTTGAAAATCACATTGGCTGTCACTATATATATTTATACAGATGATGCACTTTTGTTTTTGGCTGTATTTTTGGAAATGGTGAAATGCAAAGACTTTCAATTGCTTGATTATTTCATTGGTTTACATATGTTAATTCAAATATCTAAAATACTAAGAATTTCAAACTGTAAGTCTTTTCTTTGTGAAATATGTATATACTGTCATTCTCCACTGTTATAATTTGCCTAAGCAGAAGATAAATTAACATGCGTGTAATGGTCTGTGAAGCTTAAATATGACATTAGTATTTATTCATTTTTTTACAGCAGATGCAATGGAGTCATACATAAGCAAGTGATAGGATTTAAAATGCATTTTAGCACATCATAGCTGCAGGCTCACTGTGTAGCATTTTATTTCTGTTTACATTGTGGTAAATTATCACCTGACATAATTGCTTTTCTTGATTCTTAGATGGAATATTGTCATTAAGATGTCATTAAGAAGCTGAGAGTGTCCCGTAATGTTCAACTAATGAAGTGATGTAAGTCTTTCATTTGTTTTATCATTTATTTGTATTACTATATGTTAATTTCACATGGAATGCCTTGAAAGATTGATCAGCACTTAGACACATGCCAATGGTGGAAGAGCACATCAGACATTTAAGACTCTCTGCCAAGGACCACAATCAAATGGAGGCCAAGAACGCAGACGGTGCTGTTTAATAAACACAAGTGCTGGATACATGTGACCTTCGAACAGTTGATTCACGTGCGCACATGCTCGTGATTTGGTGGAACAGCTTGAGGAGAGCACATAAAGACCACCTCTGTTTATGGGGCTTGTGCTGTCCCTGAAATATCCTGAGATATACTGCCTTAAATAGTCTAATGAAACACTGGAAAACATGCTTTCACAATGTCGAACATACCGAGGATGTCATTGTCTAGATTAATCCATTTGTAAATACTGTAATAAATCAGGTCCCCCAACATGATAACTGATTTTGAGACCCTAAACCCCATTTAAAGATCTAGATCAGCCAGAAATGAATATCCTCGTGCATGTCCGAATTTCCTCTATGGAACCCAAAAGAAGACATGTTGAAAAATGTCCATAGAGTGACATCCAATATTGTTTTAGACCCTATTGACTTTAATTGTAAAGACAGTCTTCAGTAAAGTAATAATAGAGTACACTGTAAAAAATAAAGTTGCTGCCTTACATTTTTAAGTACAATCAACTTGGATGATTAAAGTCCCCTGTAGTAAATTTTATCCCTTAAAACTCATCTTTGATCACCAAAATGACATATTTCAACTTTTTTTCCTTGAAAAACAATTCTTCATGCCTTAAAATAGCTCGAAATAAAATTGTTCTATGAATATGCAAATTAACCCCGCCTCTACTAACTCACACAAGTTCAGAGATCCACCACTCGTAGACGATCACACGTTGACCTGATTGGTTACAGTAGTTTGTGATGTCACAAACACCAGCGAGTTTTAAGGAGGAAATACTCAGCAATGGTGCTGACTTATTGCTTTAACTTTTGATGAGTTCAAGCAATGTAAAAACATGTTGTCATTACAGTGTATGGACTGTCTACTTAATATCTGCAAACACTTTATTTTGATGGTCCCCCAACAGACATTCTTCTGACTATTATGTCAAATTATTCTACGAACCCTACCTCTAACAGTCTGCTAATGCTCAACTAGTCTGTAATGATAGTTAGCTGACCTGTAGCTACACTGTAGGTACAACATTACTATAGTCAACTGAATGTCTAAAGGGGACCATCAAAATAAAGTGTAACAGTTTCATAAACATTCTTCAAAATATCTCCTTTTGTGTTCTGCAATAATGACTAAATTATCTTGTTTAATACTTAAAGCCATAGAGTGTGCTTTTAGTGCAAGCGATGACAGACCCTGGCATGAATCATCCTTTATAGGCTTTGCAAAAATACTAAGTGACTAGTACATTTCTGAGGCTAAACTATAATTGACTCTTGTGGGGTCCCTGTGGAGTCAAGCAGTGAAAGAACGCAGTAGTGGGTGCAGTGACTCTTTCATGTTGGCAGTGTAAGAGCTTGGCACAATCTCTGATAATACTGAGCAAAGGCAGACACAAGGACACTTCAATGCTGTTTTATTTATTCCTGAGAGTAAGATTAAAGTGTCCTGGCAAATATCACAGAGCTAATTTGGATTGTCGTGTGCATATTGTGTCAGATTGCATCAATAAATCCAGAGTCTGTTTGACCTAATAAAAGGGTTTAATACAACTGGAAAAAACTCCTGACGGCTTGATGGAATTCACTCTTCTCTAAAACTCTCTAATCTCTTTAAAAGCTTCTCCTGGCCAAAGATATTAGTATGAGTCATATTTAATGTAAATTTTCCAGCAGCATCAAAACTCAGGGGGTAAACGGGTCAAATATGAGTAGAAAATATTTTTAGGGTTCTAAACTCAAAGGTAACACATGACAGAATCAGGTGCTTATTTCATGGAAGTTATAATGCATGCATGCATGTTGTTGATGTTCAACCACAGACGTTTTGGTCTTTCATTTATATGCTGATTTCTGTCCCGAGTGAAATTGAAATTGTATTTGAATAACTCTCCAGGTCTGCAGCAAGAGATAAAAAGTGATTGATTGGTTATGAGCAACGACAAATTAAATGTAGTTATTTTGTCCATAGTGCAACGTAAACATGGATAATTCTTTTTTGAGCTTTTACCATTTTGTCATATCACCGTTTTCTTTTATTTACATTTATGAGTTGTGGAAGTTGCCTGTTTTAATTAATGAATGGTATAATGCCAAATTGTGCTTCTTTTCTCATATGTCTAAACTGAGTAAAATGCATTTCATGGCTTAGGAAATTAAAATTACATTTTTAATATCAGTCCAGGGAGCAAATGATGGGATTTTCATTGTCTTCATCCCAATGAAGTCAAACACAGCCTCAAAAGCTGACAAATATGTCAGAATGCATAGTTAGAAAAAGAAAGACGTAAACCTAAAGGGATAGTTCACCCAAAAATTGGGCTCAATGAGTCATTGGGGTCCAATCAATGTTTTTTTGGACCCCATTGACTTTCACTGTATGAAAAATTTACTTTGTCCTACGCGTGACATGAATGACACAAGGGTGAGCAAATGATGACAGAATTTTCCTTTCTGGGTGAACTACCCCTTTAATAACACTTGTTTCACGGTGCAAAAACTGCCTTTTCACTCAGAAATATGCATTTGTTTGGAAGTTAAAAATAATCATCAAAGTCAAAGGCCGAATGATTTTGTATTCCTTTGAGAATATGCTCATACGGAGTTTACAAAGCCAAAGGCCTAATGTCAAAAGGCGTGTGAAATCTTTCCTCTTGTCAAGTCTCTTGTTCCCTTAGACAGCAGTGATTTCATTTTAGTGTAGCAAATGACTGAATAGTGTGCAGGCACAGGCACACTGACTTTATTTAGCCTGGAGGGGCTAACTGTTCATAGTCAGAGCTGGAATGGGTATAAAGCCATTGTATATGCTTCAATCAAATAGGGCTTTTAGTATAAATTCATTTTACTGAACAAGCTGAATCCTTTCATTGTTCTTTTATCCACTTGTCTTAATCCATTTTCTGCACACTCCTATGTGAAAAACATCCTCTTATTGGATGAAATAGAAAAATAACATTTTGTCTTAGTGTTCTAAGGTTAATTGAGTTTAGTTTGACTCAAAGTGAGACCCATGTGATTTTTTTTTAAAGAACTGAAAATGCACCATGCATCTCACAGAGTGTTAACCCTCTCCGTTGTGTTCGAACAAGAAATGTGTGAGGCACAGGCTTTCTAATCAGCACAGAAATAATTCTAGTTCCCCTTCAGTCGCTCACGTTCGACGTGACGTCGACGTGACGACGTTAGGGGATCACTTCAGGGAGCCCTATCAACTTCGAGTGTCTACAGAACAAGCCAATGAACGTTGGCGTGCGTGAAACGCGTCACGCGCCCCGCCCCGCAGCGCGCGTATAAACAGGAAGCGGACGCACGCACTCATTGTCTTTCGCTTCGGAGCCGAGCTTTCGTTTTGACTCTGAGTTTCTGCAGACTGCTGCATCGATCGTTGAAGACTTCAAAGAGAATACTCTGTTCCAGTGCTGGTGTGACGGCGCGATCAGCGGTGGCCGCGAGCATTACAGCTCACAACTGCTGTTTTCACAGCATTGCTTGTGTGTGTGTGTGTGTGTCTGTATGTGTCGGTCTCGGTGGGCGTTCCTCTCGTGAGTGTGTACCCCGATTACACCGCGGCTATCCCTGGGTGCTTCAGCACTGAGAGAGTTATTTTTTCTCTTTATATTTTTTGTTTTCAACTAAAAGAGCAACACAAGCGTGACGCTGCGTCCTTTTCAGGATGACATTCCGCTTGTGCGTTTCTGGGTGCGGTTGTTCCCTGGCGCCAGCAGACGGCCACAATTGTTGCCTCTCATGTTTGGGCATTCAGCATGCTGAAGCAGCTTTTGTGAATAGTTCATGTTCTCATTGCGGGAATATGACTATGGCAGCGCTTAGATCAAGACTCGCTTACCTCAAGGGAGGTGCAGTCCCCTCGCCTATGCCCAGATCTAGTGTTTATTCTGGACCTCAGAATGGACCTACTTTTGCGCATGGTCAGGGTGATCTGAGGATTACCGTGAGGGCTTCCCCGCCGAGGCAATCTCCGTGGGCCCCTCACGCCTCTCAAGCGCTGCCGCCGTTGGAGCCCCCAAACGAACGCACTGGCCCCTCTCGTTGTCGGCCAGCCGTGTCCTTTGGGGCCCCACCTGACGATCAGATGTCGATCGCAGCATCGGAGGGGGAGCTCAGTCCTCTGGAGATGAGGATTCGGCTGCGTTACCCCTCTCTGGGAGTGTGGCGTTGCCCGAGTCAGATCCAGAATGGGCGGCTATGCTTTCCCGGGCCGCCGAGAGGGTCGGGCTTGTGTGGAACCCTCCACCACGTCCCGAGCCTTCTCGGTTGGACGATTGGTATCTCGGGGCGGGCCGTGCTGGTTCTCAGCGCTCCGCCCCAGTGCCATTCTTTCCGGAAGTGCATTAGGAGCTTACTAGGACGTGGAAGGCGCTGTATAGTGCCAGAAGCTGTCCTAGTGGCTCCTCCCTCCTCACCACCCTCGACGGCGGGGCGGCTAAGGGGTATGTGGATGTTCCCCCGGTGGAGCGTGCCGTCTCGATGCAATTGTGTCCGGCGTCCGCTTCCTCCTGGCGGGGCAATCCACGCCTCCCGTCCAAGGCTGCAGAGCCTGTGGACAGGCTGCTTCTGCCCTCCATGCCATAGCGCTTCTACAGGTCCATCAGGCCCAGGCGCTCATTGACATGAACGAGGGTGGTTCTGACCCAGAGCTCCTCCGGGAGCTCCGTGTGGCAACCGACCTCGCTCTCCGAGCGACGTAGGAAACTGCACGTTCAGTCGGTCAGGCGATGTCCACCTTGGTGGTCCAGGAGCGCCACCTCTGGCTCAACCTCGCGGATATGAGGGACACCGATAAATGTCGGTTCCTGGATGCCCCTCTTCCCAGGTTGGGTTATTCGGCGACGCGGTCGAGAGCTTCGCCCAACAGTTCTCAGCCGCCCAGAAGCAGACGGAGGCCATCCGACACATCCTGCCCCTGCGGACCGCTGCTGCTCCCTCCGTCCGCCGGCCGCAGCTCCTCCGTCCGCTCGTCGCCGAGGTCGACCTCCTGCGGCGTCCTCCGCTCCCGCTAAGCCTTAGCAGCAGCAGCCACCATCCAGGCTTCGGCGTGGGGCAGGCCGCAGGAAGTTGACCATGCCCGTCCAGCCCGCTGCCAAACCAGGGGGCAAGCGCAGGTTCTAACGACCCTGAGACGGGCGACCCAGAGTGAATCAAGTTGCTCTTCAGGAGGTGGTGAAGGCACCGCTCCTTCCCCCGGTGGAGGGCCGGGTGGAGAATCTTTGTTTCCTTTTCTGTTCCGCCACTGACCCACGGGCCAGTGGTACCCTCATTTTCAACTAAAGAGCAATTCTGAAACCTCTGGGTCCCAAGAGGGCGCGCTTGGCGGTTGACGACGCTATGCCTTGTCACCCTCGAGCCCCTTTTCTTCGCCAGTGTAGCGAACCTACATAATAATAATATACATAAAATGTATTTAAGGGGGCCGGAAGGCCAATTTAGCTCAAAGGGAATGATTCATCGATTTGCAATGAATCATTGACCGAATCACTATGGAACCGAGCAAATGACTCGTTTAGAGTTCATTTGAACGGGCCGTAATTTAAACCTTGGCAACAGATATAAATATCCAATCTATAGTGAAACACTATGAATTAGCAAGGTAACTTTAGATCGGCAGTACAAGACATTAAATGTGTAAGCACACAACACAAGACAAATATCTTTTCAAATATAAACAAGACTTTATTGATTATTCTAAACACATAAAACTAAGGTCTAAACACAATCACACACATACACATTCATACGAGGCGCAGAGGAAGAGAGAAAGAGAGAGAAAGAGTGAGTTTTCAGAGTGATATGCACTTTGCAAGACATAAACCTGAACGAACCACCAAGCATTAATTTAAACCTTCGTTTCTTAGACAGGTTATTCAATTTAAATAAAAAAACACCAGTTCAGCTAGAGTCTGGAGGTTACTTGCTTGTCCTTTGCGTTGCTTAGGCCAGGGAATTCCCTATTTGAGGTGCTTCGTCAGAGGGGTTTCCCGGCTGGGTCCGCGTGGCTGGTTGTCTTTGTCTGCCTGGCTGGAGTTTCTGAACCGCCGGTCACGTGATGTGTTGGCGGATGGATGAACAAGAGTCTTTACAGTTCGAAGTGCGTTGCAGGAGAGACGTGTAAACGAACTTTACAGCAAAACTTAACTTAGAACGAGACTTTTAACGAGAAAATAAAATAAAGGAAGAAATGAAAGTAAGAGATGAGATGGCTTGAATGAAGCTGTTTAAACTCCGATCTTGATGGGTTTGTCTGCTGGCCTGGTCTAACTTGGTCTGGTCGATGTAGAAGCGTACGAACATGAACACTCTCTTGCTGTTTGTAGAGAGAGGCACAAACTTAATTCAACACCGAACCGAACTGCCGAACTGAACCGAGCCGAAACTGAACTGCTCTCTGAACGGCTCTCTGGACTGAACTGAACTGCCTTGTTCGGGTCTTTAACTTAAAGTTAGTCCAACCTCTTTTGGAGAATTCTGGCCAATTGGACAATGGCATCATCTTAGGAGGTGGACCTCGTTTCTTCTTATCGTAAATCAGGCGGTATCTATGATCTGCTTGCTCTCCAACACTAAGCAGAGAGAACAAGAGATCACAGTTTAACATTATAGATTATTATAATCATACAAAGCATTTTACACAGATTTCACTCAAGCCATCTTAAGAATTAAGGGCATACGATTATTTCGATTGGAAGCACGATACTCGTTCATTCATACACACAGTTATAATCATCATTACATGATTTATATGGAATCTAAGCATAATACAAACATGAATTGTAGGAAAAACAAGAATTATGATGTTTGATTATGAGTCCACTGAGCATTGTTCTGTGTGAGTTGTTTTCTGCAGAATGTGCAGAATTAATGTGGTTTGATATGTAAAGTGTAAAAGTCTTTCTGGTCTCTGAATGAAAGCGTGGTCTGTTAAATAACTCTGTCCTGTTTAGCAGTGGTGATGCTGAGGGAGGTCAAAGGTGGTCAGGCCTGTTTGACCATTTGTGAGGAGATTTGTCTTGGTTAAGAATGAACAATGACAAGTTCTTCCTGCTTTGGCTTATCCCTTTATGGCCTGCGGAGCCCTAAAAGTCCTTTCTGAGGGGTTTTTGGAGGCCATAAAAATCTTCTCTGGAGGGGATGCCTAGACTAGTTGGCGCCGGGATCTTTATGGCTGAATTAGTGATTGAGTTCTGTTTGAATGAATCAAATGGAAGATTCATTTGTGTTTGGTTCATGGTTCATTCTCTACACCAGCGAGCAGCAGTGGCTGTGTTCTGGACGCACTGACGCTTCCGCACACTCACTCTGCCATTCGACGGAAGCAGGTACGTGTTGCACCACACACTCAGACCCCACTCCGGGCCGCTATGCCCGCCGAGTCGGGTCCCTGCATTCCGCCGCGCTGCCCCACCCCGGGTATGTCTGTGGTGCCGTTGATTCCGCTTGCGCGGTGTCTGGGAGCCTGGCTAGCGCTTCCCAGCCCGTCTCGCTGGCTCATCCGTACTGTCAGACTCGGCTATGCGATTCAGTTCGCCCGGCGTCCCCCTGTATTCAGGGGCGTTCTGTTCACCCGTGTTCTGGCGGACAGTGCCCCTGTGCTCAGGGCAGAGATCGCAGTCCTACTGGCGAAGGACGCGATCGAGCCGGTCCCTCCAGCCGATATGAAGACCGGCCTCTACAGCCCGTACTTCATTGTACCCAAGAAGGGCGGTGGGTTACGGCCAATCTTGGACCTGCGTGTCTTGAACCGGTCCCTTCAACAGACTGCCCGTTCAAGATGCTTACGCAGAAACGCATTTACAAATGCATCCGTCCCCAAGATTGGTTTGCAGCGATCGACCTGAAGGACGCGTACTTTCATGTCTCGATTCTCCCTTGACACAGACCGTTTCTTCGCTTTGCGTTCGAGGGACGGGCATATCAGTACAAAGTCTTACCCTTCGGGCTGGCCCTGTCACAACTGGCTTATTCTCGCCCAGTCGAGAGAGCAGTTGTGCGAACACAGGGACATGGTGCTCAGTCACCTCAGCCATAGGGCTTCGGGTCAACTGGGAAAAGAGCAAACTCACCCCGGGCAGAGGATCTCTTTTCCCAGTGTGGAGTTGGACTCGATCAACATGACAGCGCGCCTCACCAAGGCCCGCGTCCAGTCAGTGTTGAACTGCGTGAGCACGCTCAGACGCAGAACAGCGGCTCCACTGAAACTGTTTCAGAGGCTCCTGGGGCATATGGCATCTGCAGCCGCGGTAACGCCGCTCGGATTGCTTCATATGAGACCGCTCCAACACTGGCTCCACGATCGAGTCCCGAGATGGGCGTGGCAGAGCGGCTCGTGCCGGGTCCAAGTGACTCCGCACTGTCGCCAAACTCTCAGCTTGTGGTCAGACCCTTCGTTCCTGCGGGCAGGTGTTTCCCTAGAACAAGTGTCCAGGCACTCTGTGGTCACCACGGATGCCTCTGCCACCGGCTGGGGGGCCACGTACAACGGGCAACGCCGCTTCGTGGCAAGCATGTACTGGTTCGTACGTACAGCACTGCGACCGTTGCGTACATCAACCGTCAGGGTGGTCTACGCTCCCGCCGCATGTCACAACTCGCCCGCCATCTCCTCCTTTGGAGTCAGAAGCATCTGAGGTCGCTTCGTGCCATTTATATTCCTGGCCTGCTCAACCGTGCAGCCGACGAGCTCTCACGGCAGCAGGTGCTACCGGGAGAATGGCGACTCCATCCCCAGGTGGTCCAGCTGATTTTCAGGCGCTTCGGGACCGCACAGGTAGATCTGTTTGCCGCCCCGGACACGTCTCACTGCCAGTTGTTCTATTCCCTGACCGAGGGGACCCTCGGCACGGATGCTCTGGCACACAGCTGGCCCCCGGGCCTACGCAGCTATGCGTTTCCCCCAGTGAGCCTTCTTGCACAGACCTTGTGCAAAGTCAGGGAGGACGAGGAGCAGGTCGTGTTAGTTGCGCCGTATTGGCCCAACCGGACCTGGTTCCCCGAACTAGTGCTCCTCGCGACAGCCCCTCCCTGGCCCATTCCTCTGAGGGAGGACCTGCTCTCTCAGAGACGGGGCACCCTCTGGCACCCGCGTCCGGACCTCTGGAAACTCCATGTCTGGTCCCTGGACGGGACGCGGAGGTTCTAGGTGACCTACCCCCAGCGGTAGTTGACACCATCACTTCAGCTAGAGCCCCCTCTACGACGCGCCTCTATGCTTTGAAGTGGAACCTATTCGTTGAATGGTGTTCTTCTCACGAGGAGAACCCCCGAACTTGCTCGGTCAGAGCCGTGCTTTCCTTCCTGCAGGACGGGTTGGAGCGAAGGCTGTCTCCCTCCACCCTTAAAGTGTATGTTGTCGCCGTTGCCGCACATCACGATGCAGTTGAAGGCAAGTCATTGGGAAAGCATGACCTGATCGTCAGGTTCCTGAGGGGAGCAAGGAGACTAAATCCTCCTCGCCCACTCTCTATACCCTCTTGGGACTTGTCTCTGGTCCTTTCGGCACTTCAGAGACCACCCTTTGAGCCTTTGCAGTCAGCTGAGTTAAAAGTTCTGTCTTGTAAAACAGTACTCCTGGTTGCATTGGCCTCCATCAAGAGGGTAGGGGACCTGCATGCATTTTCGGTCGACGAATCGTGCCTGGAATTCGGCCCGGCTAACTCTCACGTGATCCTGAGACCCCGGCCCGGATACGCGCCCAAGGTTCCTACCACTCCCTTCCGGGACCAGGTGGTGAACCTGCAAGCGCTGCCTTCGGAGGAGGCAGACCCAGCCCTGGCTTTTCTCTGTCCCGTCCGCGCTCTGCGTCTGTACGTGGACAGAACGCAAAGCCTCAGGACCTCAGATCAGCTCTTCGTCTGTTACGGAGGCCAGCAGAAGGGAAAGGCTGTCTCCAAGCAGAGGATGGCCCACTGGATAGTGGATGCCATTGCCTTGGCTTACGAAGCCCAAGGCGTGCCTTGCCCGCCCGGGTTGAGAGCCCACTCCACTAGGGGTGTCGCTTCTTCTTGGGCGCTGGCACACGGCGCCTCGCTGACAGATATCTGTAGAGCTGCGGGCTGGGCGACACCTACGTGTTGAGCCGGTTTCTTCCTGTGTGCTCGCTTCAACCAGCCGGTAACACCGAAGTTTCCACTCTTGTGTCGGCTTGCTGCGCCACTCCCCTCCACATGGAGCAGATACGTGCGCTTTTTGCTCCAGTCGAGTTCCCCACTCAGGCGAACCCTGTGAGTCCTCCGCACCCCTTCGGCAGTCGGACGTCGCGGAGCGTCCGACGCCAGGCCTAGTGCTCGTATGCTTGTGTAACTTGTGCTAGGCTGGGTTCCATATGTGGTGATCCCTGCGGCGATCCCATATGAGTATTCTTCCACGACCAGCTCCCTGCGGTGAGCCCGTGTCTTTCCCTTGGCAGAGTCCGCTCTGCCGTCACTGTCTGGTGTAGCCTCCCCCTTCTCAGGCTGGAGCCACCCCAGTGACAGTCCATATGTTGCACTGCCTTTCTGGCCAGTCCATATGTGTATCCTCCACATGTTACCTCCCTTCGGGCAGGATGTGGCTTCCGCAGCGTCCCTCTCCCCTGGGAAGGCACGCTTTCCCAGTGTTATCCAAGAGTTCACGGTGTGGGTATATGGAACAGCAGTTGAACTCCCTCTACGCAGATCTTCCGCCCCAGCAGTTGGGGGTCTGAGAGTCTTGCGTAGGGCGCTGGATGTGGCAGCAACCGATGGCGTTTTCCATGGGATCCCCTAACGTCGTCACGTCGACGTCACGTCGAACGTGAGCGACTGAAGGGGAACGTCTCGGTTACTGATGTAACCCTCGTTCCCCGAAGGAGGGAACGGGAGACGTGACGTCCCGCCGCGTTTCACGCACGCCAACGTTCATTGGCTTGTTCTGTAGACACTCGAAGTTGATAGGGCTCCCTGAAGTGATCCCCTAACGTCGTCACGTCGACGTCACGTCTCCCGTTCCCTCCTTCGGGGAACGAGGGTTACATCAGTAACCGAGACGTTTTTCTCATCGGTTTTGTTTCTCCCTTTTATATCTTTTCCGATTTTCCTACGAATTGTTGTGTGGGGTTGTGATCACAGAGGAACCGACACATGAGACAGGGAGTTGTTCAATGGGAGCCTCTGACCTCATTCTACATGATAATTCAGATTAATGAACATCATCTCCAGCATTTCTTGGTATAAAATAGTGAAATGTAGACTTTTTTGCACTACTCATGGTAAGAGCATTTACATCTATTTTGTACTCGAGTCTGGGTTGAACAGGAAAGCATGCATTTATGTTCTACATCATCTAACAATAGCAGTGCTGAACAGTTCAAAATGCTTCTCGTTGGAATTGTACATTTTGCTTCAGCAAAATCCAACACAAACACAAGTATAAAATCTCTTGGACAATCATTTGTTCCTCTGACAAAACTTGTAGTATTTTTAGTAAGTTCCTTAATCACAAAAGAAAAGTATAAAAAGCATTAGCATTTGATCTTCTAAAAACAACATTAAAAATAATGATTCCGTTCGTTTTTGTAGTTCTTTTTCTGTTATTAGATTAGATTATTTTTTTAACAGATTAGTAGATATAGGTTTGAAAGCATAGGAGTTATAAATATATTCGAAAAAATTGTTTTGGTGTAATATTTGTTTCACTTTTTATAAATCTAGAATTTACATAGCAGTGACCATTTAAATTAATGTAAACTATAAATGCTTACAAACAGTTATATCATAGAGAGAGATTAAGTAGACAAAAACAGTTAATTCAATTAAAAAGAAATGTGACAAGTAGAAATACTCAAAAAGAATAAATACAAGAAAATACCTCATAAGATATTGAGTACAACACTATTTGTATATTTCTTGCACATATCTTAAACATTAAATATTGAGGCTTAGGTATCACAATATCTAGGCCTAGTTTCACAGACAAGGCTTATTAAGAAACGATTAGGCCCTAGTTCAATTAGTAATAGCTTTATATACAAGGTCCTACATTACTTGTGTGCATCTTAAGACAAAGCAATAGTACTGACATATTTTAAGAAATGTCAGTGCAAGTTGCTTTCAGTTTTCAGCTCAAACATGCATTTTAGTCTGGGACTATTTTATGCCTTGTTTGTGAAACCAAGGGCTAAGGGTGGTTAATCCATAGCCTAACCTCTAGAATTATATCCATATATATAAAAATTGTTGTACCCCAAGTGTGTGATCCCATGCCAGTAAAGCTGTTTAAAGAGCACTGACATTTAGAATTAAGAACCCAGCATGTTATCAAAATTCCTCAAAAACTACTGCCTGTCATCTTGAAGTAGTCCACAGTCGATATCAGACCTTTCAGGATTGAAGCCTTTTAAGATTTATTGGGTCTTAGTGAATCTTTTAAGTCTTGCTGCCAGTATCGCAGCATTACACTGTCACTTTGTCAGTTCTCAGAGTCATGAATGCGGCTCCAAGGGCACTGGCTTTCTGGTCAGCAAGACACTATAGTTATTATTATTATTATTAAAGTGGCCTATTAGATTTACAGCACTCTGTGTGCTAATCTTAGCTTTGCTAGTTAGATTCAATGGATTTTTGAAGTCAATGGTTGCAAAACACTGTGAACACTGAGGTGTATTTTTCGGTTACGGAAGTACTGAAATATTGAGTCAACAAGTAACCCACTGCATTCGCGTTTCAGGTTGGCAAACAATTGGTATTTTACCTGCATCCTGTCAAGTTTACACTTTAGGAATAGCAAAGAATGATTTCAAAACTAGTGCATTTGGCCAAGAACAAGAGGGAGCCGTATCATGTGCCCTGGTATCCCAACACCAGGTGGTAGAACATTAATGTGGGTTAGTCCTGACACAGATGCTCTAACCCTTAACATGGTTATGCACAGAGAAGAGAAATAAAGGTTCTGTCTGCTTCAGGGCTTTGTAGTTTAATTAGCCTCATATAAATAGACTGTTTAGGAGTGTGGTCTGTGACCATGCTGTCCCTGTACCCTTGAAAAACTCAATATGCTGCAGTACTCCAGCTATGGGCTCCTGCTCTCATGCAGGCAGGATAATGACCTCTGGGAGGATCTGTCGCTTTTTTTGAAAGTCAAAAGCAGATGTCACTTTTGTTCCGAAGTGATGCTGGGAAGCGAAGAGATGGATGGTAAATGACTGCAATCCACAATGCATGATTTAACAGCAACTTCAAAGACATGTTGCCAAATAATAGCCTGGAGATCCTTTATGATTTTTGTTTTGTTTTGTGTGTATAGAAATAAAATAGATGCACCCATGGTACCTGAACTTATTTATTTCTTGGGAAAGGTGCAGGAGATTGTTAACACTGTGTTATCCTTCTCTTGGTGTTACAGTCTCAACATGGAATAAAATCATTCTCACTTCTGACCTCATCCATCACTTCAAAAAAGGACAGGTGTGTTACCAGATGACCTCAAACCAGGATGAGATATATTCTGAATCACGATCCTTGCATGATATATAACCCATATATCTGCTTTGGATTGATATCAAATAACAAGATTCACAGGTGTGTTGGCACACCTGGTTAATATTCATGTTTATCATATCAACAAACAAAAGGTTTCATGCAGGGTAAGAATAACCAAAACAATTTTCCCACACACTATTCCCACAATACATTGCCATTTGCAAGAAATTTCAGCAAAAATAACAAGTATATGGCTTATCTGACTCTGAAACAACTGACAACACCTTTTTCTCAGTGGGAAAAAATCCAGTCTTGCCCTACATATTTATCTCATTGAAAATATTGTTTCACGTGGAAATATAGATTCCAGAAGTAAATTGACTGCAAATGCCATTTCATGTTGACTTTAGAGTGTAAAATCTCTTGAATAGTATTGGAATATTGCAGTATTTATTATAAACAATTTATAAAAAAAAAAAATTCAAGTGCCCTCAAAATCTTTAATCAATATAACTTCCCCTCCCAGTGCGAGGCCGGGACAACATGTCACTTACATAAGATCACAGCAATAGCAAACCGAAGCCGTTTCACTCGGCTATACATCAAGAAAAGGCTATTGCAACTTCTGTTTCATGCCGACTTGCATAATGTGTTGCTTATTTAAAATTTGAGACAGGGTTTAAGAGAACCAAATGAGTGTTGCTTTAGTAGAATAAAGTGCACATTTCTCCAAAAGTAGACCTAATATATTACAAAATGTCTCAAACATTCACAGTCTTACTATTCTAGCTATGCAACACTTTCTTAAAGACAAACTGTGTTGAGTAATGTTAGTGCTCTCTTGGGTTCTAAAAATATATATTCACTCCTGAATGTCCATTACGCCGTCAAGGCTATTAAGTACCATGCTGTAAAGTGCGAGGTTGTTGTGTTTTTCAAAGCACGGTGTTTTAGATGGTTTATAGTGCCTCCTGTGGCTCCTCATTCCTCAACCCCACTATATAAGCAAACACATATTAGTATGGTTACTTGATTGCCCACTAAGCTCTAATTGTGTGCTTACTACAAATAAAATCACTTCTATAAATAGACAGGCTGAAAGTTCTGCTATAGTGGCAGTTCTGTGGTATTTTTTAGCCTTTGCATTTTTCTCTGTGTAACCAGTCTAATTTTGTTTTAAAGGTGTGAGTTGTGTGTGGTTGGGAGCTTTATGGCCATTGTTTGACAAATGTCATTGCTTGCAACTTCTCTCACATCCCTATGACAGAAGAGAGGAATACATGAAAACAGAAACAAATACATGTAGACATTTGATGGTGCTGAAGTTTTAAACAATAATAAAAAAAAAAATCAGATGTGTTGTTGCATGCATGTAATATTGTTCCACATCAATGTGTTCTCGTTACATACAGGGTTAATTATATGACATTTAAAAAAAAAACAGCACAATGATGTTGATTTTATGCTTTTTGTGTTCAAACTGTAATTAATATTCAGTAACTTAAATTTTAGACACAGTAGCCTAATGTAGTTTCGGTTGCTTTTTTGCTCAATCAACGAAAAGAGTTCCAGACAAAGCCACCGCAGAATGAACAAAATGAACACACAGTAGTGGAGTTCCTGAATCAATCAATGTTTTCAGACGAATCACATGTTTAGAATCAGAACGTCTCGGTTACGTATGGTAATCCTCGTTCCCGAGGAGGGAACGGGAGTCAGAAGTGATTCTGACGAATGGGGAATGCTTGCGAGAGCCTATCTACTTCGAGTGTAACTAAACGAGCCAATGCACACTGGCATGTGATAATTGCACCAGCTGCTGTGCAACGCAAAGCGAGCATATAATGAGCATCAGGTGCCTCGCATCCTTGTTTTTCAGCTGAGGAGCCGGACCTGTGACTCGGCCATACAGCGGAGGCTCAGCAACTGTGGTGAGGGGACTCGCGTCTCCGTTCCCTCCTCTGGGAACGAGGGTTACCATGGACGTTCCCCTTCGTCATCTCACTATGACGTGAGTCAGAAGTGATTCTGACGAATGGGGATATCTACCAGAACGCCAGTGCTGCTGGCCCTTCCAGCGCTCAGCTTGAGCCTCCCGGCTTGACCGCAGTGTTGGGCAGAAAGTAGGAGCTCTAAGCAGAGAAGGTCAGTCACTGCTGTTCCGCAAGACCCACTCAGTGTGACTTATTGGATAACGCTGGGAAAGCATGCCCTTGGGGATAGGAACAACATCTTACATCTTACATCTTACGGAAGCCACATCTTACACCGGAAGGGAGGCACTGTGATGGATACACCAATGGACTAACCAAGCAGCGTAGTACAACATGTGGCAGTCTCTGGGGGGGTTCCAGCCTAGTTAAGCTAGAGGGTAAAGAACACCAGCAGAGACGACAGAGCCTGGGAAAGACACGGGTTCGTCCGTAGAGGAGCTGATTGTGGAGGAATAGACATATGGGGTTGCCGCAGGGACCGCTACATATGGACACCCTGCCTAACACAGGTTCCACAAAGAATATGAGTGTAGGCCTGGCGTCAGTCTGCCGCAGGGATGACGGAGGAACTCACTAGGTTAGCCATACGCAAGAATGATCTGTGTCGAGGAAGAATCGAGACATTAAAGTACGCGTCCTTCAGGTCGATCGCTGCAAACCAATCTTGGGGACAGATGCATTCGAAAATGCGTTTCTGCGGGAGCATCTTGAACGGGAGCTTGTGCAGGGCCCGATTTAAGGTTCGCAGGTCCAAGTTTGGCCGTAACCCACCTCCTTTCTTGGGTACAATGAAGTAGGGGCTGTAGAACTCTGTCTTCATATCGGCTGAAGGGACCAGCTAGATCACGTCCTTAGCCAGTAGGACAGATCTCTGACAGAAGTGACAGAAGTGACTCTGGTAGCACATCGGAAACAAGCTGGGCACAGTCTCCATCACAAGCCTTCCACAGACTTGTAGGGTGGCCATCACATGCATGGAAGAGGCGGTCTGCCATTAGCAAAGCCACCCCACCACCAAGGGTAGTGAGAGAGGAAAAACTTTTTCTGCAGATTTTGGCATTTTGCAGGGTTTGCCATATTGGCGCCAATATGCTTCCATACTGCCAAAGTTTTTCACACACATCCGGGTGTGAAAAAAACCAATTCGCTCTGTGCATGAGAAAAATGCTAACTTCCAGCTTGAGGGTGGACGTTGGGTACTTCGTTTCCGGTTGCCGTCTTGTTTACATCAGTGGACCGGCGTTAAGTTAGTTTAATCGTTCGCAATGGACCTAAAACATAAAAAACTTACTGTGGCTGAGCTGGTTAAAGCGTAAAGCCTTGTTTAACTCGACGCGTCCGCATGAGCCCAAAGGTGCGCGCCGCAAAAATGACGTGATTGCAGCGCGCGCGCCTCCGCATCTCTTAGATACCATTTATTACACACAATAGGCTTTTTTCTCTGATTTTGAAAACTCTTCGCGATCGACTTAAAATGCTTCCAAGATCGACTTGTCGACTGCGATCGACGGGTTGGTGATTCCTGTAATGTTACTGTTTTACGGTCAATGACAAGAGTACTAATCAGCTGTCCCACGAACGTAACCAGCACATTTATCCCCACATAGCAAAGCCATAACACAGCGAGGGAGAAGAACTAAGTTACATGAAACAACCCAACTACATATTTTACACCACTGACAAGGGAAAATTCACAACTCACGGTGTCTATAGCCGCTTTCCGCCCGGAGGGACTTTTGCAGTTCCTAGAACCTTCCTATAACCATTTTTTATTCGCGTGTTCAGACCGGACTAAGTTGAGGATTTTTTAGTTCCACAGACCGTAGTTCCTATAACTCTTTCAGTACCTAGTCTAGAGCGAGGACTTTTTTAGTTCCCTTTCCCAACGTCGGATACCTTTACTCCCTGTATGACATACTGAGAGATGTAATATTTAAACCCATTCTCTCTCTTGCTCTGGGGAGCTGGAGAAAAGTCACTAACCAGTCGATCAACATCATCGACTGTAATATTCGGCAAATGTCCAAGACATCTGGAGAAATATACATCCTCTCTACGTCGTCCATCAGGCTACCGGAAACTAGACACCCCCTATCGGTTTCGCAGCCGGAAGTAGCATATGCTAACGTGCACATAGTCTATTGCGTCACGCCAGTTGCTGCATTTCATCGGGTATAGGATAGGGCCCATAAAGTCAGTTGCTTGTTGCCACCTACTGGCTTAATGATGTAACCTGCAAAAAGATTAGAAACTGTTTATTATACATATATTTACAATAAGATACAGATTTATATCTTTATGAATATGTAGGACTGTTTTGTACCATACAAATCCATATAAATGTGACTTCCACAAAAAAGTCCCCATGTTGAGAAAATCAAGCTTTTAATGTTGTTTATTGTATACGTATGTCTATGTAATGTTTTTAATATGCTTTAAGACAAATCATGTGCAAATGCATAAGTCAACACCATTGCTGAGTATTTTCTCCTTAAAACTGCATTGAACCAAAGACAGTCTCAAAAATGCGGTTTGAAATAGCTGGTGTTTCTGACGTCACAAACTGCCTTGTAACCAATCAGGTCGGGGATCTCTGAACTGGAGTGAGTGCGAGAACTACGCCCACTGAAACGCGACATGATATTTTAAAAAAAAAACATTCATAATTTTAACCATGTCGATTGCTTATTTCACCACCCTATGTGAACCTGAGAAGAGGAGATATATTCAATTTACCCATTCTTCCTGCTGATGCTTCACGTCTTATCTACTTTTGTCTCCTTAAAGGCTGATTTTTATGGTTCGGAAGCTTAAAAAAATATTTCTGTTTTTTTTTAGCTTGTTTGCTGTACACCTTATCACACAGCAGCTTTTAGGCATTTTCTGTATTTTGTTATTTGTTATAAGGAGGCAGCCTCTCGCAATGCAAAGTCTGTGGGCGTGGCCTAAATACGTTCTGTCTCTACACAGGCTCAGCTGTTTTTCCTATCCTAGCCCGGATGTGAATATTTAACTTGAATTTTTTTATCTGAATTTGAGATCTGAATTTGAGCAGTCGAATTTGAGATCTGAATTTGAGCAGTCGAATTTGATCAACCTGAATAGATTTTATCTGAAATTCTGTAAGTTGATTTTTTTTTGTATCTGAATTTGTGAGCATTGAAAAATATTCATCGAAATTCAGGTTTTTAAAATGGAAATCAAGAATTTTCATAGGCCTATTTAAATTTCAGAGATAAATTCGAAACAAATAAATTCAGATACATGGTTTCCAAAGTAAAATAATTTCAAAGGGGTGAATTCAGAGCAAATAAGTTCATATAAATGTTTTTCAAAATAAAATATTTCAAAACTAAGTATTCAGTGGCTGTTAAATTTCAAATAGTTATGTCTCTTATTTGCTTCCATAGAGGAGGGGCTAATTTACATATTCATAGAACTGCGTGTACTAAATGAGGCAATATAAAGTTACATTCAAGCTATTTTATGGCATGAAGAAATTTATTTTCAAGGAAAAAAAAACGTTTAAATGTAATTTTGGTCATTAAAGATGAGTTTTAAAGCAACACTATGTAACATTGTTTACCTTAAAATAATGTTTCCAAAATCTTATCAGTGGTTCATCAGGTCGTAACAGGGTGAAAGGCACTTCTGCCATAGCCTGACGAGGTCTGTGTCGCTTTTACTGGCACTATGTAACTTCGGGGTTCGGGTAGGAACCCGACCATAAAAAGAACTACAGAATTCGACTGCTTTACGTCAAGCGCTACAATAGTCATTATTTCGTTTTTCTTCGTTTCTGATGTCGCAATACATCATCCTTTCATGAAATCATGTAACATACTCTACCTTGTCTGTGGACATCGTTCATTCTAAAGCCGGTGCTGGATAAACAGTGAGCGTGCGTGCGACGGTAGGCTAAATTATTTACGACAGCAGCAATGGACAATTTCGTTTCCAACCAGTAGGGCGACCGAAGAGGAAAAGTTACTTGGTGTTACTTTAAGGGATATAATTATTGACTACAGGGGTACTTTAATATTTTTTTAACAATTACCATTATTTTTTTTTCCTCTTCAGTCTTTGTAGCTTATGACCATATACGTATTAACTTGTCTAATGTTTGTCAGCTAATAAGCGAGGGAGCAAGACTGATATGTTCCCGGTGATAGAAATTGATTTTAGTATGTTGTTTTTATACACCTAGCAATTGATTTTAGGGTTAGATGTAATACAAATCATTTATTACACATTACGCTTAACCCCGTCAAGGACTCTTCTTAATCAATTGCACACCTCACTCTATAAACAATTTCTCATATGTTTTTGTTTATTTATTTATTTTAACCAATTTTCCATTTTTATTTGGTGCATAATAATAATTAGAAATATTACAGTTCTTACACAAAATGCAATGACTATGTAGACTATAAAAGACTATGTGAAAAATATTTCTCTGCTTTCTATTAGATAGTTTACACCACTGCATGCAGAGTTTTTGTTCATTATTACTCATTACCGCACCCAGGATCGTAGAGTAGACGCCTAATAATCTTTAACAATTAAGTGATTGTTAAAACCAAGCAGCATGTTGGAGCCAAAATTACAAGCCATTTACAAGTCTCAGTAAGTGATTTTACACGGCAATGAGTAATGATGTTCTGCCAGCACAACAAACTTTGTTAATTACGGAATGGCATATTTTCTTCCTCACATACGCCCAATAGAAACATGTGAACGCTTGTGTAACAAGCCTGATACTTTTATTTAAAGCCTTGAAATATTATCACTTATGACGTATCCATGAGGATTTAAGCAGATCTTTTATGGAGTACGTTCTGTGTATTTTTGACTCACTCTCCAAGGAAACAGACGAGAAAAAAATGTCTTGCACCTCAAAATCCTCACACTTTCCAAAGCCTCAAAGGAACTTTATCCGAACAGGTTTTATTGATTGGTTGTGAAATGTGGCAAACAGGATATTTGCCAGAAAGTAATCTTGTTCCCACATTTTGGTCATAATCGTGAAAGGGCATGTCAATAAAAATGTGAAGTCTTCCCTTCTCATATTTGAACTTCCAAGACCCTATGCACTGAGTGACATATATGTATCTTTTTTTAGGCTTCATGGGCTATTAAGTTTGAGGTGCTCTTCGTGGAAAACTGATGCAAGGGAATAGAAGCCAGACTCTATCTTTAGCAAGAGCCATGTGAGTTATAATTCATCGATATAGCATTTTGACTGAGTGCTTTTGACATACATCATCCTTTTATTAGTTTGTCTTCTGAACAAGAGGAATAGATGAAATGACCATGACGAAAACCATGAAACCACGCTTCCGGGTCAGAGCAATTTTTAGTGGCTATATACAGTGCTGCAGTTCTGATCTGTAGCGAACCACCAAAGTTTAAAACTCAAATCAGTTGACTTGACAAGTTTGATACAAGCTCTGAATCACTGATTCGAAAAAGAAGATTTGTAAAGGTTTTGATGCCACAATGTGGTGCTTTGTAAGATGGGGCTTAATTTGAAAAATCCCATCACACAATACCTTCAGAAGCTATTTCAGAAATAGGAGGACTACAGTATATGCCGTTCCGAATTCAGCCTGTGTCACATAATTTGTATTTAGCCTTCTATTTGTTACTATGGTTGTGTTGTAAGAGGTAAAATCAGACATTTGTTACTTTGTGCAATGCCTCAGTGAAAAGAAAATTTACCATATACCATTAGCAAAATTTGAAGTTCTAATCTAAAACAGCTCTTTCCCAGACAGCAACATAGTGTTGGCCCCGATCCGGGCCACATCTGGTAGATGTGAATTTCCACGCGTACCAAATGTGGGCCGGATCTGGGCCGACACAACTCTGTTGTTGTCTTGGTTTCTAGGTGTGCCACCCGGAAGTGCTGCCGTTGTGTTTATTTGTAAATAGCTATTCATTCTTAACAACAAGAAAAATGAACAGCCATGACAGCAGAGCCAGGACCAATATTTGCATTTACTGAAATAGCGAGCGTCAAGAGTTTTCAATAGAAAGGAAAGATTATGGCCTAAAAATAATTTTCTATTTGAAGTCAGATCTCATGATAACAATATGAGTACCGGTGCCATCTTCTTAGATCTTACAAAAGCGTTTGATTTAGTTGATCATTATCTGCTCTTGGATAAATTATACTCAATTGGCCTTTCCCGTTCATCTCTTCTCTGGTTTAATTCATATTTACATCACCGCCACCAGTGTGTGTCCTTTAGGGGTAGTCAGTCGAATTTTACAGGTATAGATAAAGGCATACCTCAGGGTTCTTCACTTGGGCCTTTGTTATTCTCCATTTTTATTAATGACCTGCCACTTTGCTGTTCTGGATGTGACATTCATCTTTATGCAGATGATACAATTATATATTGCTCCAAATTGAATATTTCTGACATAAATTACTCATTACAGGGTGACTTTGATTCTGTCCAACACTGGTTGTCATTTAATAAACTTCTGTTGAATAAGTCAAAATCTTACTGTATGCTTTTCCAGAAGAAAGAAAGAAATAATCTTAATTTGCATTTTTTGGATTCTTCTCCTTTAGAGTCAACTGAAAAATTTAAATATCTCGGTGTTTGGCTAGAAAATGATCTTTCATTCAAAGCTCATATACATTCGCTTAACAACAAACTTAGTTTTCGTCTTAGAACATTATACCAATCGATAGACTGCTTTAATTTTCAGGTTAGGAGAAGAATAGTTTCTCAGTTGTTGCTACCTATACTGGACTATGCAGATATTATATATGCTAACACAACTGCCGCTTGTCTACACTCTCTCGATGTGGTATACAACAGTCTGTGCCGATTCGTCCTTCGCTGCCCTTATAGGACACATCATTGTGTGATGTATGACCAGCTGTCCTGGCTTGCACCTTCAGCCAGAAGACAATATCATTGGTTTTTGCTTATATTTAAATGCATTTATTTTCAATATCCATATTATTTATCGCAGTATTTAGTGCCTTACAGTTCACAACATAATCTACGTCACAACGAACAGATCTTCTTTACTGTCCCTAGAGCTAAGAGAGAAATTGGGAAATATGCCTTTCGTGTTAAAGCTCCTCGTGCCTGGAACAGCCTTCCTGCATCCATCCGCTCGCTTACGTCTTTTCCTCTGTTCCGAACTGCTTTGTTAACACATCTTCAGAATACTTGTCTATGTTTCTAATATTTCGGATTTAGCTTGAATAGATGTCATGTTATCTATGGGTGTATGAATGTGTTTATATGTAGAAATATACACATCTAGGATAGTGAGAGCTTGTGTGTGTGTGTGTGTGTGTGTGTGTGTGTGTGTGCGTTGAGGTTTTGTATCTTGTATATTGTAACTATTCTGTTGTTTTACTGTTCTTTATTGTTTGGAAATGTTACTGAGGACCCCCATGAAAACGAGATGTTTCATCTCATGGGCTGATCCTTGAATAAATGTTTATA